>CM077092.1:57117736-57391806 GCA_039513925.1 Platanthera zijinensis
AATGGTTTAATGTTATCTTGGTGGCTCAGAAAAAGGGGTAACTAAAGGTTGGGTAAAATAACTAATGACATAGTAATATCCGCAAGGTAGAGTATGGAAAGGTTTAAACATAACCTTTAAAGCATACAGTCAACTATGTGATCTTGGCTATGACATTTCTTTTCTCAAGGGTGGGTGTCAAATTAGAAGGTCAAGTGACTAAGGGGTTAAATTGATAGGTACTAGGAGAGGAAATGTTTACTGTCTAGACTTTGAGTGTGAGAGTGAGGACTCTGCTATATGCCTAGTTGTAGATGCGAAAGTTTCTCATTGTGTCCAATGACACATGAGGCTAGCTCACTTGAACTACATGACCATAGACAGACTCTTTAGTGAAGAGTTGGTGAGGAATGGTCTTGAGGTTAAGTGTATTAAGGAGGAAATCTGCTCAGCTTGTCAAAAGGGAAAGCAGACCAGGTCTTCCTTCAAAAGTCTTCATACCAAAGACTCTGTGAGGTGTTTATACCTCCTGCATATGGATCTATTTGGTCCTATGCCAGTTTATACTCTAGGTAGGAAAGTATATACCCATGTGGTGGTTGATGACTTTTCTAAGTTTGCTTAGGTTTTCTTCCTAAGGAGAAAATCTAAACCCCAGATATCTTCCAGACTTTTGTCAAGCAAATTAAGAATGGACTTAATAGTTCTGTGGTCAAGATCATAAGTGACCATGAGACTAAGTTTCAGTATGAATGCATGATAAAGTTCTGTGAAGGGCTTGGGATTCATCAAGAATTCTCCTCACCTAGAACTCCCCAGCAAAATGGAATTGCTGAAAGGAAGAATAGAACTCTAATTGAGGCAGGTATAACCTTATTAAATGAAACTTCTCTCCTAGAATATTTCTGGGCTAAGGTAGTAAATACTGCTTGTCATATTCTCAATAGAGCCTCCATCACCAAAAGCCACAAAAAGACTCCCTATGAGATTCTGAAAGGCAGAAAAGCCAATTTATCTTATTTCAGGATTTTTGGTAGCAAGTGTTATGTACTTAACAATGGTAAGTCTCATTTGACTAAGTTTGCTGCCAAGTATCAAGAAGGGATATTTATTGGGTACAATAATAAGATTAGGGCATATAGGATCTATAACTTGACTACACAAGGTATAGAAGAATCTGTCCAAGTTGTCTTTGATGAGTCTAAGTTAATTAACTGTGAGCTGCCAAACACTTCTTCTAGTCCTGCAGGTTTAAAGGATAAGATGAACAATCTGACCATCAGGGAAGATAAACCAGCATGCCAAGAGATTGAAGATGATGGATCCTATCAAGGGGGAGCTCAAGACTTACAAGTTGAGAATGAAGAACAAACAACTGAAGACATTGAGGATCAGCAAGCTGAAGGAAATGAAGAACAACAAGTTGAAGAAACATTGCCTCTTGCTATGAGACATTTAAGAGACCATCCAGCTCACCAAATCATTGGTGATACATGTCATCATGTAATGAGCAGAAGCAAGAGCTTGAATTCATCACTATGTTCAAGCTTCCTGTCTCAAATGGAACGAAAGAATTTTGAAGAGGCTATCCAAGACTCATACTGGATTGGTGCAATGCAGGAAGAGCTGGACAAATTCAAGAGATGCAAAGTCTGGAAACTGGTTCTCATACCTAAGGGACATAATGTCATAGGGACTAAGTGAATCTACAGGAATAAGTTAGATGAAAATGACATTATTGTCCAGAACAAGGCCAGATTGGTGGTAAAAGGCTACAAGTAGGAAGAAGGAATAGACTTTTACCAGACCTTTGCCCCAGTAGCAAGGCTGGAAGCAATAAGACTATTCCTTGCCCATGCAGCCTATAAAGAATTCAAGGTCTTCTAGATGGATGTCAAGTCCACATTCCTGAATGGAGATCTAAAAGAGGAAGTATATGTGGATCAGCCATCAGGTTTTGTAGATCTTCACTTTCCTGATCATGTTTATAGTCTTAAGAAAGCTCTATATGGGTTGAAACAAGCCCCTAGAGCATGGTATGAGACATTGTCTACTTTCCTCATTTTAAAACAAATTCTCAAGGGGGAAAATAGACAAGACTCTATTCCTGAGGGAATCAAAGGGCAAGATCATCCTTGCCCAGATATATGTTGATGAAAAAATCTTTGGATCTACTGAGAACAACCTTTGCAGAAAGTTTGCCAAACTTATGCAAGGGAAGTTTGAGATGGGCAGCATGGGTGAGCTAAAGTTCTTCTTGGGACTCCAAGTAAGACAGACTGATGATGTCCTATCCATATCCCAGTCTAAGTTCACCAGGGAGTTGATTAAAAAATATGGCATGGAGACTGCCTCCACCATGAAAACTCCAATGGGGTCAAATATGTCTATAGGCAAAGATGAGGCAGGGAAACCTGTTGATGAGTCTTTGTATAGAGAGATAATTGACTCCTTACTATACTTGACTACAAGTAGGCCTGACATCATGTATGCTTCATGTGTCTGTGCTAGATACCAGACATGCCCTAAAGAGTCTCATTATTCTGCTGCAAAGAGAATTTTAAGATATCTTAAGGGCACACCAGATCTTGGTCTATTGTACCCTAGGAATAGATATTTTCTACTAACAGGTTTTTCAGATGCAGACTTTACAGGCTGCAAGGAAGATAGAAAAAGTACCACAGGTACATGCCAATTCCTAGGTGGAAGATTGGTTTCATGGAGTAGCAAAAAGAAGACAAGTGTTGCTATATCCACAACAGAGTTAGAATATATTGCAGCTGGGAGTTGTTGTGCTCAGTTGCTGTGGATACAACATAAACTTGAAGATTATGACATCAAGATAAGTAGAACTCCATTATATTATGATTCTACTAGTGATATATCAATTGCTAGAAACCCTTTTTCACATAGCAGAACAAAGCACATTGAAATTAGCTACTATTTTATTGGAGAACATGTTGAGAAAGAGGACATAAGTCTAGAATTTGTTTCTACTGATAAACAAGTAGCTGACATATTAACTAAACCTCTATATGAAAGTAAATTCAATTATTTTAAAATTGAATTAGACATGTTGAACCTGGATTAAAATGATAGGTTAAGAAAAATTCTACTCAACATATAACTAAGTAAAATATGTGTCAACACAAGTTATGTGTGTCAAGACCTTAGAAGTCTTTATCGACACACAGAAATTGGTGTCAACACATAGAGTTGTCGAGATTCTAAACTCTCTGTCGAGACTTTAGCAGTCAGTGTCGACACAAAAAAACTTGTGTCGACATACGAAAATCTAATTTCAGCGCACCTTTTGACCTACCCAATTTAGAAAATTATAAATAGGAGGAAACGAGACCTTGTCAACTACGTTCTTAGAAATCTCGAGACTAAACCATTAGTGTCGACAAGAAATTTTCTTCTCTCTCTCTTCAACTTCCACTTCTTTCATCTCCAATGGCGCCCAAAATGGATAAACAATATTAACAAAGGTTATGAGCTTGTCCGAGAAGCGTTCAACAATGCTGAACAGGAAATAAAGGCGGTTGTGGACATAATCCAAGACACTGGACTGGATTATCTGGTTTCTGAACCAACAAGGATATGGAAGAAGGAAGTTCTTGCATTCTATTCCAACGCTTCATTGAATTCTAATGGAAACAAGATCAAGTCTACTGTTCATAGAGAAAAGGTGAAAATAACTCTCAAAAGTCTGAGCAAATCCCTTCAACTTCCAAGGATTAAAGAAGAAACTGAGGTTGATTCTACTTTGAATGCTAAAGCCCTTAAATGGCATGGGCTGCCCTCAACCACCAACATTGGATCATCCATGACTAGGAAAGGGATGAACTCCAAAGGAAAGTTTCTGTCTGAAATTATTGGAAAAGTAATTCTCTGCAAAACTGGGGGCATGATAGGATCTCTTCCTACATGTTCAGCCTCATGACTAGAGTCATCTTCCAGGTGAAGACTGAATGGAGTGCTGTAATCTTTAACAAGATTAAAGAAGGTATTAAGAAGCCAAATCTAGGCAGAATCTTAAGTCTATATCTGGCGGTCAGCATACCTGATGTACTAAACCAGATTGCTGATTCCAAAATAAACCACATGAGGAGAATGGATATAAGAATCCTGTCTTGGTGGGACAGAATATTGTCCAAGGAAGAACCTGCACCAAAGCACCAGTCCAAGCATGTCACTAAAACAAAGAAAGCTACTGTCCAAGATGTAGAGTCCTCCAGTGACTCATAAGAAAGGGTTGATTTCAGTTCTGATGATGATAACACTGAACTACGCAGGAAGTCTGCCAATCTCACACCTGGAACTAAAGCTCAAATCCAAGGGGAGACGGTCCATCCGACAGATAATCAAGAGATATCAGTCCCAGGGGGAGATATCAATGCAGCTTAGCTAGACAGTGAGACTGCAAACCTCACTATTATGAAAGTGGTTCAGGACATCAATACAGCTACTAAAACTTCTGAAAAAGAGGCACAAGATGTGCATATTCCTGATCTGACAGCACAACCTCAGAATCATGTGAATGAGATAGTCCAAGAACTAGAAACTTACTTCCAGGGGAGCATGAAGAGGTAAACAAGAAATACACTACTGCTGATATTCAACCAGATGCAAGGGTTGAGGGGGAGGTACCTGACCTAGCCCCAGGACAAGGAGCAAATGCTCCAGAATAACTAATGGAAGTTGACAGTACTTCTGATTTTGCTAATGAGCAAGAAACCTCTAGGATAAAGAAAAGGAAGTTTATGGAGCTAAGGAAAAAGAGCTCTGGATATAAGAAAGCCTTAAAGGATGGATCCCCATCTATTGCTCCTATAATGGACTTTAGTTCTCTGTTAGTACAACTACACGTCAAGCTTGATGAGCAAATACTTGCACTAAAAAAGTATGTGGATGAGAGCCACAGGGTGTTGTAGTTCAATCTGGAACAGGACTCCAAATCTATAAGATTTTAATTAAATTTTCTTAAGAAAGAAATGACAGATTGCTTCCATAAGGGAGGCAATGCTGTGGTATATATTTCCAAGCAGTAGAGAGAGACAAAGTCTCAAGTAGATGATCCGATTGTCAAGCAAGGGTATGTGCTAGAGAACCAGCTAAGAATGAATGGGAATTTTATTGACATGCATTCAATCACTTTGACAAAATTAGCTGAACAAACCACTGCAATACAGACACATATGGGCACCAAAATATCAACTGTAGAGGTACAGATAAAACTGGATTTGGCAGCAGTTTATATTGCTATCAAAACTTCTGAGTCTACAATTTCAGCTCAAGTAAAGAAGTTCAAAGACTACTATACAACTTGAAACTATCATATTACAGATCAAATAAGTTTTCAGAAGAATGATCTCAGAGATCATATTCATAGAGAAGTCATAAAGGGGGAGAGGTATTAGTTCAGGCTAGCTCTGAACATGCTAAATGGATATCTAACAGTATCAGAGCTACCTTGGGATATCCACCCTTATGTAATGACAACAATACTACAGAATATGGATGCCAACCTGCATTCTTGGAGGGGATGCAACATGAAGTAGCTCAAGTCATATATCCCCCTCCTGAGTTTGAAGAAATTCAATAGGCAGTCCAGGATATATACAGACCTCCACTGGAAAAATTGCCATTAATTTCTGAAGAAGTGGAAATGGCCAATTCAGCTTTGCTTAAAGAGCAAGAGGCTCAGTTATCCAAGAAAAGATTCAGAGAACAGGCTGAGGCTAGGCCTGAATTTGAGAAATGGAGTCCAACCTACAGAGGCATCATCTTAACTGCATGGAATGAAATTACTGATAATCAATATGACAGGGGTAAGTGGTACTCCAAACAAGAATGGGACAAATATCTTGTACAACAAGAAGCAATCGACAAATTCAGGAAGGACTTGAAGGCTGGAAAAATCCCTACAAATTCCCTAGAGCCTTGCAAGTACTTCCCTAAACCATTCCACTACTTTGAAAGGCAAAAGCTGAAAGCTACTCAACTTAAGGCCAAAGACATCAAAGGTAAGAAGCCTGTTGCTGATGCTAAAGCTTAAGTCAAAGTTACTATTCAGACAGGCAAAGGCATTGTCATCAAGGAACCAGACCAAGTTTAGCTTTAAATTTACTAGGTTTTAGAAGAACTATGTAAACTTAATGTTGTTCTTATAAGAACCTTGTAATCTTACTTTGGTTAAATGATATAAAGAAATCCTTGGTTGACAACAATATATCTATGTCTCTGAGTTGCATGTTTTTTTTCCTTTATGATGTTTCATTTTGGATATTTGTGTGTAACTTGCTATTTCTGCTTATGAATAACCCTATTTGAAATGTACGTATACATCATGCTTATTACTTTTGTTATATTGGTGTATATCATTGACTATGGGTTATGAATTCTCCAAATAGGGGCAGATTGTTGGGTACATTGAAAATTGTGTACTAGATTTGGAAAAGCCTTACATAACTCAATGATATGTCAGTTTGTATTTGATGGCATTTTGAGTTTACTTGTGCAGGCTAAAGATTGCAGAAAATATTCTAAGTACAAAAGTGTCGAGACACTTATAATGTGTCGACACCTTTGAAGGAGCCGCATCGAGACTAGAAGCAAGGCTGTGTCGACACACAGGACTTGTGTCAACACACAGAATTTGAGTCGACAACAACTATGTCGACACTCAGGACTAGTGTTGACACACTTAGACTAGAAGTGCTGACATTAGCAGAAGAAGCTGTGTCGACACACAAGACAAATGTCAACACACAGAATTTTAGTCGACATTAGTTATAAATGGAGAAGTTGTAACACCTCTACCCGTCAAGAAGAATATAATAGAGGGTCCGGTCGGGGCCACACCATATTCCACAAACAGGCGGAGACGCTACTAAATAATATCATAACCAACGCATCCTAACACAGAGCATTCTAGCGGAAGCTTCACGGTTGAATTAATGAACTCAAGATAAACAACATTGTCCACTAACATAGGAATGTATATATATACATCAAAAGAGTCTGGCCTTAAGGCCTTACAACAGTTTCTCTTAACAAGAGTGTGGTTTACATACATCGGCACGCAGGCCGGCCACACATGAACAAAAGAAACAAAACAATGCCTTCGAGGGCAGCAACGCAGCTTGGGCTTCAGCCCGCTAAGTCCCGCTCGGACCAGCTCCTCCAGCACCTGTAAGAACCAATCCACCAAACGGTGGCAAAACAGGGCAACGGTCAGCATTCAGCTGACCAATTATAACGACCCTGCCCCTGGCACGGGGCAGCAGAATTCCATCCCTGCAAAGCATTCATCCAACATGATATATATAGCCATTCAAGCAAGACGTGCACGCCCGCACCGTCACATATCACAAACGTCGGCTCGACGGCCCGACGCTCCGTGCACTCAGGGCACATTCACACCGTTCAGAGGTCCCAGACATAACGGCGCACTATGAGCATTCTAGTCTGATCGGCTCACCGGCCGTCGACTCTCGCTATGTGATCCTAAAGGGTCTTAAGCACCCAAGGTTAGACAACCATAACGCGGGTACAGATCCACCTTTCCCGTTGCTCACATCGTCAGACTCACGCCTGGACTGACGCGGGTACAGTTTCACCTTGCCCGTTCCACCATTTCCTAGTTGCAGCCTCACAGCTCAACTTTCCACCAGTAGCACTCACGGCCACAAGAGAGTCCAACTCTCATATTTCCTGGACTTCTTCCAGTACTTTTATCCATCATGCATACAAGCAATCATCACGGAGCCTTCTCCGATATGCAACCAAGCATCACCAATCCAGACCATATCCAGATGGGCTTCACACAGCATGCCTAGATCCGTACTCCAATTCCGGACTCTAACAAGGGGGACTTCACATATCTACCCCAAGGGACGCCACAACCCACCGCACACTCGGGGAAGGGTTTTCCCTATGCAATGCAGGAATTAAGGACTTCACATGTCAAGCAGGAAATCGTTACCCTAGGAGTTCGCTTCGGAGCCATGGAGAGAAATTTGAGACGGATGAAAGCCTTCGCAGCAGCGTTGCCTTCGCAAATCTGAACTCGGCTCGCGATTTGGACCACCGTAGCACCATCGGCAGCCGGACTCCACTTCCTCTTCTTCCTCCTTGCTCTCACCTCTCTCTTACTTTAGAAAGAGAAGATGAAAAAGAAGAATGAGCTTCTCCCCCCTTTTTCCGGCTTTATCAGCCCAGGAATGAACTCCAGCCACAGGATCTTATTTAAAGAAAATGAAGGGCCACGATCTTTTGAAAATTCCCCTGAAATTTGGCCGACACGGCCTGTGATACGCCCGTGTCACAGGCCGTGTACCCTTAAGCGGCACACGCGGCAGTCGCACCGACTGAAATATTCGAGAACACAGGAATCGACACGCCCGTGTCGAACCTGACACGCCCGTGTCAGTCATGAGACACGCCCGTGTCTCCTGTTACACGGTACTCACCGATTTCCAAAACCAGTACACGGGTCGGAACACGGCAAACTGACGCCCGTGTCCAGCCTCACACGCCCGTGTTCCCGGCCGTGTTCAAGGCCGTGTCCGGCTCTGACTTGAATAGGTCAATTTCGAAAATTAATTCGAACACGCCCTGGGACACGCCCGTGTCGAAGGCCGTGTCCCAGGCTCGACGATCGTCGACTCTCAAACGTCGACTAGCCTGAACACGCCCTGGGACACGCCCGTGTCCCAGGCCGTGTACACCCGACACGCCCTGGGACACGCCCGTGTCCCAGGCCGTGTCTAACAGCCTCCAACCCAAAATTGTGTACACACATATTTTGAGATTTTTGGGGTGTTACAATCCTCCCCCCTTAATAAAATTTCGTCCGAAATTTGAAGACAAAAGGGAGAAATAATAAACATTTATATGTTTCTATTACATATATAACGAGCGAACAAGTTACGAAATAACTCGGGAAACTCGGCTCGCATGGTCTGCTCGCGCTCCCATGTTAGCTCTTCTCGGCCACAATTGTCCCACCGGACTTTGACCATCCCGATCACCTTGTTCCGCAACTGTTTCTCGGCTCGATCCTTATCCGTATAGGCTTCACCTTTGTCGTTAGCCCATACTCAACTGGCACTCGATCATTTTCAACTATATGAGCTGGATCCTTGACTGCTTTGCGTAACACCGAGATGTGAAACACGTCATGCAATCCACTCAATTCCGATGAAAGAGCTAACCGATAGGCAGCTTCCCCAATTCGCTCCACCACTTCAAACGGACCAAGGTATCGCGGACTTAGCTTTTTCAACCTCCGGATCCGAGATACGCCTTTGAAGGGCTTAATCTTAAATAGACTCATTCACCCACCGCGAACTCCACGTTCCGGTGCTTAGCATTATAATACTTGGCCTGCCGATCTTGGGCTATTAGGAGCTTCTCTCGAATAGAGCGTATTGTTGAGGTAGCATCCTCGACTTCCTTTTTTGCCTAAAAGTTTAGTCTCGCCAGTTTCTGCCCAAGCTAGCGGTGTACGACACTTGCGACCATACAGCGCTTCAAATGGGGCCATGCCATACTCGCTTGATAGCTATTATTATAGGCAAACTCCACCATAACAAGATGTTCTTCCCACTTCTTACCGAAGTCCAGGGCGCACATACGGAGCATATCCTCCATCGTTCTGTTGGTTCGTTCAGTTTGGCCATCCGTTTGCGGGTGAAAGGCCGTACTGAATGCTAACTTCGTGCCCAACATCTGATGAACTAATCTCCAATCCCTGAAGTAAAGCGCCCATCTCGGTCACTTACGATGCTCCGGGGAACACCGTGCAATCGAACTATCTGCTCCACATAGAGCTTTGCCAACGTTTCCACTGAATCGTCCCGCTTGTTTGGTATAAAGTGAGCCACCTTTGTCAACCGGTCTACAATCACCCAGATTGAGTCATGGCCACGCTGAGATCTCGGCAATCCGTGCACGAAATCCATAGAAATATCCTCAAATTTCCATTGCGGAACCGGCAACGACTTTAGGAAACCACTCGGCCGTTGACATTCTGCCTTTACCAAAGCACAAGTACGACATTTAGCCACATACGCGGCTATGTCCTTCTTTAAACCAGGCCACCAGAACAGTTTCTTCATGTCTTTGTACATTTTTGTGCTCCCAGGGTGAATTTGAAGTACTTTGAAAAGTGCGCTTCATATAGCAGCCCTTCACGCAAACTTACCCGCATAGGGACGCACAATCGGCCATCCTTCCGTAATAAGCCATCATCCCAGGAGAACTGATCACCAGATCCCACCTTTGCATAGCGTTGGAGACTTTCATCAACTCCCGTTGCCCGCCGAACCCTGTCAGCAAGGTCATATTGAAACTTCCAACCAGTTCATGCTTGCTTCGTTGAAGAATCTCTTTCCACACAAGATATCTCCAAGGCTTCCAACTCTTGGACTAAACCGCTCATATGTATCCGCAACCAATTTGCCTGTACCGGAGCCCGACGACTCAAGGCATCAGCGACCACATTTCCCTTTCCGGGAACATAGTGAATGTCGAAGGTATAATCCCCAAGGAATTCCATCCACCTTCTTTGTCGTATATTCAACTCCTTTTGATCGAGCAGATACTTTAAGCTTTTATGATCGGTATAAATATCTACTTTCACGCCATATAGATAATGCCGCCACAACTTTAGCGAAAAGATCACCGCCGCCAACTCCAAATCATGGACGGGGGTAATTACGCTCATGTACTTTCAATTGACGTGAACCATAAGCGATCACCTTGCCAAACTGCAGGAGAACGCAGCCTAAGCCGCTTCCTGACGCATCGCTGTATATTTCAAATCCATCTGTACCACATGGCGACGTCAAAACAGGCGCCGTGGTCAAACGACTTTTCAGCTCCTCAAAAGCTCGTGCGCACTCCGGCGTCCAAACGAACTTCTGATTCTTTCTCGTCAACGTAGTCAGAGGCAAAGCATCCGGGAGAAGTTCCCACGAACCTCCTATAGTAGCCCGCCAGTCCAAGGAAACTCCTGACTTCGGCCACTGAAGATAACACTGGCCAATCCCGAATGGCACTTATCTTAGCCGGATCCACCGCTATGCCCTCTCCACTTACCACATGGCCTAGAAAAGCCACCGACGAGAGCCAGAACTCACACTTTGAGAACTTGGCATACAGCTTATTCCTTCGCAAGGTATGCAATACTAATCGCAAATGGTTTGCATGATCTTCCTCCGATTGTGAATATACCAGAATATCATCAATAAACACAATCACAAACAGATCCAGGTATTCGCGGAACGTAACGATCATGAGATCCATGAATACCGAAGGCGCATTACACAAGCCGAACGGCATCACTGTGAACTCATAATGACCATAGCGTGTGCCAAACGCTGTCTTGGGAATGTCACCTTCCCTAATCCGCAACTGGTAATACCCGGACTTCAAATCCAACTTCGAATAGACGGTTGAGCCTGCTAGCTGATCGAACAAGTCATCGATCCGAGGAATTGGATACTTGTTTTTCTCCGTCAGCTTGTTCAGTTCGCGATAATCAATACATAGTCGCAAACCACCGTCTTTCTTTTTCACAAAAAGAACAGGCGCGCTCCAAGGTGACATACTTGGGCGTATGTATCCCTGCTCCAACAACTCTTGCAACTGAACTTTCAGTTCGGCCATTTCTTTTGGCGCTACCCGATACGGCGAACGGGCCACGGGTTTTGCACCCAGCACCAGCTCGATAGCGAAGTCAATTTCCCTTTGGGGAGGTAACCCCGGAAGGTCCTTTGGAAACACATCCGCATATTCCGACACAATCGGCACTTCACTCACACTGGCCTTCGACGCCACCGCCTCTATGAGTGTGAAGAACAACTCTGCACCCTTCCGAACTGCCTTAACAACTTGGAGAGCGGATAACAACATCCCACTCACCCCTTGCATACCAATAAACTTGGTCTCTCGTTCGGTATTTTGCCCAAGTGTGACCTCTTTTGAAGTGCAATCAATACAGGCACGCTGCTCTGAAAGCCAGTCCATACCAAAGATTATATCAAACTCTTTGATCGGCAATACTAGTGTTTCCACTTTGAACTCCGACTTCCTATCTTGACCTCAAGACCGCAAGATCGATCCGCGCACATCAAACATCCGTTAGGCAACAACACCTTTACACTGTCTGTCTTGGTTCGGATAGGCACCCCGACACGCAAGACAAAATCCTCAAACAGAAACGAATGTGAAGCACCTGTGTCGAACAGTGCTCGCGCCGGATACTCTCGTATAAGGACAAACCCTATAACATGACAATTAAAGCAAGCACAGCACACCAAAAGTACAAATATTAAAACTTAAGCGCACCTGTGACGACATCAGCCTGCTTAATGGCCTCCTGTTGTCCAAGGTTGAAGACTCTGGGCTGCGCGTGCGAGGCAGAAGACTCCACCACAGCCTTCCCTTTCTCCGCATAAGACGCTCCCGTCTTCTTATCACCCTTTGGAGGACCAAATCGGCATTCACGTGCGAAGTGTCCAACCTTCCCGCACGTAAAACAAGCACGAGCTCCATTCCCAGATGTGTCCGTCACAGTCGCAGAAGGAGCTTGTCCAGAAGACTTAGACTTCTTATTCCATTTCCTTCGGTAGCCAAACTTGTCCGGACGCGGCGGCTTAAACTCCGGCTTCACAACCGCCAAGTTTCCCTTTGCTTGCCCCGTTTCATGTCCGTCTCCAAAGAACGAGCCGTACAGACTAAGGCTTGGAATCCCTGACTCACAGAACTCGAGAGCAAATACCTTAGCTCATCTCGCAGTCCCGCATAAAACCGACTAGTCTTACGCTCTTCTTCGGCGAAGATCGAGCCCGCATATCTTCCCAACCGGGTGAACTCATGCAGGTAGTCATCCACACTTCGATCTCCCTGTGCTAACCGTTGGAACTCCATTTCCATCGACATCCTTTGCTGCATCGGCAGATGTTGTGCTAAGAACAACCGAGAGAATTCTTCCATTGTAATCTCTGCCAATTTCCTGCCGGCCAAGTGATGCAGTTCAATCTCATCCCACCACAATCGCGCCTCTCCTTCCAGTAGGAAAGTGGCTAACATCACTTTCTGTTCCTCCTCAACCCTGATAGCCCTCATAATCCTCTTAATTCTTGCAAGCCAATCCTCTGCTTGGGCCGGTGTACCCGCCCCATGAAATTGCGGAGGGTTAAAGCTCAAGAATTGCTTCCATTGTTGATCTGCTACCCGCGGATCAACTTCGGCTTCTATCAGTTCTTGCCGTACCCCAGCTTGCGTTGGCACCACTGCAGGACGTGCTTGCCGTATCACAGCAAGTACCGTTTCCGTGATGAGACGGACTGTTTCAGCGGATGGAGGAGTTGTGGGCACCTCGGCTGGTGCCGCACTCGCAACAGAACGTTGTGGTTCGGACTGACCCGCAACACTTCTGGTCACCTATATGTGTAAAACACACAGGTTAACGACCAATAAAAACTGCAATCATACAAAGAGAATACACAAGTTCAACAAACAAGTGTATTTGCATTCCTAAGTGGACAATCTTGAGTTCAAATTAAGTGTTATAACGACGGCACTGACACGTGCTCGCCCCCTCTCAAAAGAATTCGTCCGCGAATTCGGAAGAGATCGACCAACAAGCTGATACCAAATTGTAACACCTCTATCTGTCAAGAAGAATATAATAGAGGGTCCGGCCGGGGCCCCACACCATATTCCACAAACAGGCGGAGACGCTACTAAATAATATCATAACCAACGCATCCTAACACAGAGCATTCTAGCGGAAGCTTCACGGTTGAATTAATGAACTCAAGATAAACAACATTGTCCACTAACATAGGAATGTATATATATACATCAAAAGAGTCTGGCCTTAAGGCCTTACAACAGTTTCTCTTAACAAGAGTGTGGTTTACATACATCGGCACGCAGGCCGGCCACACATGAACAAAAGAAACAAAACAATGCCTTCGAGGGCAGCAACGCAGCTTTGGGCTTCAGCCCGCTAAGTTCCGCTCGGACCAGCTCCTCCAGCACCTGTAAGAACCAATCCACCAAACGGTGGCAAAACAGGGCAACGGTCAGCATTCAGCTGACCAATTATAACGACCCTGCCCCTGGCACGGGGCAGCGGAATTCCATCCCTGCAAAGCATTCATCCAACATGATATATATAGCCATTCAAGCAAGACGTGCACGCCCGCACCGTCACATATCACAAACGTCGGCTCGACGGCCCGACGCTCCGTGCACTCAGGGCACATTCACACCGTTCAGAGGTCCCAGACATAACGGCGCACTATGAGCATTCTAGTCTGATCGGCTCACCGGCCGTCGACTCTCGCTATGTGATCCTAACAGGGTCTTAAGCACCCAAGGTTAGACAACCATAACGCGGGTACAGATCCACCTTTCCCGTTGCTCACATCGTCAGACTCACGCCTGGACTGACGCGGGTACAGTTTCACCTTGCCCGTTCCACCATTTCCTAGTTGCAGCCTCACAGCTCAACTTTCCACCAGTAGCACTCACGGCCACAAGAGAGTCCAACTCTCATAATTTCCTGGACTTCTTCCAGTACTTTTATCCATCATGCATACAAGCAATCATCACAGAGCCTTCTCCGATATGCAACCAAGCATCACCAATCCAGACCATGTCCAGATGGGCTTCACACAGCATGCCTAGATCCGTACTCCAATTCCGGACTCTAACAAGGGGGACTTCACATATCTACCCCAAGGGACGCCACAACCCACCGCACACTCGCGGGGAAGGGTTTTCCCTATGCAATGCAGGAATTAAGGACTTCACATGTCCAAGCAGGAAATCGTTACCCTAGGAGTTCGCTTCGGAGCCATGGAGAGAAATTTGAGACGGATGAAAGCCTTCGCAGCAGCGTTGCCTTCGCAAATCTGAACTCGGCTCGCGATTTGGACCACCGTAGCACCACCGGCAGCCGGACTCCACTTCCTCTTCTTCCTCCTTGCTCTCACCTCTCTCTTACTTTAGAAAG
The DNA here is from genome assembly GCA_039513925.1 of Platanthera zijinensis. Classification (NCBI taxonomy): domain Eukaryota; kingdom Viridiplantae; phylum Streptophyta; class Magnoliopsida; order Asparagales; family Orchidaceae; genus Platanthera; species Platanthera zijinensis. The sequence continues at coordinate 57,132,756 of CM077092.1, forward strand.
AGAAGATGAAAAAGAAGAATGAGCTTCTCCCCCCTTTTTCCGGCCTTATCAGCCCAGGAATGAACTCCAGCCACAGGATCTTATTTAAAGAAAATGAAGGGCCACGATCTACTGAAAATTCCCCTGAAATTTGGCCGACACGGCCTGTGACACGCCCGTGTCACAGGCCGTGTACCCTTAAGCGGCACACGCGGCAGTCGCACCGACTGAAATATTCGAGAACACGGGAATCGACACGCCCGTGTCGAACCTGACACGCTCGTGTCAGTCATGAGACACGCCCGTGTCTCCTGTTACACGGTACTCACCGATTTCCAAAACCAGTACACGGGTCGGAACACGGCAACTGACACGCCCGTGTCCAGCCTCACACGCCCGTGTTCCCGGCCGTGTTCAAGGCCGTGTCCGGCTCTGACTTGAATAGGTCAATTTCGAAAATTAATTCGAACACGCCCTGGGACACGCCCGTGTCGAAGGCCGTGTCCCAGGCTCGACGATCGTCGACTCTCAAACGTCGACTAGCCTGAACACGCCCTGGGACACGCCCGTGTCCCAGGCCGTGTACACCCGACACGCCCTGGGACATGCCCGTGTCCCAGGCCGTGTCTAACAGCCTCCAACCCAAAATTGTGTACAAACATATTTTGAGATTTTTGGGGTGTTACAGAAGTTGTGTCGACACACAGGACTTGTGTCGACATATTCGACAAAGGCTGTGTCGAGACTGAATAAAGAACTATATCGACAGATTCTGAAGATGTCGACAACATCAAAGAAGCTGTGTCGACACTAAGAAATTGTGTCGACACACATTATATTTGTGTCAACACATTCTATATTTGTGTCTCGACACATTCAACTGAGTAAAATAACTCTAAGTTCCAGATCTCAAGACTGAAGACTTTACATCTATCAGAATCATCAAGGCCATCAGATATGTCAGAACTATCAGATGTCAGTTAACTAACGGATCAGCCGTTACCACTGATGAGATCTATAAAAAGAGCTGATCTATCACACAATGAATATGAAAAAAAGAGGGAAAATTAGAAGAAGGATAAATCACTCTAAGAAGAATTCACAGAATTTTGTACAACAAGAAGATTCTGATTCAAAGTCAGAGAAGTAGACAGCATCTCATCAGATCTGTCTGTGTTTGCAGATTTAATTCTGTAAGGAGGAAGAAGCTAGATCTACACCAACTTTTCAAGAAGATTCAACCTAGGTTCTCTCTTTCAAGAAGCTTTGAATAATCTTAGTCAGGTTGAATAAGATTCATTACAGCAAAGGTCAGGAGAAAGCAGATCCATCAAGATCTGATCAAAATTCCCTCACCCCCCTCTCTCTCTCTATCTGGGTGAAGGAAGAAATAAACTCTTTAATCAATTTTCTATAAGATCTATTTTAGATCTAAGTGTAAGAGATTTCAATCTCTGAGTCATAATCCTATAACTATAAAGGCTGAGGTAGGGCTGTTTACCTGAGGTAGGAGATTAGGTTCTCTGAGCTGTAGGCCTGGTGATAAGGGTTGAGGTAGGGCTTGATTGCCTGAGTTGTAAGAGTGTTGATTCACTCTGAGGTAGGGTTTTTGGGAAGAGCCTGAGTTGTAGGACATGTTGAAGTCTGAGCTGTAGGAACCAATTTGGGTCTTGAGTTGTAATATCTGAGGATCTGAGAAGGTGGAAGGAAGTTTGGCCGAATCTAGTGTACTTCTAGATAGGCGAAGGGGGAAATTGGATGTACCTATCATTTGGGGAACCACTATAAATCTGTGTGTATGCTGTGATTTGATTATTATGTGCTGTGGTAGTTGTAGAATTTATAGTTGTGCTGTGATTAGTTTATTAACTGCCTAAGTGAATTGGAATTAAACCTATTCACACCCCTCTAGGTGTTTAGACATTCTTGATACCAATTCTTTCACCTACGCACTCCCAACTTTGGGAGGATTATAAGCCTATACTTGAATCAACTGGATGGTGATAGGTTCGATATGACCAAAGGAGTTCCTATTCATCACCTAAACAAGATCGACTCATCAATATTCTCTAGGTGGGATAGGAGGATCATCAGGCTAGGGGAGCCCCAGGAGTGCCAGTGGAGGAGGAAGAATAGGTTCCTGATAGCAAGATTCCTTCCCCACACCTAGTGAGATTCCTGATAGCTTGTGTACAGGAATTGAGGGGGATACAGTGGTTCTAGTTCAAGATACAGTTTTAGTGGCTCCGGATATAGTGATTCCAAACTCAGAGTCAGTGGATCTCCTAGCAGAGGTTTCTACTATTGGTTCTACTGCTGCTGCTGAGGTTCGGCCAGCTGAGGATACAGAAGTGCGTCCTGAGGAAGAGGACCATCTCCTTCATAGCATGATGAGGATGCTTAGGTATTTGATGATGGTGCTGCTGATGATGATCTAACAGCTGGTGATTATGAGTTGGAAAATGTTATTGATGAGAATATGCTGGTTCCTGATAAGTCTACTACTGCTGATGTTGCCAGTGATGCCATAGTTGTCTTAAAGCCGATGTTAGTGGACAATCATATAGTTCCTCTCCCTGAGATGATCACCTATGCAGTGTCTGAGGGGGAGACAACTCATTCCCGAATATCTGTCTCCACTGAGGTTTCCATACTCATACGCAACCTGGACAAGAGACTAGGTAGGATGTTGTTGGTGATCGAATGCGCAGTTGATCATTCTGATGAGCAAGGAGTTGTAGATGTGCATGAACCTGTCCTAGGTTCTGAGGAACCAAGTTTGATTTCTACAAATGTTTCTATTCCAATGCTGCCAGATGTTCCAAGCTCAAGTTCAGGTGATCAGATCTTGAAAGCTGTTGAAGATATGCTAGCAAAGCAGCAGGCACAGTTCGATGCCTCGTTAGAGAAAGTGGTAAAAAGAGTTAAACAATCCGAGAAGTTTATGCTAGATGGGCTTATTGAAGTTAAAGTAAAATTTGATAAGGTAGAGGCCAGGTTTGATGAAAAGTATGACCAAGTTGCTACTGCAGTCACTCTTATGATGAGTGGACTTAAGACCAACAAAGATGGTATGGAAACACTTGACAAAAACACTAGCACCATGGTTGTAGAGTACTACAGATCTATGGAATATTATGACTCTTCTTTGCAAACGTATGCCAATGCCATTTCTGCCAAAGCCAAAAAGGGGGAGGAAGCCCTTACAGCTAAGGTTGTCGATGTTGAAAAGTCTATTTTTGTTCAATTCAAACAAACCAATGATTATAGATATGACAACATCGTATGGTTACATTGTAAGCTATTCCCGTCTCAAGTTCCTGCTGATCATGTTCATGATGATGTTCATCCGGCTCCAGATTACACTCAATACTGGACAGACTCACATGACTTCTCCTAGGCTCATGTTGCTACTGCTGATGTTGTGACTCCTGATGTTCAGGCTGATACTGCTACTACTATTGCTGTATTCTCAGAGGCTCAGGTTCTCAAGAGAAGGAAATTTGGGAAGGCTGGTCAGAAGTCAGTCCAGTTCAAGTCAGAGTAGAGCCCCATAGAGAATTGGAAGAGGTTTAGAGCCAAACTTCCAAAGGAATTATCTTGGACACTTTTTCTTTATATGAGCTCAGAGTGGAGAAGCACCGGGATCATTACAGTCAAGACGAATGGAACAGATACAAGGAAGCTTGCACCAGGAGGAGGATTCATTTCAGGAAGAACAAGGATGCTGATCCTATGCCTCCTCCTCCCCCAAAGTACTATCCAAATCCCAGGGAATACTTTAAGAGGCAGCTATTGAAGAGAAAGAACATGAAGATCTGAATTCTTATATATTTCATTATCATGTGTTGTGGGCTACCCTCCCAAATCTAAAACATCTCTTATATATATATATATATATATATATATATATATATATATATATATATATATATATATATATATATATATATATATATATATGATTTATCTATTGTCTTAGAATGCGTTTCATTTCATTTTTATTATCTTTTCAAATCTTTATTTAATTTTAATTGGTATGTGCAATTCACCTTAGCTTGTAGGATTTTGGTTTCTTCAAATAGTGGGAGATTTTTGGGTATTGTATCCACAATAACCTTGATTTGAAGAAGGGTTACGTCAAGCTAAGATGAATTGAGTTTGTATTTGATATTGAATTTTAGTTATGTACTTGCAGGTTTACTTTGCTAAGTACACACTAATGTCAGGTTACAGTGGGTCAGTAAACACAGTACTATACAATTTAATCCTTCATTGTGTAGGCCAATATGTTGACTCACGTGTAATCTCTCTATTGGGGTGTACTTCTATCCCAAGTATAGGAGAAGGATCAAGGAAGGCCAAAGTCCAGGATTCAGAAATGAAGAATTTTACCCAAGTAAAATTCGGCGAGTATGGTTAGTCATACACGTCGAATTCGTCGAGTATCCCCTTGATACTCGCTGAATTAAGTGTGTATGCTTCCCAATACTCGTCGGATTCATCATATATACTTAGTGTAAATTCTCTGGGTATCAAGACTTTGTCCAAGGCAAATTAGTGATACTCGTCGAATTCACTGAGTATGACTAGCAATACTCGGCGAATTCGACGAGTATCCCAGGCGATACTCGTCGAGTGTGTCGAGCCGAATGTCGACTACTCTGTAATTCGATCTAAGGCATATTCGGTGTATATCGTCATCATATTCGGCGAGTATCAGTTCAATACTCGACGAATCTCACCGAAAATGACTTGTTAATTTTTCTGATTTTTTCTCTGGTTCGGAAACTGTCGGACATGCTCAGTAGATTTCTAGGGTTCGTTTTGGAAATTCTTTATAGCCATTATTTCGAATCTTCCTATATATATGTTAGGGTGTTTTTCGAAATCACCAATCTAAACCTAATTCTATTTTGAATTTTAAAAAGTCTCCCGAAATCGAAACCCTCTGCCACCCGTATACGAAACTCGCGACTTTCTTCCATTCGGCCACGACTTCGATCGATCATCTTCTTCAACAAATTCTTCAACTGGATCGTGTCTTCTCTAGCGATTTATTCTATTCCAGTCCTAGTTGGTTAAAGATCTAAGGTTCAAGATTCAAGATCTAAAAATTTCAAGTTTCCGAGTTCTCCAAGATTCAAGTTCAACCTTTTCAAGAATGTCAGATCAAGACTTGTAATCATGTTTTGTATTGTAATATTGCTTTAAATTTTGTAGGAGATTTTTCTCCAAGATTTGTAGATCCGTTTGTGGATCGAGAGAGTACATCCATTTGTGGATTGAGAGAGTAGATCCAATTATGGATTGAGTTAGTAGATCCGATTTATGGATCGAGTTGTAGGAGAGGTTGTTCTCCGAATGGTAGGAGCGTCGTCTCTGAGGTGTAGTAGTTGCGTCTCTGAGGTGTAAGATTTGACAAAATCTTAGTTTGGTGAAGTAGCCGAATCTGCCCTTTGTAGGAGATAGAAGAGGCGGGACATTGGACGTACCAAACTCAGGGAACCACTATTAAATCTCAGCATTTGTGTGCATATTTTTTAGATAATTTTTATTCTGCGAAAAGACACAAACATCACCTATTCACCCCCTATAGGTAATTTAGGAAGACGCTAGATACTTTCAGATAGCCGCAGTTGCGGTCTGGCAGGAAGCCGCATCAGTGGTTTGGAGTTATGCCTCAGTGGTCTAGCAGGAAGCTGCAGCGGTCTGGTGTAGCCACAGTGGTCTGTATGAAGCCACATCAGTGATCTAATGGTTAGCCACAACTGCAGTCTGGTGGCAACCCTTAGTATGCGTTCAGGTGGCTTGCAGTAACTGCGGTATGATGGTTAGCCGTAACTGCAGTCTGGTGGCAACCCGCAGTTGCAGTCTGGCGGCCTGACCTGAAAGTCTTCCATAGCTTTGTGGAGGTTTTCCTTAGTTGTCACAAGATGTACAATTGGCCTTTGTATAGTGTGCGGTTTTTCCATAACAAACCGCATAGGCCGTCCGACTTGTATTTAGTCCCACATAAATTGTTGTATTCTCTCATCTCCCCCATTTTCTATAAATAAGGGGGCATACCTATGCAATCTTTATCTTTTTGGAGCAATAAAATTTGTCTTTATTTACCTCTTGGCCATTTTCTCGCTCATTTCTCACATTTTTGTAAGGAGATCTTGAACCAAGGACTGGGTATTTTGACAAGGGGACTCATAGAACTAGTGACTAAATCTTTTGAAGAGGGATTCTTAAAACTCTTTACTCAAAGTAGAAAAAGATGAGTAAGAAGTGAGAAGAATAAGTATTCAAAGATGATTCCTCTCTCAGAAAATTTCTGAGGACTTTAGACACTAAGCATACTGGATCTTTAGTATTTGATGAATCCTTGCTTGCAGAAGTTGAAAGAATTATATGCTCTTTTGATTCAAGTTATTATCTGATTGTCTATTCATAATGTTATTTCAGCAACCAAAAGAAAGAAGGAAGATGGAAGAAGAAGGCTGCTATCAACTTTTATTATTCTATCACTTTGTGTTCTGTATTGTGTGTCTCAATCTGTTACCCCTTCTGATTTCTGGGTATATCAAAAACCATGGAGATTTTGATTTTCTCCTCTTTAAAGAAAATATCTTCATGAGGAATAGAATTATATTCTTCCCAATGTTCTTCAAATTGTTTCGAAATATTCTTTAAAATTCTTCTGTAAAACTCTTTTGAAATTGGCATGGAATTCTTTCCATTAAGCTTTCTTCCAATGACTCAAAAATTTTTAAAGAATTCTATAACAACTCCCAGGTAATAAGCATGTACAGATCTTCAAAAAATTTTATATAGAGTTCTATTTGATGTTGTGTCGATTTCAAGTAGAAGGTACATCAAAATCTGCCTTAAGAGTGAAGTCTAGTTGACTTAGCTTTATAATCGACATTGCGTCAATATAATATCGATGCATGCATCGTCTTCTGCCTTAGAGCAGCATTGACTTAACTTTTGTTGTTTCTCTAACTTCTATTCGAAGTGACGTTGACTTCTAGTCTGCATTGCATTGACTCTATATCGATGTATATTAACTTAACTTGCATTTCTTCTCTATTTCAGTGTGCCTACCACGTGATTTTAACTCAACTGGCTTCCTTGGACATCTATGACCATATTACACTGTACATCATGGGTAATACTCCTAGGATGTAAAATAACTTATAAGCTAATTTATTAAGTTAAATCATAAGGGTTTTTCCTAACAACATCTAGGTTCTTCAAGAGACAAAAGATCAACTGGGCCTTCTCCTCCCCTGACATTAATGAAGAGCTTACTCTCTCCATCCTCATCTACTGGAACTTCTTGAGTCACCTGGGCAGGTTCTAGGTGAGCTCCTTCTAGGACCTCTTCCTCGACTAGCTCTTCAGTAGCTTCTGAATGGCTTGATACTTCAAGGAGTTGCAGAGCCGGAGGAACCTCTGGGGGAGGAACTTATTCGGTCATAATGAATGACCTAATGTAACATTCTCTAGATAGCTTTGAATCACTCCTAACCCACACTGCTTTACTTGGAGGATGAATTTGATGTCCAGATGGAAGGTGGACACCACTGTCTGATACTCGTTGAGTATAGGCCTTCCGAAGATAGCATAGTAGCTGCTTGGAGCATCCATTACTATGAATTGCATGAGCTTAGTGATCCCACCGAGTGTCACAGAGAGAGTGACACTCCCTCCCACTTCCTTCCTCACGCATGAAAAACCATAGAGCAGTCATTCAGTGGAAAGCAAAGGCTTCCCAGTTTTCAAGGCCTTGAATGTTGGTTTGATGGGGAGATTAACAAAACTACATATGTCTATCAGTATTTATGCACCATATAGTTATTAATGACTACCTTAATCACCACAATGTCATTGAAAGGATTGGAAGTTAGGGGGAGGTCATCTTGGACAAAGGTGATGACTCTCCTAATAGGAGGTGGGGAGGAGGTGGCAGCTACCTCCTGCCGGAAGACCCTTGAGAGGCTGGCCTTCTGGGATGACTCAGATCTGTCCTCTCTATGGATATAGAGGAGGCAGTCGAGGGAACCCTCATCATCAGCATCTACACATTCTCCTTCATAGTTAACATTGCAGAGGAGTCTTACGTCATTCACTTCTTCTCATTCCCAAAAACTCCAACCACCTCCTTGCCCTTAGAGGTGGATGGCTGGGTAGCATCATTCTTTAGGATCAAGTCCTGTAACTTGACTTCTTTTAATAGCTTCTCAACCAACAAGCGAAGGACTCAACAATTCTCTATTAGGTGCACCCTCTACTTATGATGTTTACAGTATAGAGAGATCACGAGACTTTAAATCTTCCTTTAGAGGAGCAGAACTCTTATAAAAAGGTCACTCTTCATTTATTTTGAGGTTGAGAAACTCAGGAGAAGCTCCCTTCAAAACTCAGTGAAATAGGTGATGAACTGGGGATGTAGTCCGTATAACAACTCCCTTGCTTGTATATTGAAGGAGGTAACAATAAGTTTGCACCTCGTCACATCTGAGAGAGTTCTCAGTGCAACCACCAATTCAAAGGCCTGTAAATGTGAGACCAGATCGGTCTCTCTGGTATACACTGGTAAACGAGACTCCCTAAAGTTACTGGGGGCAGGCTCCCAACAAAATCTATCAAAGAAGGGAGAAGGCTCCTTCACTTCATTAGGAGAGGGAGGAGATGGATGATATGCAGTAACAGGAGTAAAAGGATAAGTAGCATATCCATCCTGGAAGTTCAGCACTTGGGTTGGACTTCCCAAGGCTGCCTACAAGAAAATATCTTGGTTGGCAGTGAATTCTAACTCTTGAGGTCGCAAAGGATCTATGAGCTAGACTAGAGGACTAGGTAGTGGAGGAGGAGCCCCCACCAAAGGAGCTGGAGCAACTTGAGGAGTTGAATCTACTGCGACTTGAGGGGTTAGTTTCTAGGTAAGCGCGACTAAGGACTGGACGATGGCCTCAAACTGCTAGGCGTCCTCTCAACGAGACATTTCCAGAGCCTTCAAGATGGTAGCTTCACTAGGTATAGAGTGACTGGGGTGTTGAGCAAACTTGCAGTCTAACATTATATATTATAGACTTCACTAATAGCTCACAATCTGAAGGCCGCATGTTCGTTTTATTGGTGCTCGAAAATGCACCTTCATAATGAAACACTAGAGCGGAGCTAGAGGGAAGGAGGAGACTGCGAGTTCTCAGTTACTAGTGGTTGAGTGAATGTGAGAAAAGAGAGGGCCACCATGACAAATACCACTTGCTGTAGGCTATTTATTGATTTAGGACAATGTGGTAACAATAATTAAGAATGAAGAAGACGCACAAGAAGAAAGTTGTAAAGGCACCAAATTCGAGACTGCATCTCAAAACAGATGAGCTCAAGGATTCAAACCCACGTACTTTATAAGTACTGTTCCCCCTTTTTATAGACTCAGGGGACTGCCCATGTAGGCAGGTCTAAGATTATCGATTGCCCGGTGTACAAGAGAATCATGCAAGGGTGATGGGATATATTGTGTGCGAATAAAGATAAAAACATTTGACCGTGCAACTAGGAGGTTAGGTTTGAGATTGGACAACCACTCCCTCTGGCTGCAGCTTGGCAACCTGGTGGCTAGTGTGGATAGCAGAATTCTAACCTTGCTGAACATGGAAAAAAATCTGGTCACATGCTTCCTGGTAAACAATGAGGGTTAGAGGGAAAGTCTAAATAGGCATACAAAATTTAATTTAACTTTTATGAAGGCTGACTATATGATTAGAGTGTAGACTATAATGCATTTATGTATTATTAATTTATTTTTATTCGTTGTGGTTTATTAGTTTTTGAAAATTAAAAACCGCACCGATCTGAAACAAGGGCGGTTATCCTAAATGAAAAACTGCTCCTACACCGAACCGAGCAGTTCAGAGTGAGTATCCATTTGGTTTGGGCAGTTCAGTTGGTTTGGTTGGTTTTTAGTTCTTTGTGCACACCCCTATGCACGTGAAATCATGATAATGTTAAATTAGACTATAAATACAGATCCAAAGGTCGAGATTGGTTTGGGGTGCCCTATAATTGAACATAAAATGGTTTAAACATTATTTTTGTTTGTTTTGACTATTGGGAGAGGGGAGAGGTGGAGATGAACATAGGGTTTGGAGAGTAAGATTCTTCCATTATTAACGCTAGAAAGTATTGATTGACGATCAGTCATCGTCAACGTGAAGGGGATCATATTGTGAAAGATGATATATCCAATTATTCTAAGTGGTTTAGGATGAGCCATAATTCTGTATAGAAAGGCCTTGATTCATTTTATACTTTACATATTGCAGACATAAGCTTTTTTTGAAAGAATGAAGAAAAGTTTAGTTCAGAAAACTCACGTCGATTAGTAATTGATGTACGCCAAATTAGCTCTCAAAGTCCGTCGACTTCTCCAAATAAGAGTAAACTCCTAAAAAGGGTTCAAAGTAGACATTTTAGTATTTTGAATTGCAGATAATTGTACACTGAATATCATTCAACATTTCCAAATAGTTGAGTCGATTAGTGATATACCAATAAAAATTGATTCCTTAAGAAATTCAGGCCGTGATCAAATATGTGATTCAATTTTGATTGAGCCATTACAAATATGAGAAAGGAAGACAAAAAATCTTGAGAATAAATTGAAAGTGTGGAATAGACTCTCTAAATACTTCTCTATATGGGGGATAAAAAAGACACCCAAATTGTCCTAATTAAATTTTCCATTCTCATATAGTGATTTTCACAAATACTTTATTATTGAGCAATCAATAATAAAATATGATCACAAAAGCAATCAAAGATTCCACAAACTAAAAAAATAGAAATAATAAAAAAGAATATATCCACAAGTCACAAATGGTTTTATAGAGGTTTCCCAAAAGTGGGCACTCTTCTCTTCCATAATTTTGTGGGTTGGCACTGCCACTTCCCTAAGGCAACAAGTCTTTTTCATTGGAAACTCCAACCCACAAAATCTTTTCTTCTGGATATTCAAGAACCTTGAGTAGCTCTTTTGAAGGGAGAGCCTGATAACCATTGACAACTTGTGTTTGAAATGAGATGGCTTTACATCAAGCATGTCACGCCACACCAATTTATATAGATAAGAGAGAGATGTGATTAGCTGAATCCTTGAAGAAGAGGATACAATTTACAGAGATAAGAAAGATAGAGGGATGTCATTCTTGATGAGTTTTTTCTTGATTATTAGTTTGTGGAACATTAGGATTTGGTGAGATGAAAGAGTTTTTATATGAAGTCTTCTTCTCCATTTTTGAGCAAGTTTTAAAGAAGCACATACTGTATGTTCAGCAGAAAGCTGTCTCCTTTCATTTTAGAACTATAACAACTCTATTTGAATTTGTCAACAACTTTGAACTGCGGTCAACGAACACTAAATGAAGCTCTTCATGGGGAGGGCATTGCAGTCAATGATCACAAAATATTGATCATCGATCTGTGATCGATCTGTTGGAGTTTCCTGGGTGATTTGGAAGTAGTCAAGCAATTAGTCTCACTGCCAATACAATATGAGCCTATATGATCACACATAAAAATGTTTGGAGAAGTTGGAGGAAGGATTGTGTTAACCTTACTCAAATTAAATGGGAGTGAAGGACTAATCATGTGCCACATTAGAGTTGCATTTATCGACTAGTATACCGTCGAGACAACAAGACGATGTTATGAATATCATCAAGTAGACAAAGTATACATGTTAGATCTTTTTTTTTCGGAATATAGAAGATGATATTGAGAATATCTTCATGTAGACAAGACGATATTTTGAATGTCATCGAGTTGACAAGATAACACGCCGATAGGTCTTTGCTGCCTGAACATACACGATGATATTATGAATATTGTTGTGATGACAAGATGACATGACCGATTTTCAACACTGGGTATATATCGTTGTGTTGATGTACGTATCGTAGAGTTGTCTTGACAATATTTCAGCTCAACACGACAATATTATTTGTTTACTTCAATTAAGTCCCAGGTTAACTATTAGTGGATGCGCACGTCTGTCTTATATTCCTATGGTATAAATAGACAGACGATTATGTTTTCAGATATGTTTCTTTTAAGATCATATAGGGAAAGATTTTTTCCGAGTTCCTGAAATCTCGCTCCCTCTTCCGCGAGACCCCGTACGACCACTTCTACCTAACTTAGAATGAATCTAGAAATTCATGGAGATGCTGGGGGCACTCCTTCTCTGACCCAGATCTTGTTGGACTAGACCTTAGAGTTCTCCATCGTTCGTGTGGACTCTTGTAGAAGCACAGATCTACTTCTGCACTCGAGACTCCTCTTCCTAATATTTAATAATAGATCGAGGTAGCCGTTTTTGGAGCATCTTGATTGAGTAGGGACTCAATTCCACACAAGTACCTTGCTTACTTGTTGTATTTCACTTATGATCAATGATTATCACAAGATCCAAATCTAGTTAGAGTTTTCTTGAACTCTATTTCGATGTGCACACGTGATATGCAAAACCCTAAAGAAAACCGAAGATGATCTTCTTTAATCCCGAGTTTGTGGTCTGTGATTGCCAAGTTAGGTTAGTGGACACTGGTAAACAATCATTGATCGTTGAGTTAATTTCTTAAAATATTCAGTTAGCTGAAGATGTGGTCACTGGTCAACAAACATCGATCGATCACCATAGATCGCTGAGCTAGTTTCTTCAATCTTCAAACTGTGAGCCTTGATTTCATCGATCAAAGGTAGATAATAAACAATTGTACATCGCTGAGCTAGCTTCACCAGTTTTTAATATGTGAGCTTCATTATCTCCGCTCAACGGTCGATATAAAATGATCGTTGATCATTGAGCTTCATTAAGATCAAAGATCATTGAGTACACCGATCACGGGTTAACGATTGTCGATCAACGAACATTTATTCCAGATCTTCTTTTAGGATTTATTTTACTTGGTTTCACTGCACTTCAAGAGGTCTCTTAAGAGATTAAACAAAATCCTCGCCTAACATTATTGGAACCCTTGTTCTGATTTGGGCAAGGATTACTATTAGGATGATTATATTGACCCATCATGTATAGTCAAGGGTGATAAGATTATTTCCAGGGCCATTCCTTCAGAAGACTTAGAGACAGAAGATTCCAGAGAAATTCAGTTTTGGCAAAGGCAGAAATTCTGTTCGATGATAGTCGAACTCAGCTCGATGAAAGTCTAGCTCAGCTCGATGAAAGTCTAGCTCAGCTCGATGAAACTCAGAGTTCTAACTCTGAGTTGAGCTCGATGAAAGCTGAGCTCCGGTCATGAACTCTTAACACAACTCAGAGACTCAGCTCGACGAAAGCCTTCCTCAGCTCAACGAAATCTAGGCTCAGGTTGACGAAATGCTTGCTGAGCTCGACGATTTTAGTGCAGGCAGTGTTCTTTACAGTTGGCAGATTATTCCAGGCTTAATTACAGGCTATATATTCTGAAGGCAGAATATTCTCAAGCCTTAATTGAAGATAGCTAATAACTCTGATAATTAATGCTTAATATTCATATGAATATTAAGCAATTGGAGGCAGCATTAATTATGAATTTAATCACAGAGTTTTTATTCTAATCTATTTCCAAGAAAGTTACCTTCTAGGGAATGTCTCAGCCGTTTCAGAATAAATGAATTCAAATATTTGAATTCTCATCATATAATGTATGAGCAAGAAGATTGATGCTAATACATAAGTGACTGATCCAGACACAGATGAGAATGAGATAGACAAAAAGTTATAGGGATAGATAATCTGCTTCAAGCTTTCTTCCAGCAACAGATCTTCAATACGAGACACAAAGCTTACATCTCTCAGAATCATATACTGGAAGAAGAAGTTTTCCTTGAAGACCTACACCCTAAAGCAAAGCTTCTTATCCTGAACTATTATACATCTTAGAGGGAGCTTTGACATCATCAGCACAATTGACTAGTCTTCTCTCAGATTGTTGACAGAAAAGAACAACATCTTCATTTCCATTTCCTGTGTAAAAGGGTTTTAAATCCCTTCAAAAGATATTCCTTTTGGTTGTCAAGACTCCTGATCAAAAAACTTGGTTTGGTTTTTGGGCACCTGGTCAAAAGCTCAAAGGGTTGCAAGATCTCCCTTGAAATATATCTTGTGGTGACAATGCACCTGAGCAAAAACCTGTGGTGGCAGAGCACTTTATCAAAAACCTGTAGTGGATTCCTACCAGGGTGGTATAAGAATGGATGTACCCAAGTTTTAGGGGAACCACTATAAACTCCTTGTGTCGTCTGTTTTTGCTTTTTGCTTTTTATTTATGTGTTAAATGTTTCTTTATATATATATATACATTAACTCTAGAGTAAATAAGATATATATATATATATACATTAACTCTAGAGTAAATAAGATATATCTTTTCACTTTCAATTGGTATTAGAGTGTAATGTTACTTGGTTTCACAGGCTAACACCTGAACCAAAAGATCTTGGATAGATCTTATTATCTCTAGTGTTTTTTTTATGGCACAAAATAAGGAATTTGAAAGCACAAAACCTCCTGTGTGCAATCTTAACATGTTTGCACTATGGAAGACAAGGATTAGGTTATACATGAACTCTATTGATGAATAAATTTTCAATTCCATTTTGTTAGGTCCACATTCACCTCAGACAACAACAAGTACCATATTATACTATCACCTGAATGGACAGAAGCCCAGAAAAGGCTGAAGATTGCTGATGCAAAAGCTATGAACATTCAAGCCCAATCCATGTCTGATGACATTTTTCAAGAAGTTGTTGAATGCTCTTCAGCAAAGGATATTTGGAACTCCCTCACAATAATGGTTGCAAAAACATATAGTGAATCAGATTCAGAAACTTCATCCTGTACAACTGAAGATGAAGAAGAATTAAGAGCAAGAGAATTCTATCTGATGGCAATCAATGCATCTTACAGTAATTCTGAACCTGCTGATTCAGAAGGAGACAATTCAGATGATGAATCCATTACAGAAGAAGATCAGGTAATATCTTCTTTTGACTTTTCTTCTTATCATTTCAAAACAGATCTTAAATTATTATGTGATTATTTAATTTTGTCTGAAAAGGGAATCAAACTTCTTAGAGAGAAATTAATTAGATTTGAAAATATTCTTTCTGAAAACATAAAACTTAAAGAAGAATTAAAAACTGCTAATAATCAAATACTTTCTTTAGAAAACAAATTAAAAGAGGCCAAACAATTAGAAGAATCCCTAAATGGGAGAAGTATAAAATTAATAGACATCACAAGCACTATAAATAAAGCTTAGGAGCTTCATCTAGTCAGCCACCTATCCTTAAGAAAAACATTTTATCAACCCCTATTAAACTTATATCAGAAAAGGGCAAGGAAAAATTAGAAGATAATAACCAACAAATTGAAGTATTTCAGAAACCTAAAAAAAGAAAAAGAAAAACTTTAATAAAAATACTGTTCAACAAAATTCATCAAACAAAGATCGACGAAATCAGTATTTTGCGTCGAACGTCGATCGATGAATTCTGAACCCAGAATTTGGGTATGATTACTCAAGAAAGGGTGCTTGCGAAATCAACATGTTTCGTTGAATAGAGATCGACGATCGTGGAACACATAACATGAGCATTATCTATCTGTAAACCGAGATCGATGACATAAATACTTTTCGTCGAACTCAGTTCGACGAACTCAACTAAATTAATCGAACGCAAATTTTCAAAACCAAAAATATAATTTATTTCAAAAATATAATCAAACACAGAAATTCTTTAATCCTTTTACTCAATAGTTCATCCCTCCTAGCAGATATCATCCATTAGGATATAAAAATCAACCTGAGTGTTCTTATATTTCAAATTATTATTGTGAAAGAAAAATAGGACCCAAGGTATCCTGGGTCAAGAACACCTAACCTTTCTTTTCAGGAAAAGGAAAGCTGAGCAAAAAGGGAAGCTGAAGATTCTACCAGAGAGCTTTCTCTCACCAAATCATCTTCAGTTCTTCCATCTGCAGCTCCTCTGCAAGATTCTCTATCTTTTTTTATATCTTTGAATCTTTGTAGTTTTTAAAATTTCTCAAAACATCCTTGTACATCTGCTGAAGATTTATAATTCAGTCAGATTTCTTTATGCTTATTCTTTTGTTTTTGTAAATAGTATCCTCATAAAAATAGGGGGAGATTATTGGAACCCTAGTTCTGATTTTGACAAAGATTACTATTAGGATGATTAGATTGACCCATCATGTATAGTCAAGGTTCATATGATTATTTCCAGGGCCATTCCTTCAGAATACTTAGAGACAGAAGATTCCAGAGAAATTCAGTTTTTGCAAAGACAGAAATTTTGTTCGACGATAGTCGAACTCAGCTCGACAAAAGTCTAGCTCTGATCGAAGAAACTCAGAGTTCTAACTCTGAGTTGAGCTCGATGAAAGCTGAGCTTCGGTCGACAAACTCTGAACTCAACTCAGAAACTCAGCTCGACGAAAGCCTTCCTCAGCTCGATGGAATCTAGGCTCAGGTCGACGAAATTCTTACTGACCTCGATGATTTCAGTGCAGTTTTTTAGGCAGTATTCTTTACAGTTGGCAGATTATTCCAGGCTTAATTATAGGCTATATATTCTGAAGGCAGAATATTCTCAAGCCTTGATTGCAGACAGCTAATAACTCTGATAATTAATGCTTAATATTCTTATGAATATAAATGTTTGGAGGCAGCATTAATTATGGATTTAATCACAGAGTTTTTATTCTAATCTATTTCCAAGACAGTTACCTTCTAGGGAATGTCTCAGCCATTTTAGAATCAATGAATTCAAATATTTGAATTCTCATCATATAATATATGATCAAGAAGAATGCGGCTAATACATAAGTGACTGATCCAGACACATATGAGAATGAGACAGACAAAAAGTTACAGGGACAGATAATCTGCTTCAAGCTTTCTTCCAGCAACAGATCTTCAATTTGAGACACAAAGCTTACATCTCTCAGAATCATATACTGGAAGGAGAAGTCTTCCTTGAAGGCCTACACCCTGAAGCAAAGCTTATTCTCCTGAACTCTTCTACATCTCAGGGGGAGCTTTGACATCATCAGCACAATCTACTAGTCTTCTCTCAGATTGTTGACAGAGAAGAACAATATCTTCATTTCCATTTCCTATGTAAAAGAGTTTTTACTCCCTTTAAAAGTTATTCCTTTTGGTTGTCAAGTCTCCTGATCAAAAGACTTGGTCTGGTTTTTGGGCACCTGGTCAAAAGCTCAAAGGGTTGCGAGATCTCCCTTGAACTAGATCTTGTGGTGACAGGGCACCCGAGCAAAAACCTGTGGTGGCAGAGAACCTGATCAAAAACCTGTTGTGGATTCCTACCAGGGTGGTAGAAAATTGGATGTACCCAAGTTTTAGGGGAACCACTATAAACTCCTTGTGTCGTATGGTTTTGCTTTTTTGCTTTTTATTTCTGTGCTGAATGTTTCTTTATATAATACATATATACATTAACTCTAGAGTAAATAAGATCAATCCCTTCACTTTCAAACATTTTGAGGAGTTTCTACATCATCAACATTAATCTCTCTCATTACATCTTTAAAGATTTTTCCCAACAATATTTGAGGAAGGATTGTAACACCCAGCTATAATAGCTATATATTGTGAGCATGATCGCCCTTACACCATACAACCATAACAAATAGATTATTACAATAAGATATAAAAGACTTTTTTCATCATACATCTAATATCACAGCGAAAAAAACTTCTAAATAAGAGAGCCCACAAATCTAAAGAGTTCAACAACTCCATGGCCTTAAGACCAATACATCATATATCCATAAACAAAACAATAATACTTACTAGCCTACCTTGGCACGCAGGCCAAAACATTATCAAAAAAGTACAAGGGATAAGAAAAAAATACTTCATGAGACTTATTTTCTCTTTATCCTTTTAGTAGGCTAGCAACCAAACACCATGAGAGAGTAAATGAGGGACAACTATGAGTTGGCCAAAAACTGCATAACAACTTTTCTCATGGTTGTTCTAGCGGACCCTAGAGAAATACATCACCAACAAATCAAAACTTAATATGCACATAAAGCAAACATGAACAAGCATCTCAAAAGCTACTATCCAGATGTCACAAATACCAAACACATTCTCTATATTGAGCAATGAAAGGAGTGGGCCTGCAGTACAATCATACATCCAACCAGATATCACCCACAGATCCACTATGAGTCCACGACACTCTATTTCACTTGTATGAATCTAACACATCATCACATGAAATCAAACAATATACATGACATCGACTTATGTGTCATATGACTCCATAATCATTATTAGGTACGACATAAATATAGTCCCAACAACCGATACCCCATTTTATTATAATTCTAACCATGTATGCCAACAATATGTATAGAGATCTGTAACCATTTTAGAGGCATTATACAAAAAGATCAAATGACAATATGCTTTTCAATACATGTAGTGGCAACATATAAAGACCCATGACCAATTCAATGACAACATTATATGTACCCAAGGTTGATGCCCTCTCCAACGAGTCTAATCAAGAGCACAACCAATTGGAAGACGATCACATTCAAAAGCTAGGGATTTCACATGCACTACATGCCTAAACCCAACATTGAGAACTCCCACAAAAATGGGCATTATAACAGCATTAGGACAATATTCACACCTCTAACAAAATCCCTAATTACAACATCACTAAATTGGGTCACTAACTACAATTTGGCTTCACCCACAATACCTAGTACGAAATCGAAATCGAGCAATCTAATACAAGCATTCCTTTATTGCAATCCAATGCCTGAGTGCCTTATAATGAACCATGTATATCACAAACCCTCTAATTAGAGGCACTAGATGGAACCATTACCAACAATGTATAAAAGGAAAGTAAGGAATACCCAACAATGCAAAATAAAGTCATGAATAGTGGGTTGTTAGCTTCCACGCTTTTCTCCTCGCCATGGAATCCTCACAAGAATGGATGGAGGATGATCAAGGAAACCCAATCTATCTATTGTTGGGGATGAGTTTATATTTGGATTCAAAGAGCTTCGGCGACCTCCACTTCTTCCTCCACCTCTTTCTCCTCTCCTCCTTTCAAATCTAAGCGAGAAAAATAAATGAGGGAAATGAGGCCATTTACTCCCCTAATCCTTATCTAAGATCACCATCAATCAATCATAGATCTTAGATCTTAAAACCCGCAATCAAATGTCTTAAAATGGACTCAAAATCGATCTTTAAGGTCAAGTGCACAATTTCAACATAGCCATTTATAAGTCGTGTCCCCAATTTAGAAAACAACTCAAAATTAGGCTCTTCCTGAATCTAGACAAACCTTGGAACATAACCTATACCAAGCCATGTACTAATCCATGACACGACCTCTCCAAGCCATGTCAAGGGAAGTGTACAACTTTGGATGAAGCCTTTAAGGACTGCAACCTCAGAATTGGGTACACTATCGATACCTTGTAGTGTAGGATGAAAACCTCCTTTAAAAGGTCCCTAAAGATCCTGCAAGCTACTACAAACATACATATGATCATCCCAAACTTCAGAGTCCTATGAAGCCATAATTGGATGGAAAATTTAGGCATTGCAACCCCCTACATACTACGTCAATATACTTGAAGCAAGGAATTACGGATATTCCTCCTCCATCATTTGCTCTCTTTATCAAGATAATTCATCACATACACAATTATTCCAATAGACATTCCCAAGTTTACTTCCTTGTTCCAAAGCCTCTGAATTTTTGAATCCTAATAAAAATTGGTCGAATGTAGGTCACCAACTTTTCTTTCACTGACACCACTGTAATCTCAACCATTACACTGGAATCCACCAAGGCCTTCTTTAGCACAAACATGTGGAAAGCATAATGTAGGATGGACAAACACATGCCTTTGAATGACTTGATCTTCAAATATACCATATCACCAATCACAAACTCCACATTATGGTGACGTGAATTATCATACTTTTTGGTCTTGAGCAATCTTCATACGCTCATGAATAGTCCTAATAACTTCAAAAACATTCAACACATCTTTCCTTTTCAATAGTCGAGTGTCATCAACCCAAGACATCAACGTTTGAAATAATCTACCATAAAGTGCCTCAAATGGTGTCATCTTAATGCTTGCTTGAAAACTATTATTATACACAAAATAGATCATAAATAGGTGATCCCTCCATTTCATTCCAAACTCAAGTTTGCGTATTTTAAACATGTCCTCCATATCATAGTTGGCTCTCTCTGTTTGATCATCAATATGTGGGTGAAATGATGTACTATACATACTTAAGCTTCGTCACCAAGATCTTTTGAATTAGCCTCCAATACTTGGAGGTAAAGAGACCATTTTTGTCACTTATAATTCTCTTTAGTATCCCATGCAACCAAATCATATTCTTAGTATAGAGATCTACAAACTTGTCCATCATCACCCTTCCGATTAAGGATTAATTGAGCCACTTTTGTAAAATGGTCCGCAATCACCCAAATGACATCGTCCACTTGTTGGGGCCTGGGAAATCCATGCACAAAATCCATAAAGATATCCTCAAACTTCTACTTAGGGATAGGAAGGGATTGAAGAAAATTGTTGGTCCATTGGCATTCTGCCTTCATTATTGCACAAGCCTGACAATGACTCACATAGAGTGCGACATCCTTTTTCACACAAACAACCAAAATGATCTATTTAGATTCAGTACCTCCTTTTACTAGTTGAATGAATTTATGCATAAATTCATCACGGAGCTTGCCAAAGTTCAGATTGCACACCCTTCCCTTTTTTGAAGAATTTCATTCACAATGATCGAGTTATCACTCTTTCTCCCTTGTGTTTCCAACGCCAAAGGTTGAACCTTTTCATCAATCAAGGTTGCTTTCTACTCCCAATATGTAATATCATATTGCACCTTAATCCAAATAATGTGAGCTACGTTACCACTCCTTTGAGCTACACAAGAGATTTCCAATAATTCAATGCCTCGCAATAGATGTAATACCCTCATCCATCACATAACATATAATAGAAGGCCCAACCGGGGCTCGATGCCATATACTACGTACAGACCAAGGAGTTACTAAATTGAAACCATAATCCAATATTTCGCATCCTTATACAGAGTATATTCTAGCGGAAGTAATTTAAAGGTTTAATTAGAACCCAATAACAACATGAATGTCCACTACCACAACTAGGAATGAACAACAACTACACAAAGAAGTCTTGGACTTTGGGCCTTACAAGGTTTGCTCAAATTAAACTATCTTGCATACATTGCCACGCAGGCCGGCCACACATGAGAAATAAATAAACAAATGGGCAATTCGCTTTGGCCTTCAAGGGCAACCTTAGTTATCCCGAGCTTCAACCCGGTATGTCCCACTTGGCTCAACTGCACCTGCAAGCAACATTCCACCGCAACAGTGGCAAATAAAAACAACGGTCAACATTAATTGACCAAATTATAACGATCCCACCCCTCACTCAGGGTAGCGGTGTTCCTTCCCTGCAGACATTAGTATAAACATTATATGGCAATAGGAACGTGCAACTTAAGCACCATTCGCCACAGACGTTGCACAAATGCCCAACGCCCCGTGCTCTCAAGGCACATTCTTGGTGCATAGGACCTCAAGGGTCACACCTTCATTCTCTGCGACAGTTAGCAACGTTTGAGAATTAAAGTCATGGTGGCTTAAAATCCACACTTTGACTCACTCCAAGTCGATCGACATAGGGTTGGGTGAAGTTCAGCTATTTCTCGGTGCTCAAATCGTCAGGCACAACATGCCACAACATGGGTCAGCATCCTTTTTCCAATCTGTACGATTCATAACACTGTTATGATCCTAGGCTAGCACTCACGACCACCAAAGCTGAGCAAATTAAGCT
Source organism: Platanthera zijinensis (assembly GCA_039513925.1). NCBI lineage: Eukaryota > Viridiplantae > Streptophyta > Magnoliopsida > Asparagales > Orchidaceae > Platanthera > Platanthera zijinensis. Next base: position 57,154,735 of record CM077092.1, read on the forward strand.
CACACCCAGAAAATTGGCCCCTGGTCTTCGAGAGACAGGACTCACAACAATAGCCCTCAGGTCTCCACGAGACAAGCTTCTCAACAATAAATTGCTCACACGGAGCATACGCCGATAGTAGAACTACCGCTGAGCGGTAGGGGAAAGACTATCACTTCTTCCCCTTACTCGGGTGTTTTCCTGGGGAATACCACTAGTACTCTCAACGCAGTCATCTGCACACCCCGTGACTCCGAAAATCTACGTGATTAACACAGAGTCTTCTCTAACATACAAAGCATACAAACATCACCAATCCATACCAACCCGTCCGGATGTGCTTCACACATCATTCCTATTCCTTACTTCGATTTCAGATCTAAATGCTAACTAATAGGGATACACAGATATACCCGTCAAGAGAACCACTTCCACGTGTTCGTGGAGCGTCTTCCCTCTAATGCCAAAAGAAAGGACTTCACATGTCCAAGAAAGAGGACCGTTACCCTTGAAGTCCTCTTTGGCGCCATGGGATAAGTCTAGACGGTTGAAATCGACCACTCCGGCCTTGTGTAACACCCCAAAACTTGTAAGGGGAATCGACGGCGTCATTTTAGCCAAGTTTGGGTTTTGGAGTAGGCGATACGGGCGTGTCAAGGGCGTGACACGGGCGTGCCAGGGCGTGGTCGACTGCGGAGCTGGTGGTCGACGTTTTGAGGGTCAACGTTCGTCGAGCTCAGGAACACGGCCTGGGACACGGGCGTGTCCCTGGCCGTGTCCTTCTCGGGCTGTTTGCAGGATTTATTCTGCTAGGCGTGACACGGGTCACGACACGGCCGTGTCGGGGCTGACACGGGCGTGTCGAAGACCGTGTCTTTAGCCGTGTCTTTGGCCGTGTCCTTCTCTGACTGGGAAAATTGGTCGGTGGGGGGCGTGACACGGGTCTCGACACGGGCGTGTCAAAGGCGACACGGGCGGGTCGGAGGCCGTGTCAAAGGCCGTGTGCTGGTTTTTGAATCGGTCGAGACGGCGAATGGGTAACACGGCCTGGCACACGGCCGTGTTGCAACCCGTGTTCGACCCAGTTTTTGTGATTTTAGGCCGAATCGTGGCCGTCCGTTTCTTTGATATGAGATCCAACGACTGGGGGCTAGATCTGAGGGATTAAACTCGGGAATAGGGTTTGAAACCCTCACTTTTCTCCTATCTTTATCTCTCTTGATTCTAGAGAGAAGGGAGAGCAAGGAGGAGGAAGAAGGCCAAGATCCGGCCGCCGGCGAAGCTTCGGAGGTCCGTTTTGCGAGCGGAGTTCAGATCCACGAAGATGGGAGCGTTGCGGTGGTTTTCAACCGAGCAAATCTTCTCCATGGCTAGGAAGAGGGGACGAAAGGTAACGACACTTCTCCTCTCGGTTTTTAGGATTTAGGATGCATGAATAGCATCCCCTTCCTTTCGTATTTTGAGCACCGAATCTCTCAAATGAGAGGGATTCGTGTAGCCTAGGTTCAAGAGGAACCTCCGGGTTGAGTATGTTCATCCCGGCATGCTTTGCATTAGAGATCCGCTCCGTTAGCAGATTAGGCATTGTGGGTGAAGCCGTGGTCGCGACCGTTAGTGCGACCCGGTGATGTTGCATAGCGAGATGGGAGGATTCGGTAGAAATCCGTTGCGGCAATACGTCGTTGTGTGTATGCGTTTTCCCCCTTTTAATTGAGTGAGTACTCGTAGTCGGAACCAGACAAGGTTAGCTCCGCTTCTTGCGGTAGATGGTTTCCTTGGAGCACGGGAAAGATACGGTGCGAATGGTGATTGGGGTGGGGAAACCTTTGTTTGTGCTATGCAAAGGCGCGGCTATGTCTCCGTGGTCGGCTGGCTATCCCGTGACGTGCAAGTCATGTGGGGAAAGTGTCCCGGCGAGACTAGTCCCTTGTGTGAGACTGACAAGAATGCCGAGCGGAGGGCAAGCCCGGGCAATGTAGCCATGAGCGGGTGGGGTCCAGCAAGGCTTCTTAGAATCAGTCAGTTTGAGACGGAACCCTGACGAGCGAAGTCAGATTGTACGGGCAAGCCCTGGGGTTATGACCCATGTGCGGGTGGGGCCATTGCGAGGTTCCGTGTGACGGCGTGTGTGTCGTTAGGGACATGGTGGTTCCCTTGGGTTTGCGGCTTTAAGCCAATGGGGAAACGAAAGTACCCAGTGTTTGATGTGGTGCTAGATGCATACGAGCTAGGGTGCCTTGGGTGAAACCCGGGTTGCATTCATGTTGCATTGTAGGCCCCTTTCACTTTGTACAACACATAGAGAACATGTATGCTGTATGAGACATCCAAGCCTGTTTTACCGCTTTATTATATATACTATTTTGGTATACAAAGTGCTAACTTGCAGGTGGAGTGGTACCCCGGGGTCCGTTAGGGACGGCCAGGAGGAGATGTGTTTGTTACACAGTAGAGGTCAGCCTTTGCTGACACACGTTACTTCAAATCCTTACAGGGCAAGGATCGCATGCAGGAGCTAGCGCACCAGGCGAAAAGCCCTAAGCCTCATGAAGTGTTGCTGTGCTTGACTATTTTCATTTCCTTGTTTTGCTGCTGTTGTTTGACTATGTCCGGCTTGCATGCCGAGGTAGCCTAGGGGTGCTTGGCACTTTTATATTTGGACTTATATTGTGTAAGGCCTTAAGGCCATTTGATATTTTTCTGTTAGTAGATAACTTCTGTCTGTTAGTGTTCTGTTTCCGCTGTGTTTGTCTTGAGTTTTTAGATTGGGTAGTTTTATATCATCTTTTAATACTAAAGCTGTGGCGTCCGTATGTTGTGGGGCCCCGGCCGGACCCATATTATATGGTCTTTACAGGGGAGGTGTTACAATTTGGTATCAGAGGGAGGTTCGCGTTCCAATGAGAAGTTTCGCGGTCGAAAGTATAAGTCGAGTCGCGTATAAGAAGTTATCCACATAGGAGTATCACAGGACCATGAGTGTCCTTGTGTTTGAGTCTTGCGATTAGAGACTGATTTGCGTTTTCTTGCTTGTGCTTAGAGTGCAAGCAACGAGGCTGGGACCTCGAGGCCAAGAGAAGAGCTCTCGGCAAGTAGTGCGACTGCGCAAGGTCCGCTAGGGATGGGGGTCACACCGGCCGACTTCTGCCGTATGCTTGCAGAAACGATGGTGGTGGCCCAAGCTGCAGCGACAGCACAGGTAGCAGCTCCCGTTGTTCAAGTAGCAACTCCTGCTACCCCAGACACGGCAGCGACCGTGCCGGTTGAGGAAGTCAGGCAGGCAGAGCCGCAGGCCAAGAGAGTGGTTGTCGGGCATGGGGACCGGCAAATGAAGTACTTTCTGAGTTTCCACCCTCCAACCTTCAAGGGAATCGGCACGCCCACAGATGCAGAGGATTGGTGGGCTAGAATTCAGGAGCTTCTGAGGGCGGCAGAGGCGCAAGATGAGAAAAAGGCAGAGTTCGCAGCCTTTATGTTGGAGGGAGATGCCAAGTTATGGTGGGTGAGCCACAGTGGCCGGCAGTTTCTAGGACGCACACCGTCCATCGAGGAGTTTGGGAATGCCTTCCTTAAGAAGTACATTCCCGCCTCAACGAGGTTAGCCCTCCAGAGGCAGTTTCTACATCTGGTGCAGCGAGACAAGTCAGTGGATGAGTATGTTCAGGAATTTACTCGCTTGGGTCGTTATGCGGGGACGACCATGGCAGACGATGAAGAGAGGGGCAATCTCTTTTATCATGGATTGAGGGAGAATCTAAGACAACCCCTCATATCGATGAAATGTGCGGGTTTCAACGAATTGGTGGAGGCGGCCCGAATTTTGGAGAGTGACATGGAGCGATCCCAGCGTCGCAAGGGTTTCACACCCAAATAGGGGGAGGAGAAGAAGCCTGCTCAGTCCCATGGAAAGGCGGAAGGGAGCCGGTGGAAGAAGAAGCCTTCCCCATATAAGTCGGGCGAGAAAAGTAATTGGACGTCTGGAGGGTCACGCTCTAAGGGACCGCAGACGTGTTACTGTTGTGGCAAGCCAGGCCACATAGCAAGATTTTGTACCCAAGGGGGCGCTGAGCAAGAGCCAAGGCAGGAGCAGTCTGTACGCTCCGGACCCAGTGCAGCAGAGAAGGGGAAAATGGCGGAGTCGAGTGCTTCCCGGTTTCAACTAGTGCAGCTAAGGGCCTACAACCTTTGGCAACAGGAAGCAATTCGCCAAATCGACGTGGTGATAGGTATGAGAGTTCAACCTGCACTGTAGATTTCTTCCTTTCAAGCATTTTTATGTTTGTTGCATGTATGTAGGCTTTGTAGTGGTATCTGGGTACCCCGCTAGAGTACTTTTTGATACGGGAGCGTCGCACTCCTTCCTTGCGGAAAGTTTCACTCGGAGGATTGGAGTTGAGTCCTTCACAACGAACTCAGAATTGAAAGTGCGCATGCCCAATGGGTCGTCTATGACAACCAGGGCTAAAGGGTAGATTTTTTGGAGTCTTGAGGGAGTCGACTTCATATTGGTAGCGGCGATCTTGCCGTTGTCCGAGTTCGATGTGATTTTGGGGATGGATTGGCTAGCGGAGCAGCGTGCCAGTATCGACTGTTTGTCCAAGGTGGTAACCCTGAGGGGCGTGGGGCAAGCGGAAGTCAAGTTTGAGGGCCTGCATGGAGTGGCCTGTTCCCTAGTTTCGGCACTTCAACTAGTACGAGCTGTTAACCAGGGAGGTGTAGCTCTAGTAGCGTTGTTGGAGGTTAGCCTCTCCAGGCTGTCTCTAGGAGAAGTGCCCGTGGTGGCGGAGTTTGGAGATGTATTTCCCGAGGAGTTACCGGGAGCACCTCCTCGGCGGGAGATTGATTTCTCCATCGAGTTGGTGCCCGAGGCTAGACCAGTGTCGTGTCCACCCTTCAGGATGGCACCAAAGGAGTTGGCCGAGCTCAAGGTTCAGTTGCAGGAGCTTTTGGAGCAAGGGTATATCAGGCCCAGCTCTTCACCGTGGAGTGCGCCGGTGTTATTCGTAAAGAAGAAGGACGGTAGTATGCGTCTGTGCATAGACTACCGAGAGTTGAACAAATTGACTGTCAAGAATAAGTATCCGATCCCTCGGATAGACGGTCTCTTCGACCAGTTGGTGGGGTCGGTGGTGTACTCCAAGTTGGACCTGAAGTCCGGATATTATCAGTTGCGGATTCGTGACGAGGACATACCCAAGACCGCGTTTGGTACGAGGTATGGTCATTTTGAGTTCTCGGTGATGCCGTTCGGGCTAACGAACGCGCCGTCCGTGTTCATGGACTTGATGAACCGAGTGTTTCGCGAATATTTGGACCGGTTCGTAGTCGTCTTTATCGATGACATTTTGGTGTATTCCAAGTCGGAAGCGGAACATGAGTCGCACTTGCAGACAGTGTTGCAAGTATTGAGAGAGAACCAGCTTTATGCGAAGTTCTCCAAGTGCGAGTTCTGGTTGGATAAAGTGGCATTTCTAGGCCATGTGATTAGTGGGGATGGGGTGGCGGTAGATCCAACGAAAGTAGAAGCCGTCAGAGAGTGGCCAGTTTTGAGGACCGTGGCGGAAGTACAAAGTTTTCTTGGACTAGCCGGGTACTACCGAAGGTTTGTGGAAAACTTTTCGCGGATAGCTCTACCCCTCACTTCACTAACTCGCAAGGATCAGAAGTTTGTATGGACTCAAGAGTGCAATCAGGCGTTTGAAACCCTGAAGGAAAGGCTAATGACGGTGCCGATCCTAAGTCTACCAAAGGGGACCGAAGGGTTCCAGATTTTCAGCGACGCACCCGAATGCGGTTTAGGGTGCGTGTTGGTACAGCATGGTAGCGTGATAGCTTTTGGGTCGAGGCAGCTGAAGCCTCATGAGAGAAATTACCCCGTCCATGATTTGGAGTTGGCGGCGATAATTTTTGCTTTGAAGTTGTGGAGGCACTACGTTTATGGTGCAAAGGTGGAGATCTTCACGGACCACAAGAGTCTGAAGTATCTCCTAGATCAGAAGGACCTAAATATGCGGCAGCGCAGGTGGGTCGAATTCCTTGGGGACTACGAGGTGGCGATTCAGTACACGCCAGGGAAAGCCAATGTGGTGGCAGATGCTTTGAGTAGGAAATACTCGGGGCAAGGAAATTGGATTGAAGCTCACGATGAGCGGTTAAGACGGGACTGGGAGTCCCTTGGTTTGGAATGTGTGGCAAGAGGCGAGTCTAGTGTGGCTCGACTAAATTGGATTGAGATGCAGAGTGACTTATGCAATCGTATTCGGGAAGCGACCCTTGTAGATGCGGAGTTCCAACCTTTCGTGGAGGAAGCTCTAAAGGGCGAGGGTAGCGCCTGGGAGATGGTTGATGGGATTCTGAGGAATGGCGGAAGGATTTGTGTACCGCAGTTCGGCAAGCTCCGCGAGGAGTTGATGTTTGAGGCCCACTTCACTAAGTACTCCATTCACCCGGGTAGTACCAAGATGTACTTGGATTTGAAGAAGTCCTATTGGTGGCCTGGGATGAAGCGGGACGTAGCTTTGTGTGTGAGTCGGTGCCAAACATGTGCCTTGGTGAAGGCCGAGTGTCAGAAGACGGGCGGGTTCTTGAAGCCTCTTCCAATCCCCGAATGGAAATTTGATGACATCTCCATGGATTTTGTGCATGGGTTTCCTAGATTGCAGCAGGGTAATGATGCCATTTGGTTGATTATGGACCGCTTGACCAAAGTGGCACATTTCATCCCAAACCGGAAGGAGGACGGTGTGGAAAAGTTGGTGGAGTTGTACGTCCGCAATATTGTACGACTTCATGGGATTCTGAAGAGTATAGTCAGCGACCGGGATGGACGTTTCACATCTAAGGATTGGCGGTTGGTGCAGAAGAGCTTGGGCACAAAACTCAAGTTCAGTACGACCTTTCATCCTCAAACCGATGGGCAAACTGAGAGAACGAACCGTACTTTGAAAGATATGCTAAGGATGTGTACTCTCGACTTCGGCAAGAAGTGGGAGGATCACCTCTTCATGGTGGAGTTTGCTTATAACAATAGTTACCAAGCTAGTATCATGATGGCGCCATACGAAGCTCTGTATGGGAGGCGGTGTCGAACACCGATGTCTTGGACAGAGGCGGGAGATACCAAGCTTTTGGGGAAAGAAGTGGTAGCCGATGCTAGTGAGCTAGTGCGGACCATCCAAGAGCGCATGAAGGTAGCTCAAGATCGGCAGTCGAAGTATTTCAATGCTCGCCACAGGAATGTGGAATTCGCTGTGGGCGACTGGGTGTATCTTAAGATCAAGCCGTTCAAAGGCGTTTCACGAATTCGCCGACTGAAGAAGCTGAGTCCGAGATTTTTGGGACCATTCAAGGTCATCGAGCGAGTGGGAGAGGCAACGTACCGGTTGGCGTTGTCCATAGAGCTAAGTGGATTGCATGACGTTTTTCACGTCTCCGTCCTGAGGAAAGCTTTGTTAGAAGCCAGCGTGGTGATTGAGCTGACGGCGGTGCCGGTAGAGGAAGACTTGAGGACGCAAGTTCGTCCAATCGGGATAGAAGACTCAGAGGTTCGACAATTGCGGAACAAGGAGGTCAGACTCGTAAAGGTCCGTTGGGACAACTGTGGCTACGAGGAACTTTCATGGGAGCGAGAGCAGGCCATGCTGGAGGAGTACCACGAGCTTTTCTCCTCAGGTACCGTTTAGTTTTGTTTACCTTCCATGATTTAAATTTCGGGACGAAATTCTTGTAAGGGGGGAGGATTGTAACACCCCAAAACTTGGAAGGGGAATCGACGGCATCGTTTTAGCCAAGTTTGGGTTTTGGAGCAGGCGACACGGGCGTGTCAAGGGCGTGACACGGGCGTGTCAGGGCGTGGTTGACTGCGGAGATGGTGGTTGATGTTTTGAGGGTCGACGTTCGTCGAGCTCAGGAACACGGCCTGGGACACAGGCGTGTCCCTGGCCGTGTCCTTCTCGGGCTGTTCGCAGGATTTATTCTGCTAGGCCTGACACGAGTCACGACACGGCCGTGTCGGGGCTGACACGGGCGTGTCGAAGGCCGTGTCTTTAGCCGTGTCTTTGGCCGTGTCCTTCTCTGGCTGGGAAAATTGGTCGGTGGGGGGCGTGACACGGGTCTCGACAAGGGCGTGTCAAAGGCGACACGGGCGTGTCGGAGGCCGTGTCAAAGGCCGTGTGCTGGTTTTCGAATCGGTCGAGACGGTGAATGGGTAACACGGCCTGGCACACGGCCGTGTTGCAACCCGTGTTCGGCCCAGTTTTTGTGATTTTAGGCCGAATCGTGGCCGTCCGTTTCTTTGATATGAGATCCAACGGCTGGGGGTTAGATCTGAGGGATTAAACTCGGGAATAGGGTTTGAAACCCTCACTTTTCTCCTATCTTTATCTCTCTTGATTCTAGAGAGAAGGGAGAGCAAGGAGGAGGAAGAAGGCCAAGATCCGGCCGCCGGCAAAGCTTCGGAGGTCCGTTTCGCGAGCGGAGTTCTGATCCGCGAAGGTGGGAGCGTTGCGGTGGTTTTCAACCGAGCAAATCTTCTCCATGGCTAGGAAGAGGGGACGGAAGGTAACGACACTTCTCCTCTCGGTTTTTAGGATTTAGGATGCATGAATAACATCCCCTTCCTTTCGTATTTTGAGCACCGAATCTCTCAAATGAAAGGGATTCGTGTAGCCTAGAGTCAAGAGGAACCTCCGGGTTGAGTATGTTCATCCCGGCATGCTTTGCATTAGAGATCCGCTCCGTTAGCGGATTAGGCATTGTGGGTGAAGCCGTGGTCGCGACCGTTAGTCCGACCCGGTGATGTTGCATAGCGAGATGGGAGGATTCGGTAGAAATCCGTTGCGGCAATACGCCGTTGTGTGTATGCGTTTTCCCCCTTTTAATTGAGTGAGTACTCGTAGTCCGAACCAGACAAGGTTAGCTCCGCTTCTTGCGGTAGATGGTTTCCTTGGAGCACGGGAAAGATACGGTGCGAATGGTGATTGGGGTGGGGAAACCTTTGTTTGTGCTGTGCAAAGGTGCGGCTATGTCTCCGTGGTCGGCTGGCTATCCTGTGACGCGCAAGTCATGTGGGGAAAGTGTCCTGGCGAGACTAGTCCCTTGTGTGAGACTGAAGAGAATGCCGAGCGGAGGGCAAGCCCGGGCAATGTAGCCATAAGCGGGTGGGGTCCAGCAAGGCTTCTTAGAATCGGTCAGTTTGAGACGGAACCCTGACGAGCGAAGTCAGATTGTGCGGGCAAGCCCTGGGGTTATGACCCATGTGCGGGTGGGGCCTTTGCGAGGTTCCGTGTGACGGCGTGTGTGCCGTTAGGGACATGGTTGTTCCATTGGGTTTTCGGCTTTAAGCCAATGGGGAAACGGAAGTACCCAGTGTTTGATGTGGTGCTAGATGCATACGAGCTAGGGTGCCTTGGGTGAAACCCGGGTTGCATTCATGTTGCATAGTAGGCCCCTTTCACTTTGTACAACACATAGAGAACATGTATGATGTATGAGACATCCAAGCCTGTTTTACCGCTTTATTATATATACTATTTTGGTATACGAAGTGCTAACTTGCAGGTGGAGTGGTACCCCGGGGTCCGTTAGGGACGACCGGGAGGAGATGTGTTTGTTACACAGTAGAGGTCAGCCTTTGCTGACCCACGTTACTTCAAATCCTTATAGGGCAAGGATCACATGCAGGAGCTAGCGCGCCGGGCGAAAAGCCCTAAGCCTCATGTAGTGTTGCTGTGCTTGACTATTTTCATTTCCTTGTTTTGCTGCTGTTGTTTGGCTATGTCCGTCTTGCATGCCGAGGTAGCCTAGGGGTGCTTGGCACTTTTATATTTGGACTTATATTGTGTAAGGCCTTAAGGCCATTTGATATTTTTCTGTTAGTAGATAACTTCTGTCTGTTAGTATTCTGTTTTCGCTGTGTTTGTCTTGAGTTTTTAGATTGGGTAGTTTTATATCATCTTTTAATACTAAAGCTGTGGCGTCCGTATGTTGTGGGGCCCCGGCCGGACCCATATTATATGGTCTTTACAGGGGAGGTGTTACACCTTGCCTCCGTAGATCCGAACCCGCTTTGTGAATCCGAACTCCAAATCTCAAACGGCGGCGTAAACTCTCCTTTCTGGCACTGCTGCTCCTCCTCCAGAAATCTAGGACAAGTTCTCAAATCCAATGGAAATGAAGTGAAACGGCCAAACCAGAGCTTTAAACCAAGCTATCGTCGCGCGACACCTAACAAACGTCGTACGGTACCGTTATTCAACGCCTTGTTTCGCATGTAACTGCCCAGGTCTACCAATTATAGGCCGATACGTGGCAACGTGATTACAGAATTGCTAACACCATGCGATAGGTAAATACCACCAAGCGGTACCCAGCGTCAGTGACAAAACGATCAGCCACACTAATACTGCGCGCTAGCTACTACCGCCGCGCGGTAACATCCCGAGAGCTCTATCAATTTAATTGACCCTGCTACCGCCAGCGATAATAATATCGTCGGGTGATAGCTCAACTCGATGCTCTCAATGCCTGACACTACCGCCGTACGGTATCAGCCTACCGCCGCACATTAACTCTTTTTCCTGCCTACAGAACTTTGGGGTGTTATAAATCTCCCCCACTAAAAGAATTTCGTCCTGAAATTATGCATTGCAGGAAAAAAAATTTAAAGATGTCATAATATTTACAACGTGTACCTCAATCAAACAATTCGGGGAACTCTGAACTCATGGTTTGCTCCCACTCCCATGATAGCTCCTTTCGGCCATAGCTGTCCTATCGGACCTTGACCATCCTGATTTCCTTATTACAAAGTCGCTTGACATCTATATCCTCAATACGAATAAGTTTTACCTTCGTTGTCAACCCACCATCCACCAGTACTTGAACTACAGTAATCACTAGTGTAGGCTCTTGCACCGCCTTCCGCAACACCGATATGTTGAATACGTTATGTAGACCATCCAATTCCATAGACAGTTTCAACTAGTAGGCAGCTTCGCCAACACACTCCAGTATCTAAAATGATCCAAGGTATCTTGGACACAGCTTTTTCAGTCGTCGTATCCTTGACACACCTTTGAACGGCTTGATATTCAAGTATACCCAATCACCCATGGCGAACTCGACGTTCCTGTGCTTGGTGTTATAGTATTTATCCTTCCTATCTTGTACAATCAGTAATCGATCTCGGATTGTTTGCATAATCGAAGTCACATCTTCGACATCCTTCCGCTTATACAACTTGGACTTGCTAGTCTCCAACCATGACAATAGAGTACGTCACTTCCTACCATATAGGGCCTCGAAGGGCGCCATTTGAATACTCGCCTGGTAGCTGTTGTTGTACGCAAACTCAATCATATATATGTGATCCTCCCACCTTTTTCTGAAATCCAAGGCACACATGCGAAGCATGTCCTCCATTGTCCAGTTGACTCTCTCAGTCTGACCATCCGTCTGCGGATGAAAGGCCATACTAAACTTCATCTTGGTCCCCAACAGTTGATGTACCAACCTCCAGTCATTAGACGTGAAACACCCATCTCGATCACTCACGATGCTATGGGAAACACCGTGCAGTCGTATAATACTCTCCATATATAGCTTTACTAGCTTTTCCGCCAAATCATCCTTCCTATTCGGGATGAAGTGCGACATTTTCGTCAAACGATCTACGATCCTCCCACCTTTTTCTGAAATCCAAGTCACACATGTGAAGCATGTCCTCCATTATCCTATTGACTCTCTCGATCTGACCATCCGTCTGCGGATGAAAAGCCGTACTGAACTTCAGCTTGGTCCCCAACAGTTGATGTACCAACCTCCAGTCATTAGACGTGAAACGCCCATCTCGGTCACTCACGATGCTATGGGGAACACCGTGCAGTCGTACAATACTCTCCACATACAACTTTACTAGCTTTTCCGCCGAATCGTCCTTCCTATTCAGGATGAAGTGTGACACTTTCATCAAATGATCTACGATCACCCAGATGGCATCATTTCACTTCTACGATCTCGGCAAACCATGCAAGAAATCCATGCATATATCGTCGAACTTCCACTCCGGTATAGGCAAATACTACAAGAATCCTCCGGGCTTCTGGCATTCATCCTTCACTAAAGCACAAGTTTGACACTTTTCCACATACAATGCTATGTCCTTTTTAGTCTTGGCAACTAGAAGAGCTTTTTCATGTCTTTGTACATCTTTGTGCTCCCTAGGTGGATCGAGTACTTGGTATAATGAGCCTCGTACATCAACTCCTCCTGTATTTTACCAACTCTTGGGACGCACAAATGACTGTCCTTCCACAATAGTCCATTATCAATCTTAAACTGGGCATTTGACCCTTCCAAAGACTCAGTCATGTAGCGTTTCATGGTGTCATACAAATCCAAAGCCTACCAAATCAGATCGGCAAGGTCATACTACACCTCAATCCAACTCAAACGTGCTTCAGCACTCGACCTCATATCAACACAAGAGATCTCTAAGGCCTCCAAATCTCGAATGAGACGCTCATCATGCATCATTAACCAATTGGCCTATGCGGGAGCTCTACGACTTAACGCATTCGCAACTGCATTAACTTTGCCAGGAACATAATGTATCTTTAAGGTATAGTCCCCAAGGAACTCCATCCACCTTCTCTGATGCATTTTTAGGTCCTTTTAATCCAACAGATACTTCAAGCTCTTATGATCTGTGTAAATGTTTACCTTCATGCCATACAAATAGTGCCTCCAGAGCTTCAACGCGAATATCACAGCCGCCAATTCCAAGTCATTGACCGGATAATTTCTCTCATGCACCTTCAAATGGAGCCAACCATAAGCTATTAATCACCCATGTTGTAACAAAATGCAGCCTACGTCGCATCCTGAAGCATTGTTGTAGACCTCAAAGCCTTCTATCCCACATGGCAAGCATAGAATAGGTGCTGTGGTCAGACGAATATTCAGTTCTTCGAAAGCTTGCATGCATGCCAGCGACCATACAAAATTCTGGTCCTTCCTCGTCAGGGTCGTGAAAGGTAACACTATCGGCGAGAAGTTCTCCACGAAGCGTTTGTAGTAGCCGGTAAGCCCTAGAAAACTCCGGACTTCTACCACATAAGTCAACATGGGCCACTCCCGTATTGCAACAACCTTTGCCGGATCCACCGCGATACCCTCACCATTGACAATATGACCAAGGAACGCCACAGAAGATAGCAAAAACTCACATTTAGAGAACTTGGCGTGAAATTGATTACTCCTCATGGTCTCCAGAACAACATGCAAGTGCTCCATATGATCATCCTCAGATTGGGAGTATACCGGGATATCATCGATGAACACTCTCATGAACCGATCCAAATATTCCTTGAACGTCCTCTTCATTATTCCATAAACACCGATGGCACATTCGTCAGCCAGAAAGTCATGTCAGTGAAATCATAATGCCCATATCGTGTACTGAACGCCGTCTAGGGAATATCACTTTCCCTGATTCTCAGCTGATAATAACCAGATTTCAAATCTAGCTTCGAATACACCGTTGACCTAACTAGCTAGTTGAAAAGATCATCGATCCTCTAAATCAGGTACTTGTTCTTCTCTGTTAACTTATTCAGTTCCCAATAGTCAATACAAAGTCGAAAACTTCCGTCCTTCTTCTTCACGAAGAGGACTGGGGCTCTCCAAGGTGAATAACTTGGATGCACAAACCGCTGCTCTATCAATTCTTGAAGTTATGCCTTCAATTCTGCCATCTCTCTCGGTGCTAAGCGTTAAGGAGACCGCGACATCGGCTTGGCACCAGGAACAAACTCAATGGTGAACTTGATCTCTCTCTGAGGTGGGGCTCCAAGGATATTTTTGGGGAAAATGTCGGCAAACTCCGACACCACATGAATACTGTCCAAGTTAGGCTTAGGATTCTTAACCTTAAGTAGAGTGAAGAACAGCTCCACACCCTCACGAACTGCTTTAACCACTTGGAGAGCAAACGCCATCATCTTGCTCGGACCTTCATACAGGAGAAAATAGTTTCTTGGCTTGTATTCATCCCCAGTTTAACAGTCTTCAAACTACAATCAATGAACGCACATTGATCCGAGAGCCAATCCATGCCAAAGATTACGCCAAACTCTATTATCGATAGTAGTGACGCTTCCAAGTCAAAAGCTTGACTTCCTATCAGCACTTTAATACAACAAACTCTATCTACGTGCATCGAACATCCGTTAGGCAGCAACACATCCAACCTATCCTTCACCACCGATGTAGGCACTCCGATACGAGCTACGAAGTCCTTGGATAGAAAGGAATGTGAAGTCCCTGTATCAAACAGTGCTCGAGCCGAACAGTCCATAATTACGACAAATCCTAATAACACGACAGTCATACAGCTAAAGCATAAGGCATAAGGTATAGAAAGCACTAAAGCTAAAACCTAACACATGCTTGTCACCACATCGCCTTGCTTGATGGCCTCTTGCTAGCCAAGGTTGTATACTGTCGATTGGGTTGGAGCCTGATGGGATGCGGTTGACTCTACCGCCTTCCCCTTTTCAGCATAGGACTCTCCTGCCTTCTTGCCCGATTTGCCACTCCAACAGTCGCGGGATATATGCCCCGGCTTCCTACAAGTGAAATAGTGTATTGGGCCTCCACGCTCAGACAATGCCCCAGAAGTAACCGACGAAGAAGCTGGTCTGGAAGGTTTGGCCTTCTTGTTCCACCTTTAGTACCCAGTCTTCTATGGCCTTGGTACCTTGAAATCCGAGCTGTTCACTTCCAAATCCTTCTTACTATGGACCCTCTTCAGATCTTGTTCCAAATATCAGGCCGTATTGGCCAGGGTTAGAAAGCCCTGCATCATCAGACCTGAGAGCAACAACCTCAGATCATCGCGCAGTCCTTCATAGAACCGTTTGGTCTTGCGCTCTTCATCCTTAAAAGTTGAGCCAACATAACGTCCCAATCTTATGAACTCTTGTAGGTAGTCATCCACACTACTCTCTCCTTGAGTAAGCCTCTAGAACTGATTCTACATTGCTATTTTCTACACTACCAGGACAAACCATGCAAGAAATAGTCTCGAGAACTCCTCCATCGATACGTCGGTGTGTTATCTCCCTGCCAAATGATGCAGCTCTAACACGTCCCGCCACAGCCTTGCCTCACCGTCTAGGAGGAAAGTGGCTATTGTAGCCTTCTGCCACTCTGCAGTCTCCGTAGCTGTAATGACTCTCTTTACCCTAGAAAGGTAGTATTCAGCTTGGGTTGGGGTTCCAGTCCCCAAGAACACTGGTGTATTAAAGCTCATCACGTACTTTAACTGCTTCTTAGTAGCTCTTTGCTGCACTACAGGCTCTTTCGCTACTTGATCCGCCACTATAGACTCTACTACGCCAAGCGACACTTGACCTAACCCAGGAGCAGGAGGCTGCACTTGCCTCCTCGGTTGGGCATTGGTCATAGCGAACACCGCTTCCGCTACCATTCGTATGGTTTCTGCAGAAGGAGGGGTTACAGGCGCGTCTTTAGGCGCACTACTCTCCGCGGAGTGTGTTGTTGCGACTGCCCCGCACCGCTCCTAGTCATATATAGTTGTAAAACACTCAATTAGGAGAAAAAAAGATTGCCAAAATGCAATCATTGGAACACTCAGGTTCATTAAACATGTGTATTTTCATTCCTAAGCGGACATTCATGGGTTTTTTTATGTTATAACGGAAACGCACATACAAGTGATCCCCACCCCTTAAAAGAATTCGTCCACGAATTCGAATAAGGAAGACACCCACCAGAGTCCTATACCAACGTGTAACACCCCCATCTGTCACATAGCATATAACAAAAGGTCCGATCTGGGCCCAACGCCATATACTACGGACAGACCAAGGAGTTACTAAATTGAAACCATAATCCAATATTTCGTATCCTAACACAGAGTCCATTCTAGCAGAAGTAATTTAAAGGTTAAATTAGAACCCAACAACAACATGAATGTCCACTACCACAACTAGGAATGAACAACAAATACACAAAGAAGTCTTGGCCTTAAGGCCTTACAAGGTTTACTCAAATTAAACTATCTTGCATACATCGGCACGTAGGATAGACACACATGAAAAATAAATAAACAAATGGGCAATTCGCTTTGGCCTTCAAGGTCCATCTTAGTTATCACGGGCTTCAGCCCGCTATGTTCTGTTTGGCTCAACTGCACCTACAAGCAACATTCCACCTTAACGGTGGTAAACAAAAGCAACAGTCAGCATTAGGTGACCAAATTATAACGACCCCACCCCTCACTCGGGGTGGCGGAGCTCCTTCCATGCATGCATTAGTATAAACATTATATGTTAATAGGAACGTGCAATGTAAGCACCATTCGCCACAGACGTTGGCACAAACGCCCAACGCCCCGTGCTCTCAGGGCACATTCTTGGTGCACAGGACCTCAAGGGTCACAACTCCATTCTTTACAATGGTTAGCAACGTTTGAGCATTTAAGTATTTCAGGGCCAAAGCCAAAGACAACGCCGTTATGGCTACAAAAAATTCATGGTGGCTTAAAATCCACACTTTGACTCACTCCAAGTCGATAGGCATAAGGTTAGGTGCAGTTCAGCTATTTTCCGGTGCTCTTATCGTCGGGTGCAACAAGCCACGATGTGGGTCAGCATCCCCTTTCTCATTCATACGATTCATAACACTATTATGATCCTAGGCTAGCACTCACGACCACTAAAGCTGAGCAAATTAAGCTCACGCCCACAAAATTGGCCCCTAGGTATTCGAGAGACAGGCCTCAAAACAATAGCCCTCAAGTCTCCACGAGACAGGCTTCTAAACAATATATTGCTCACAGGGAGCTAACGTCGGCGGTAGAACTACCGCTAAGTGGTAGGGGAAAGATTATCGCTTCTTCCCCTTACTCGGGTTTTTTCCTGGGGACTACCCCTAGTACACTCAACAAAGTCATCTTCACACCCCGTGACTCCGAAAATCTACGCAATTACCACTGAGTCTTCTCCGTCGTACAAAGCATACAAACATAACCAATCCAGACCAACCTGTACGGATGGGATTCACACAAAGTGCCTATTGCGTACTTTGATTCCAGATCTAAATGCAAACTAATTGGAATACACGGATCTACCCATTGGGAGAACTACTTCCATGTGTTCGTGGAGCATCTACCCTCTAATGCCAAAAGAAATGACTTCACATGTCCAAGGAAGTGGATCGTTACCCTTAAAGTCCTCTTTGCTGCCATAAGAGAAATCTAGACGGTTGAAATCGACCGCTTCGGCCTTGCCTCCGTGGATCCGAACTCGCTTTGCGAATCCGAACTCCAAATCTCAAACAGCGGCATAAACTCTCCTTTTCAGCGCTTCTGCTCCTCCTCCAAAAATCCAGGCCAAATACTCAACTCCAAAGGGAATGAAGTGAAATGGCCAAACCAGAGCTTTAAACCAAGCTACCGCTGCGCGGTACCTAACTACCGCAGTGCGGTACTGTTATTCAACGCCTCGTTTCAAACGTAACCGCCTAGGTCTACCAATCACAGGCCGAAACATGGATACACGGTTATAGAATCGCTAATGCCATGCGATAGGTAAATACCGCCAAGCGGTCCCCAATGCTGGTTACGAAACGATCAGCCACGCTAATGCCATGCGCTAGCTGCTACCGCCGCATGGTAACATCCCGAGAGCTCTGTTAATTTAATTGACCCTACAAGCGCCAGCTATAATACTACCGCTGGGGGGTAGCCCAACTCGACACTCTCGACGCTCTCAATGCCTGACACTACCGCTGCAGGGTATCAGCCTACCGCCATACAGTAACCCTTTTTCCTGCATACAAAACTTTTGGGTGTTACAAAAGATGCTCATAATGAGCTTGGATCCAATTCCCTTGTCCCGAGTAAGTCCTACATAAAGCATCGACTACCTCATTTGCCTTTTCAGGAGTATCTGAACATCCACCACACAGTCTCCAAAGAACTCAATCCACCCATGTTGCTGCATATGTTGGAATATTGTAATCTAGAAGTAGTCAATAGATTAGTTTCACTATAGATGTGATACGAGCCTATAAGGTGGCATATAAGGACATGTGGAAATTGGAGTGATTGATCGTGTTGGTTTATTGCAACAAATCCTAAATATATATTAGATATATGATATATGGTATTTAATTAATTATGAATTATTCATAAAAGGAATTAATTAATTCGGTTTTGAACCAAAATGAGAATTTCCAAATATCATGAAAGTTTCTCTATCTAGTGGTTTAAAGTGTGTGGATGTGTCTTTTCTTAGCCTAATGTGTGGAGGAAGTTTCCAATGTTGGAGATGTGACTTTTTGATCCATACGCACGTGTTTCATAAACGTATAGCTATTTGGTTGTTGTCACACCTTGGCCAGACAAGCTCGAGTTAACGAGCCGGAATAGTAATGTGATTTAGGAGCTTTTGCAGTACACAGAGTAAGAGTTCATTTTACATTTTATTTATATTTTAATCTTTACAAATACAATTTACCACACATACGTATATTGCTTGCCTTTAAATTTTTACATGCTACATTATATTAGTCTTCTTCATTGTCCTCTGTCGCTCGCATCTTCGTAGGTGTATAAAAACATTAGTAGACAGATGAACATCTTTGCTTGCTCATATGTGAAAGAATAACACAATATATATATATGCAATGCAAATTATACAAGCAGAGTAATATAGCTGAAGCAGTAAACAAATAAGCATGCCAACATATATCTCCTTATCCTTTTTTCAAATATATATATTTTTAAGAAAAACAGCTCATTTATTAGTTAGCTCTTATACTCATGGATTTACCTAATCGGAGGCTCACTACATTTTCAGGCTCAAATGGGACCCAAAGGTCTTGCGGATAGCGAATCCTCCGACAGGGGTTCAACTCACACAATATGCGTCTGAGAGTAGGTCATAAAATAGTCTTTAGGGAAAACTACTATGTCCAATTTATATGTTTGCGGACAAGGCCACAAAATCATTTTTAGAGAGCATTACCTCTTTATATCCTCCCGAGCTAAATACTAAACAAATATACTGGTGCACATCACCACACAACATTATAATAGTGTTCATAGCAGCCATCTTATTGAAACAACTCATCTTGAATTATCTTAATCCATCGCAAACCTGTCAATTATTACCCGGGGATCAGTCTAGTCGCAAAAGGCCATAGTAGACTGATCTTATAATAATGTTGGTCTGACCTAATGATAATTATGCGCTTTTAATTATTTTTTTTAATATTATAATCATTTCCATAATATTGTGCATCGACACATCTCAAATTATCCACATTGGTCGCAACCGCCCAAAATATGTCTCGGTCGTAAATGACCACACTTGACTGAAATAATATTGGTTCGACCTCATGATAATTTCACATATGTAAATAAATCATTAAATATTATATTTTTGCGCGATATTTAGCATATCATTTTCATATTATCAATATGCATGTAATCTACAATTTAGCGCTCATTATCGCTCGAATTCAAGCGTCTCGACCCTTCGTCATGCCTAGCGAGTTTTGGTAATTAATTTGGTAGTACTTAAATATAAATATTATCCGCAAAAGCTACAAAAATAATAACAAGCCAAGACATAAATACAATAATAATTTTCACCAACCTCAATCTTCACGCTCCCAAATCTGAGCTCTGAACCTCCTCTTAGCAAGATGAACACTTTGGCAAAAATATGACAGTCCTCCGGCAATTACTTGTGTGCTGACAGAAAAAAATATTTTGGTACCGCTTTCACAGCATCTAGGAAAGCTTTGACACGAGCTGAGGCCAAAAACTGACCCTCGAGCTCTTCTCAAAGAATTTGTGAAATTTCAGCAAAGATTTGATACTTTCTCTCTTCTCTCACAACTTCTCTCTTGATTTTCCAGTGATGGATGTGGAATTGGAATGTGATAAGAGTCTCAGGTCATGAGTATTTATAAGAGCTTTGCAACATCACCAAAATCGCCTCAATCCGAGTTCGCAAGCTCCCAGAAAGTTTGAAAAAACTAAAAAAAGTCAAAACGGTCTCTTTCAACCTCTCGGATGGGTGACACATGCCCGTACAGGTGACACATGGCGCCCATCAGGGCCAGCCGTGTGCTGGGCATGCGCAGGTACATGCCCAGCATGCACCTTTGGCCAATCGTGAGCCTGCGCGTTGCCTGCGCGCATGGCGATCTTCTAAGGCTGTCGTGTGGCGCCGGCGACTGCCACGTGGTACCGACGATAGCCACATGGCATCCTATCCTCTTTTTGGTCACTTTGGGTCCTTTTTTGAGTGCCGAAAATTATGAAAATACTTATATTTAAATTTTCGATGTTCCAAACCCGATTTCGACCTCCGTTTTGCCAAATTCTGAACGAGTATTTTCAAATTGCACTTTTTTCATACGTTCCATGATTTTATCAAATAAAATTTTGATTTAAATAGATTTTGATATTCCGAGTCTATTAATAGACTCAATTTCTCGAAATTCACAATGGCTGCACCGAAAATCACATTTTTCTCAGGAAATCCAATTTCGATAAATAATAAATCAATTTCTATGTATTTTGATGTTTTGAGTTCGTTGACGAACTTTGTTTATTGAGATATGTGCCAGTTGTGCCAAAAAGTGTGTTTTTAATGATTCCAGATTTTAGCAAACAATATGTTGATTATAGGTTTTTCAAACTTCCAGGTCTAACTGCAGACCCTATTTTCTGAGATTCGACTATGTTTGATAATTGAATGCTTGAATATGATTATTAATTTATATTCAACCTTATTTAATGATAATCATGATTAAGTGATTACGAGGCATTACATACTTCCCTCCTTAAAAACATTTCATCCCTGAAATTTATTACATCAAAGTAAATTAGGATATTACTTCTTCACGACTTCTTCTAGTTACCAGGTTGCTTCTTCTGTAGAGCGTCATTTCCAAATGACTTTTTCCATATAAATAGTCTTGTTCCTTGACTGTTTATCCTTACGGTCTATGATTTGGTTAGGGTTGGTTTCATAGCCGAGTTTCGGGTGTATCTCTAACATTTCTATATTAAACTAGATGGCATGGGTGGGATCATTGATATATCGTCTCAGCATTGATACGTGAAACACATTATGCATCTCACTCATGATTGATGATAATGCAAGTCAGTATGTGACCAGACACATTTTAGTAAGAACTTCGAATGAGCCGATATATATCATGGTTTAACCCTATCGCTTCCTCCAAATCTTTTGATGTCAGGTATAGATTCCATCTTCAAGAATATATGATCTACAATTTGAAATTTCGTGTCACAGTGTTTTAAGTAAAAATATTTTTTTTATGTCTTGAGCGATCAAAAGTCAATCTCAGACTATCAACTATCTGAATTATCGAATTAGAACCTTTGATCAATTATGGTCTAAGTACAAATTTCTCTCCGACTTCTAATTAACATAAAAGTGTGTGACACCTTCTTTCATATAGTGCTTCACATGGAGCCATTTGGATGCTTGAGGGGTAGCTATTATCGTAGGTAAACTGTACCATCGTAAGGTGCCGCTCCCAGCATCCTCCAAACTCAAGAATGAACATTCTCAATAGGTCCACTAGTGTTTGATTTGTCCATTCAGTCTACCCATCAGTTTAGGGATGATAATTAGTACTAAAGTTAAGTTATGTACCACGAGCTTCTTGAAAAGCCTTCTAAATTCTCGAAGAAAATCTTGGGTCATTATCAGACATAATCTAGACTGATACTCCATGCAAGGTTGCAATATAGTCGATGTATTTCTGAGCTAACATTGATATTGACTCACTAACTCTTTGTTGGGAATTGTCTTCACAATACCCCAGATTTGTGGGAAGTAAGACCTGAAACTAAGATGAATTAAGTTGTATTTGATGTTGTGTTTAAGTTGTGCATGCAGGACTCAATTGCCAAGTGTAAACCAATGTCAGTCTATAGTGGGTCATCAAACACAGGACCATACAATGTAATTCCTCATTGTGTGATCCAAGGTGTTGACTCATGTATAACCTCTCTATTGGGGTACACTTTGTTTCCATGCACTTGGACTACTGGACTCTGGAGTATTGAAGACTTTCTCAGAAGAAATTTTTTCTAAGTCCACATACTCGAGTAGTATCTTCTATATACTCGAGTAAGTGACTTAGTACTCGAGTAGATTGGATTACATACTCGAGTAGTTCTCAAGTTACTCGAGTAAGTGTTCTGATCGTACTCGAGTTGATCTGGACTTCTCATCTCAGAAAGTTTCTAAGTCCATATACTCGAGTAAATCTACTCATATACTCGAGTACCTCTTTTCCTTACTCGAGTAGGTGTTTGTGTACTCGAGTAGAGTCTTAGTCATACTCGAGTAGTCTCTTAGTTATACTCGAGTAGGGCTAGCTGTTCAGCCTAAATATTTCTAAGTCCACATACTTGAGTAACTTCGCTCGTATACTCGAGTAAGTGGTTTAGCACTCGAGTAGATCCTTCTTATACTCGAGTAGACTGGTTTAGCACTCGAGTAGACTTTTCTTATACTCGAGTAGTTTGGATTAGTACTCGAGTAGATGTTTCTACTTACTCGAGTAATCTGTCTAGAGTAACTCGGGTAGTTCTTCCAAGGCACTCGAGTAGTCATTTCTATTACTCGAGTACATGTTTCTCTTATCTACTCGAGTAGCAGACCTTTATACTCGAGTATCTTATCTAACTCAAGTATGTTGGCTCAGAATTCCAGAAATCATTAAGCCCAGAATTGACAGAGATTTGAAATTAACCATTTTCTGATTGGTCCACGTGTCAATCTTAATTACGATTATGACCGTTGGAGTTAGCCTATAAATAGATCTTTTCAGATTTGACTAAATACGCGTTTTATAGAGATTATCTTTTAAGAAAGAGAAAATCCCGAAAACCCTAATTTTTCTATCCGCCGCCATTACCGTTTTCGGGAGAAGCTCTGGATCGTCGTTCTCACGCCGCTGCTATCGATCTCAGTTTCTCTAGCGATCCAGACTCAAGAAGAATCATCCGATCTCTCTGTGCTTCATCGTCTCTGGTTTACTTTCTTGATCGTGGTGATTCCAGATCTCAGAATCGTGGATCTCAGTCAAGTCTTCTTCAACTATTTCTGTTCAAACCGAAAAGCTCTCAAGAAGAAGATTATGTCAAAGATCCAGATCTGTGATATTCTTGTTGTAAATTTTATTCAAACAAATTTCATTGTAGGAGATCTTTCTCCGAGTGGTAGGAAGTTTTATCTTCCGAGTTTAGATCCATTTGGGATCGAGTTTTGTAGGAACGTGGTTCCGAGGTGTAGGATTGTTTTTGCAATCCGAGATAGTGGATTAGCCGAGTCTAGTGATTTGCTAGATCGGTGAGAAATGTGGACGTACCCAAGATTGGGGAACCACTATAAATCTCTTGTCGTCTGTGTGATTGCTTGATTACGGATCTGTGCTGTGTTATATTTTTATTCCGCATTTGACACGAAATTCACCTATTCACCCCCCCTCTAGGTGATTTAGGTTGACAACTTAGCGCTCTCAATTGGTATCAGAGGGAGGTTGATCGTTAAAAGGTTAACAACTTGATCTAATCCTCACCAAGTTGTCTCCAGAGAAGTATCGAGCATGAGTAAGACCAAGGATTTTGCTAAGCTCCCTATCTGCACCAAGAACAATTTTCCTATGTGGAAGGAAAGAGTTAAGCTCTTCATGAAAGCAGTAGATCCCCGGATCTTCATGATTGTGGAAGAAGGTCCGAATGTTCCTATGACTGCATCAACAATAGACCCAACCAAAAAGGTCCCAAAGAAGTTGATGGACTTGGATAAGGACGAGATTGCACTTGTCTCCCTGAACAAGAAAGCTAAAAATATTATCGCAAGTGCAGTCGATGACTCAATGCTGCAAAATCTTATACATTGCCAATCTGCCAAGGAGATGTGGCAATCCCTGGTGACTCTGATGGAAGGGACTGAGGAAGTTAGGGATGATCGGAGATCCCTCTTAAATTAGAAGTATGAAGCCTTCCGACAAGGTCACAAGGAACCCATATCTGACACATTTGAAAACTTCTTTAAGATAGTCAATGGACTGAGAGTGTATGGCCGAGTCTTTACTAATGGAGAGCTGAATGATAAGTTTCTGAGATCTCTCACCAAAGAATGGGACAATAAAGTCTGTGCCATCCAAGAGTTTGGCAGACTAGTAGAGACAAATCCACAGAATTTATTTGGCAAGCTGATGTCCTATGAACTGCAAATCAACTCCATAAAAGCCGAAGAAGAGATAAGTCGCTTCTCCTCAAAAGAGAAGTCGGTTGCTTTAAAGGCTGATAGTTCAAGGAAGGGCAAAGCTGCCTCACCAGCACCTCCTCAAGAAGTAAGTGAAGAAGAAGGCTCCGAGCCAAGCACCTCAGGCTCAGAACTATCTGAAGGAGAATTCTCATTGCTCTCGCGGCAGTTCAAGAAGTTCTTGAATAAGAAGAATCAATGGAGAGGCAAAGATACATCATATAGAAGATCACGACATAACGGTGATCAGCGAAAGAATGGCTCGAGCAGCCATGACAGGTATAACTCCAAACAAAACAAACAAATTTCAACTGACATCGTTTGTTATTGTTGTAATAAGCCAGGTCACGTCATCGTGGACTGCCCTCACAAGAAGAAAGAGGGTGGAAGAAGAGAGGAAAAGAAATCCTCATACCACAAGAAGAGGACAGAGAAGAGCTTATTAGCCAAGAAGACAAAAACTCTCAGCGACTCCGACTCATCTGAGTCGAGTCAAGAAGAGGAAGCTTACTTCGGGCTCATGGCTCACTCTGATGATGAACAAGTCCCCCAGTTCACTGGGGAGGTAAAATCTCACACTCCTCTCTCTGAATCTGATGATGATAATGAGCAAGAGGGCTATTCCTCTGAAATTGAATCTGAACTCATGGGACAGTATAAGGAGTTACTCACGGCTTACGAAAAATGTCGCAGAGTCGTGAAAACTCAAGCCAAAGAGATAAAATATCTACAGGCTATTGAGAGCAGCTTGAGAGAAGAAGTCACCAAGATTAAATCTCTTCAAGAGAACTTCAATGCTGCTATGGAAGAATACAATCAAGCTCTCAAGCACCTCGACCTTAAAGATGAAATCATCAAAGAATTGGAACAACTACTCGAGGCTGAGAAGAAACTTGTTGAGAGTTTCTCCAAGCCTAAGACAATTCTTCCACTCGTTGCTGAGTTCTCAGCTAAGGCCAAGGGTGCTGGTTTAGGCCACATTGGTGCTTCTAGTAAATCTTCTATGAGATACAAGGCCAAGAGAAAGAATAAGGCTGCCCGGAAGGCTCTAGCTGAAGAAAAGGGGAAACCTCCCTTGGAACTGGTTTTGTTCAAGTAAGTTATCTTTCCTACGAACGAATACGACTATGAGTCCACCTATGGACACTTCTCTAGGCCGATCCCCGAGAAGCCTAAGTCAAGATACCAAGGTTGGACTCGTCCTCGTAACTTTGGCGAGAGTGTCTTTAAGGCACCTTATGAAGAGATTCAACTTCAGAACTATAGACTATATGCTCATGGTCATAACATCAAGAAGACACCAAAGGTAAAACCTATTATGGAAAAGCCAATGAGGGAGAAGAATTCATGTAGCTGCCATCATCATGAAGTGTCTTCCTCCAAGAGTGAAGTTCCTGCTAGACCATCACTTAAGAAAATTAAGCAGGAGTACACCAGGCAAAGATACAACAGGTTCGACTGTTGGTGCTGTGGCAAAATTGGTCATTTTGGCATCGATTGTTGGTTCAATCCTAGAAATATTGCAACCCCTCAAGTTAGCAACATGCGAATGACCACTCATGAGGCTAATGCTCGTAGGGGGAGTATTCTAACTCGAGACCAAGGACCCAAACTTGTTTGGATTCCTAAGGCTAAATGATTGTAATTGCAGGTATGTCCAAAGACCACCAAAATGCCAATCTGGTACTTGGACAGTGGATGCTCTCAGCATATGACCGGGACAAGAAGCCTACTCCAGAATTTCACCTCAGTCTGCAACGGACCAAAGGTCATCTTTGGAGGTTCAGATCGAGGAATAACTAAAGGCTACGGTATGATTACTAACGGTAGCGTATCCTTTTCAGATGTAGCTTATGTTGAAGGATTGGAACACAATCTCATCAGCATAAGCCAACTATGCGACAAAGGATACGTGGTTGAATTTCATGCTAACAAGTGTTTGATAAAATCGGTTGACAACATGGAAACTGTTTTATCAGGCACTCGAAGCAGAAATATTTTCTGTTTAAACTTCATTTGCATAGACTCGTCTACACCAGTGTGTTTTTTAGCAAAAAGTAGTGCATCTCTTGCTGACCAATGGCACAAGAGACTAGCACATATTAATTTCAAAACTATTAATAAACTATTCTCCCAAAACTTAGTACGTGATGCCCCTAATGTCAAGTGCGTTACGGACAGTCTTTGTCACGCCTGTATCAAAGGCAAGCAAACAAGGAGTTCATTTAAAAGCATAATAGGCAAGGATTCCAATAGAAGCTTACAACTTCTCCATATGGACTTGTTTGGTCCACTGCAGGTTAGAAGTTTGGGAGGTAAGGAATATACGTTGGTTATTGTGGATGATTACTCACGCTTTGCGTGGGTGTTCTTTCTGAAACACAAGTCAGACACCTTCAGTACTTTCACTAGTTTTGTTAGGCAAATTCAGAATGAATACAACTGTTCCGTAGTCAAAATCAGAAGTGACAATGGAACGGAATTCAAGTCTGGAGCCATGACAGAATTCTGCGAAAGTCAAGGTATCTTTCATGAGTTTTCCTCTCCTCGCACTCCACAGCAAAATGGAGTAGCTGAGAGAAGGAACAGAACACTCATAGAGGCTTGTCGGACTATGTTGAATGATGCCTCACTTCCAGAGTATTTTTGGGCTGAAGCCGTCAACACCGCTTGTCACGTGCAAAATCGAGCTCTCATCAACAAGAACCATGATAAGACTCCTTACGAACTTCTAAAAGGCAAGAAACC
Organism: Platanthera zijinensis; assembly: GCA_039513925.1. Lineage (NCBI taxonomy): Eukaryota > Viridiplantae > Streptophyta > Magnoliopsida > Asparagales > Orchidaceae > Platanthera > Platanthera zijinensis. The sequence continues at coordinate 57,181,818 of CM077092.1, forward strand.
AACCATTTCATATTTTAGAATCTTTGGCTGTAAGTGCTTCGTACTTAACAACGGCAAGTATCGCACTTCCAAGTTTAGCGAGAAAAGCTTTGAAGGTATTTTTGTGGGTTATAGTAGCCATAGTAAGGCCTATAGAGTATTTAATAGAAAAACTCTGGTGGTAGAAGAGTCGATACACATTGTATTTGATGAGACGAGTTTGCTGCAAAGCAACTCTTCTAGTGTGCTCATTGAAGATGCAGGTACCAAGATGAAGGAACTTAGCTTGGATGAGCCTACTCAAGATAAAGATGAGACGTTCATCAAGATCACCTCTACAACCCATATTGGAGAGGTAGATGATCAAGATGAAGAACACATCCCAGCTGAAGATGCAACACCAGTGGCTGAAGAGATCCCAGATGCAAGGACTCTAGAGTTCAGACACTTGAAGGATCATCCCTTAGATCAAATCATAGGAGATCCTCAGGATGGTGTCAGAACCCGGAGAGGTACAACTAACGAGAATTTATTCTTGAGCTTTCTATCACAGGTTGAACCTAAGAAGTTCGAGGAAGCAAACTCGGATGCATCCTGGATACTAGCCATGGAAGAAGAGTTGAATCAGTTCAAACGTTGTAAAGTTTGGACACTTGTTCCTAGACCCAAGAGTAAGAATGTCATTGGGACAAAATGGGTCTACCGGAATAAGATTGACGAAGATGAAACAATTATAAAGAATAAAGCCAGACTTGTCGCCAAGGGCTATCGTCAAGAAGAAGGAATCGACTTTGACCAAACATATGCTCTAGTGGCAAGACTGGAGGCGATCAGGTTATTTCTTGCCTACGCTGCACTTAAGGGCTTTACCGTCTATCAGATGGATGTCAAGTCCGCCTTCCTGAATGGTGACATAAATGAAGAAGTGTATGTAGAGCAACCGCCAGGTTTTGTTGATTCAAACTTTCCTAATCATGTTTATTTACTGCAAAAAGCTTTATATGGTATTAAACAAGCTCCCCGAGCTTGGTATGAGATGCTGTCTAGCTTCCTTCTTGAGAGCAAGTTCACAAGAGGAAAGATAGACAAGACATTATTTCTTAGGGAAATAAAAGGCAAGATTTTGCTGGTACAAATATATGTTGACGATATTATTTTTGGCTCTACGGATGACAACCTCTACAAGAAGTTTTCTAAACTTATGCAAGGGAAGTTTGTAATGAGCAGTATGGGAGAGCTGAAGTATTTCTTAGGGCTTCAGGTGAAACAATCTGAGGATGGAATTTTCATCTCCTAGACTAAATTCACCAAAGAGCTACTTAAGAAATTCGGAATGGAGAACGCAACCTCTATGAGGACTCCAATGGCCTCAGCTATGTCTCTGGATAAGGATGAGAAAGGGAAACCTTTTGATGAAACCAAGTACAGAAGCATAATTGGGTCCTTACTCTACCTTACCGCAAGTAGACCAGACATAATGTTTTCAACATGTGTATGTGCTAGATTTCAGGTGAACTCTAAGGAATCTCACTACATTGCTGCAAAGCGAATCTTGAGATACCTCAAAGGTACACCAAATCTTGGCTTATGGTACCCAAGAAGTAATGATAGTGTACTAATTGGATTTTCAGATGCAGATTTTGCAGGAAGCAAAGACGACAGGAAAAGTACTTCCGGGACTTGCCAATTTCTCAGAAGGAGACTTATTTCCTGGAGCAGTAAGAAGCAGAACTGTGTAGCCATCTCAACGGCTGAATCAGAGTACATCTCTGCAGGCAGCTGTTGTGCACAGCTTCTATGGATCAAGAATCAATTTGAAGACTATAACATGAAGTTCCAGAACATCCCTCTGCTTTGCGACTCTTCTAGTGCAATAACAATCACCAACAACCCAGTCTCCCACAGCCGGACAAAGCACATAGAGCTTCGCTATCACTTCATCCGGGAGCATGTGGAGAATGGAGACATAGATCTACAATACGTCTCCACAGATAGAATGATCCCGTAATCCATTTCCACGAAACCTTTCTCGAGTACAAGCCGGCGCTTCGTCTTCCAGAACCGCAGAGCACTGTCTTCTCCAGAATCCGTTACTCCAGAACTCGATGGCTCCTCCATCCAAGATTGGAATCGGGTCCGAATTGGTTATAGATGGAATCGCCGATCTCTCAGACGACTTCTGAAACCTTCTCATTCTCCTTGACACGGCCGAGCTGTCGTTCCTGTTACAGACGCCGTGTAAGATCCTATTTTCTGCAGTGGAAGAGTTTTACAAGAATCTGAAGATCAAGCGAAATGGTACAGTTCTCAAAACCAAGGTCAGTGGGATAAAGATCCGTCTGGACAAAACTTCATTAGCTACTCTGTTACAGTTGCCTGTGGTGGATGAGGAAGATGATCTGACTTCCGAAGATTCCGAGAGAACCAGTTTCTTCTGTGGAATAGACCCGTATGAAGGATACTCATTTCAACGTGCAGATTTTAATTTAGAGGGCAAATTCCTTGTTGATGTCATTGCAAAAGTTCTTCTCTACAAAACCTATTCCCTAAGAGAAATATCCCAAAATTTTTTTGATGTTATGCAAGCCATCGTATGCCGGAAGAAATTCCAGTTCGGAATGATGATACTGGATAAGATCAAAGAAAGTGTGAAAAAACCCAGCTATGCCAGGATTATCTCCCTCCTCCTTCATGAAATAAATCCTACAGTGTTTGATTTTTCCAAAGGAACTCCCCTCCATCACATGAAAAAGGTATCCATCTCTTCCATCCAAAGATATGAAATCCAACTCAAGAACACTGCCCAAGCCTCCAAAGTCATTATGGATGAAGATGTCCCCAGCCCTCAGCATGTTGCTGATGATAGGACTCCATCTCCTCCTCTACATCAAGCTACTGACACCCTGGGTGCAGTAGTTGAGGGGGAGCCTGCCTCATCTAGCTCTCAGATTCTGATGATAGAAGTTCCCTCCCAGACAGTCAGAGATCCCTCTCCTCCTCCTCCTCCAAAAGATATTCCAATAGATGTACAAAGTCCAGCAGATAATCAAGATTCCCAAGAGATTCAAGTTCAACAAGACCTTCTGTCCACAGCTGCAGAGATTGATAAGCTCATTGAAGAACTAAGGTCAGACAGTCCCCTACCTCCTGCAGATCCAGTTGTTGATACTCCTGAGGTTCAGGTTCAAGATGAACAGATCCCTCTCAAGAAACCCTCTCCATCCTCAGCTCAGTCTCCCATTGAAGAAGCAGAACAGCATGATAGTATCATCCTGTCCGATGAAGAGGAGTTATCCCCAGAACCTTTTGAACCTCCTCTAAGGACATTAGCCTTCACTCTCCCCTCCTTCACAGATCCCCTGGATTCAGTAGAAATCACTCACACCAAGAGAACTGCAAGCTCAGTGGTTGTGAAAGAAATCCCTCCTTGGACTCCCTCAGTCTCTCAGCTCCCTCAGGTCTCTACTTTTGCCAGTGCTCCATCTTCTGCTTCCCTCAGCTCCTCAGACATCATCAGTAAGATTGAGAAGATGCTCCAAGAACAGAGACATTACTTTGATGAGTCTCTGAAATCAGTTAACAACAGGGTCTCTTCTCTTGAAACTGAGATGAGCAGAGGCTTTGCAGAAATTCAAGCCAACACTGATGAACTTAAGCAACTCTTCCAAATAGGTGGAAAAGCGATAGATCACACCATCTCCGGCATGGGTGAAGTCAAAAATCAATCTGAAACAGTGGCACATAACCAGATTCTGCTAGACCAAAGAGCTGAAGCCAATGTGATGAAAGTTTGCGAAGAAGTAGGCACATTCAGAGATGAAGCTATTGAGAAGCTATCTGTAGAAATCAGCAAGAGGGAGAAAATTGTGAAAGAACAAGTTGAGAAAATTTCTGCTGAAATCTCTACCAAGTCTAAAGAGACCCTGGATGGATTAGTTAACACCATGAAAGCAGATATTCTAGCACAGCTACAGTCTGTCAAATTCTACATTTATGACACTGCAGTTTGGGTACATAATCAGAATTTTCCAGAATTCCAGCTCGACCCCTCCATCATTCCTAAAAGCTTAGATCCTCTTGAGGAACATCCTCCATCTGATGCCCAGGTTCATGCTACCATTCCAGAGGCAGTGCCAGCCTTCTCTCCCAGACCTAATAGAGAGATGTCTGAGCCTCCTCTTTCATATTCTGATGTGTGGAAAGAGGATGTCCCTGCCAGCTCTCAGGGGCACTTTGATCGAGGTGCTTCCTCCTCTAGAAGACCTGCTGATCAAGGTGGCCCCAGCAAGAAAAGAAAATATGGTGACGGCGTTTTTGCTAGCCGTACTGCACCTAAGAGAGAGCAAGCTCAAGCTTCAGAAGGCAAATCAGAGTCAGTACATTCAGAATTTTGGAGTCCAACCTCCAAATCCTTAATCTTTGACACTCTAAAGCTGGTAACTGATTTTGGGGAAAATAAAGACAAATTCTACAGCTACTCAGAATGGAAAGCCTATGATGCATCTCAAATCAAGATCAGATTGCATGACAGGCAATGGGGATTCAACAATCCAGCAGCTCCTCCAAGGCCAAGGACTTATTTTCCTAAACCCTTCAGCTATTTGGAGAGGCAAGAGCTGAAGAAAGCTAAGCTTCACAGAGAAAATTACCCCTGAAAGTGTTTTGTGGAACTGGAAAATATTTCTATTTAATATATTTAATTCTAATTATGGTTCCTTTATTTGCTATTATTCTCTGCTTTAGTCATTTTCTATTGCTTGTTGTTTTAGATGATCATTTCTTTTCTAGAAATTCATCTTAGTGTGAAGGGTGCTGACTTCTACAAATAGGGGGAGATTGTTGGGAATTGTCTTCACAATACCCTAGATTTGTGGGAAGTCAGACCTGAAACTAAGATGAATTAAGTTATATTTGATGTTGTGTTTAAGTTGTGCATGCAGGACTCTATTGCCAAGTGTAAACCAATGTCAGTCTATAGTGGGTCATCAAACACAGGACCATACAATGTAATTCCTCATTGTGTGATCCAAGGTGTTGACTCATGTATAGCCTCTCTATTGGGGTACACTTTGTTTCCATGCACTTGGACTACTGGACTCTGGAGTATTGAAGACTTTCTCAGAAGAAATTTTTTCTAAGTCCACATACTCGAGTAGTATCTTCTATATACTCGAGTAGATTGGATTACATACTCGAGTAGTTCTCAAGTTACTCGAGTAAGTGTTCTGATCGTACTCGAGTTGATCTGGACTTCTCATCTCAGAAAGTTTCTAAGTCCATATACTCGAGTAAATCTATTCATATACTCGAGTACCTCTTTTCCTTACTAGAGTAGGTGTTTATGTACTCGAGTAGAGTCTTAGTCATACTCGAGTAGTCTCTTAGTTATACTCGAGTAGGGCTAGCTGTTCAGCCTAAATATTTCTAAGTCCACATACTTGAGTAACTTCGCTCGTATACTCGAGTAAGTGGCTTAGCACTCGAGTAGATCCTTCTTATACTTGAGTAGACTGGCTTAGCACTCGAGTAGACTTTTCTTATACTCGAGTAGTTTGGATTAGTACTCGAGTAGATGTTTCTACTTACTCGAGTAATCTGTCTAGAGTAACTCGGGTAGTTCTTCCAAGGCACTCGAGTAGTCATTTCTATTACTCGAGTATATGTTTCTCTTATCTACTCGAGTAGCAGACCTTTATACTCGAGTATCTTATCTAACCCGAGTATGTTGGCTCAGAATTCCAGAAATCGTTAAGTCCAGAATTGACGGAGATTTGAAATTAACCTTTTTCTGATTGGTCCACGTGTCAATCTTAATTACGATTATGACCGTTGGAGTTAGCCTATAAATAGATCTTTTCAGATTTGACTAAATACGCGTTTTACAGAGATTATCTTTTAAGAAAGAGAAAATCCCGAAAACCCTAATTTTTCTGTCCGCCGCCATTACCGTTTTCGGGAGAAGCTCTGGATCGTCGTTCTCACGCCGCTGCTATCGATCTCAGTTTCTCTAGCGATCCAGACTCAAGAAGAATCATCCGATCTCTCCGTGCTTCATCGTCTCTGGTTTACCTTCTTGATCGTGGTGATTCCAGATCTCAGAATCGTGGATCTCAGTCAAGTCTTCTTCAACTATTTCTGTTCAAACTGAAAAGCTCTGAAGAAGAAGATTACGTCAAAGATCCAGATCTGTGATATTCTTGTTGTAAATTTTATTCAAACAAATTTCATTGTAGGAGATCTTTCTCCGAGTGGTAGGAAGTTTTATCTTCCGAGTGTAGATCCATTTGGGATCGAGTTTTGTAGGAACGTGGTTCTGAGGTGTAGGATTGTTTTTGCAATCCGAGATAGTGGAGTAGCCGAGTCTAGTGATTTGCTAGATCGGTGAGAAAAGTGGACGTACCCAAGATTGGGGAACCGCTATAAATCTCTTGTCGTCTGTGTGATTGCTTGATTACGGATCTGTGCTGTGTTATATTTTTATTCCGCATTTGACACGAAATTCATCTATTCACCCCCCTCTAGGTGATTTAGGTTGACAACTTAGCGCTCTCACTCTTATTGACAAGAAGTGGTCTGACTTAGTTAGTCGGTCAACGATTACCCAAATTGTGTCATTTCCTGATGGGATTCTTGGAAGATCTACTACTAGTTCCATCAAAATGTCTTCCCATCCTACTTAGGGATTAGTATGGGTTATAAGTCTCCACCTAGATAATGATGCTCAACTTTAACTTGTTGTTAGGTCAAGCAATGTTGAATATATTTTGCATCATCTGATTTCATGTCTGGCCACCAAAAATTTATTTTCAAATCATGATACATCTTTGTCGCTCCCGGATGGATTACAAGTTTTGATTGATGTGCTTCTCATAATAATTGATCCCAAAATTTATCAACTTTAGGAACTCCATATCTAATACCCCATCGTAGAATGCCACCATCATCAATACACAAGTTAGATTTTGGATTTTCTACCAGAGCCTTCGACATTTTATCATTCTTCATCATGTTGACCTTTTTGGATAACTTGTAACCAAACAGGTGAGATGACTAATTATGCTAGACTTACCATACTTGTTGAGGTCCTTATGTAACACCTATATTGGGAATATTGCCCTTTAATGTTCCCTGGATTTTGATTTATAGAGGAATCACCATCAATACTAAGAGCATAATTGTATTTGATGTATGTTCATGTTCAATGCGTGCAGGATGTTCTTTAGAACAAGATTAGACAGGTTGTCTAAGTGACAATGATAGGTGGACACAAGCAAGAATGCTGAAAATATATAAATTTGTCTAAGTCCACAGGCGTTGAGTGAAACAAGTTCACTCAATGCCAGATGAAAAGAAATGTTGAGTAAAGCATAGGCAGTCAAAGCCTGACTGTTGAAAAAGCAGGATTTTGGCTAAGTCCACAGGAGTTGAGTGAAGACAGTTCACTCAATGCCATATAACAAGAGGCATCGAGTAAAGCTCAGCCTTTCAAAGCTTCGGTATTGGCAAGAAAGAAATCTGGCTAAGTCCAGAAGCGTTTAGTGAGGACAGCTCACTCAACATCTGGAAAAAGAAGCGTTGAGTCAAGCTCAAGCAGTCAAAACATCTGAAGATTTGTCAAGAATTCTGGATAAGTACAAAAGCGTCGAGTGAGGACAACTCACTCAATGCCCAAAAGCATCGACAGACAAGTGTGATGCCAAAGCTTTAGAAGATGTAGACAGAAAATCTATTTAAGTCTAGATGCGTTGAGTGAGGACAACTCACTCAACGCAAGCTCATCAAGAAAATCTACTAAGTATAGAAACGTTGAGTGAAGGAATTTCACTCAAAGCCTCATCAAGAAGATTGGAAAAAGTAGAAGTAATAAGTGATTAAGTCTCACTCAATGCATTCATAAAATGGAAATCGGCTAAGTACAAAAGAGTTGAGTGAATACAGTTCACTCAATGCCTCAGCAGGATGGTAGGCTTTAGAGAAGTGGCTAAGTCCAAATGCGTTGAAGTGATGAAGGCTCACTCAAAACACTCAATGCCTAATGGTTCAGAGAAGCGGCTAAGCCCAAAGCGTTGAGTGATGAAGGCTCACCCAACGCTCTCAACGCCTATCAACAGAAAACTTTGTCTAAGGAAAAAAATGTCGAGTGAAGTCAACGCACTCAATGCTTATCAACAACAGAGATATTGGCTAAGTCCAAATGCATTGAGTGATGAAGGCTCACTCAACGTACTCAACACCGGGCAGTGCAGATTATTTGGCTAAGCATTTTTGTGCTGAGTGAAGGTTGTTCACTGAACACACTCAATGCCTGGGATGAACTGTGTAACGCCTCCGATTTTTTGATGTTTATTTTAATTATTTTAATGGCATATTTTTAACGTCATGGCAATACATTCATGTGTAGTTGGCGGGTACCATTGTCGGAGCATGGTTTTTCGTCTCATAGGTATCTGAGGTTTTGATTTGGGGTTTCTAGTTTGGCTATTTTCTTGTGAGTTTTTGGAATCTCCCACGCGAGCCAGGTTTGTTTTGGCACTCGGTGGAGCCTTTTTGGGATATTTGGTGTTTTGGCTTCAGGGGATTTTTAGCCGAGTTTGGTTTGTCAGATTTCGATTTCGACTTTGCCGTTGGATTCGTAGCGTCGATATTTAGCTACGGTGCAAATTTTGTAGGATTTTGAGTTGGTTTGGGTTTCGGTTCATTTGGACATTTATTTAGTAATTAATTATAATATAATATTATATATATATGCCTTTGCGTCAAATCAGAACCCTATTCATCATCACTTTCCCGAGCCATTGTCTGTTTCGCGAAAGAGGAGAGGCTGGCATTGTCGCATACTTTTGGCAGTCGATCATGTGCGTTTGGGTGGTCTGTTTCGCCGGAGGAGTAGATATTCGGAAAGCTCTCACCGAGATATACGCGCGTGTGGTAAGTATTTCCTGTTTCATGGATTTTTGGACATTAGGGTTTGCGGTTTTGACCCTCTTTTGTCTCATAAAGCTTCAGGAATCGTTGCCTAGGAGTTCTTATGGCCGATCCTTATCGCGGAGCACTCAGAGTGTCGTTTTTTCGAAAGCTTTGAGGCAAGTGGTTATTTTTCCCTTGCTATGTTATTTCTTTCGTTTCTTTCCCCATCTTTCCCTCCTTAGAATGTAGGAGTAGTGTAGGGAGTAGCCGTGGAGAATCCAATAGGATATTATAAATTTCGGCCAGGAAATTCGTAGAATATGATAGCATAGTCTAAGGAAAATTTGTCAAATATAGGTATTTTAGCCTAAGGAAAATTCGTCGGGTATGGTTTATAACTTAAGTAAAATTTGTCTTATATGGGGAGTAAATTCGAGTGAAATTCATCGAGTATGATTTGTCGAATGGTTGGCATTGAGTTTGTCAAGTATCGTTGGTCATGGCATTGAGAGAAGGCAAATTCGTCGAGTATTCTCGACGAATTCGTCGAGTATGGCTTAGACTTTGAAAGCGTTGAGTGATCGGGCCACTAAGTCCTTTTCGTCGAGTATATATGCCAAATCGAGTCTTGTTTGTCGAGTATCGCGGGTGTAGCCTCTAATCGCCAAGTCTAATTTATCGAGTATTCCTTGGTTTCGTCGGGAATATTTGACGAATTTAGCTGGACTAAAAATATTTTCGCCATTTTGTCAATTCACCGAGTATGGGTCTTAGGGTAATATTTTTTGGTTTTCTCTCCTCTTTGTTGTGGGAGTATTTTGGTGTTAGGTTTGGGGTTTTATTGGAGTTTTGGAGGTGTTTTTACGGCTAGGTTGGCATGGATAAAGGACCACCAACATGACGCCGTTTCGTGAATCATTTCACTAAGTGGGTTTTTGTCTCCTCTTATGGACTGTTGGGTTTTATTGGACAATGTGGCCACCACCATAGTGCCTTTTTAAGATGTTTTGGGTCTGTTAGTTCGTGTTGGACAATGTGGCCACTGACTCAGAACCGTGGTTTTTGCTAGTGCTCATGATTCACATGTTTAGAGCTATTTAGTCTCTTTTATTCCTATTGTTTAGTCATATGTTGGATGCTTACTCTTGCAAATCTTATCGAAGCATGACTTCACTTCGCACTTGGTGCAATTTCTCTTACTCTACTATTGAAATTCCTGCTTTACTTGTTATAACTTGACTTTTTAGCCGAGGTTTATCAGCAATTCTTATAGTTGGGGTTGGTAACCCTTCTTGTTTCCCTTTGATTATTATCTACTGATAATATTGTTTACCACTTGTATTTTTTTGCTGAGGTGTTATTTCTTTGAATCTCTCAGGCTCGGAGCAGTAGTCGGTTGAGTGGCGAGGGTTTGGTTGTGGCTTGCGTTCTGCAGTGGTTGCGGTTGCCTTTACCTCATCGATTGTGAGGTAGTAGTTGTTATTTTGTTTTAGTTCATACATACATACTTTTGGTGGGTTTGTGTCAGGTTGTTGACGCCCACTAGTGGTTTTCTTGTAGAATATTAAGTACTTGTTAGCTGCTAAATCCATTTCTTTGTGAATGGTTGGTTTTACTTGCTCTTTGGGAAGATTTTATGCTAGGATTGCATGTTAAATACTCTAAAAGATATAAAATATCATTTGCCTATTTCATTCATAGCATATTTCAAAACTAAAGTCATTATATTTTAAGGAACGTAAAAGCTATTTTTATACTTAGACTAAATCTAGAATCATGCATATCATGAGTTATCCTAGTTGAATGTTTATGCTCATATAGGATGTTTATCAAATGTAAACAAACTATTTTCCACAACGTTTGTTAAAATTTTTACTCATGGACTAGTTGATCCACTGAGCAAAGGGATACAGCCACCCAAAACTTAACCTAAATTACAGTTTTCTTCATATTAAACTTATGGATTTCATATAAAATATAGAGTTGGGGTCTTGCATGAGCGTCTGCAGTTATCCCCTGCACGGCATTGCATCACGACGCGTGTTTTCTCTTTCTCTGATATGTCGTTTAATTGCGGAGAAAATGTGGGTTATGACAGTTGGTATCAGAGGGATAGGTTATTGACAATTGGTCGAACGACTATCTCTGGTTAGTTTTAGATTGTCTTGTTCCATCTCATACACACACTGATTTGTCATCAGTACATCTTGGCTGAAGCATGAATACTACACTCATTAGCATGATAAGAAGTATACGGGGTATATTATGTAGTATGGGATGCATAGTATGTGTTTGTATATGGATCCTCATGGGAGGCAACATGTGACTGTTATGTAGTATGGGATGCATAACAATCATCACATGAACGCACATTAGATGTTTTCCTTTCATTACATGTGATATTATGTAGTATGGGATGCATAATATTTCATGTGTACACCGCTCATAACATGCATTAAGGCCTTTATTAGATTGCGTAGCACAACATTCATGACATAACATAGCATTAGCGCACGTACCAAGCTAAAGATCTACATGATGACATACGTACACACATGGATTTAAAATAAAAAGAATGGCAATTCATGCATTCATGGTTTATGCACATGAGTCAATAGGGTGACGGTATATTATCCTAAGTTAAGCATGACATCATTAAAAAAGAAAAAAAATCCCATAGCAAGTTTGCGGCATGAGCAAGTGTCTTTATAGGTATGGTCTAAACTAAGTGGTGTTGTTCTAGCAGTTAAGCAAGGTTTTGATTGGTTATTCGTTATAATCTTAGGATGTCGCCTGAGCGCATTGCGACGAGAGCGACTCCCTAGTCTAAGGGCAAGTCATCTGGTGCACAGAGTGATGCAGTGATCGAGGGACTATAGAAGAGCAATGAGGCTCTGTCTAGGCAGATGGTGGAGATGCAGTCACAGATCCAGGCGCTGTTGACTGCCGTTACTGGACAGCAAATGAGGGTGCAGGACCCTGCTATGGGTTAAGTTGTTCCCATTCCTCCCGCTCCTTTGGTGCCTCTAGTCCTACTGCCACCAGAGATGAACTTTATCTCGCATTTTCAATGACTAGGACCTCCTACCTATGATGGTAGAGCCGATTTCATGGCGTTGGACGGTTAGATTATCGTAATCGAGGAGATGTATTCGTACTCAGAGATTTCTGCAGACCAATGAGTTATGGTAACCACATATCATCTTAAGGGCCTTGCAAAGAGCTGGTGTTTGAGAGAGAAGGAGAACCTCATAGATGGATGCTCATGATATTCCTTCAAGGAGCTATTATTGAAGAAGTTTTTGTCGTCGATCGAGCGAGACCGCTTGATGAATAATTTTCTGCATCTGAAGTAAAGACAACTCACGGTTAGTGAGTATGAGATTTAATTCAGCAAGTTGAGCCAGGTTGCCCCGGATTTGGTTGCTTCTGAAGCTAGCAGAGTCAAGTGATTTCTGGGTGGTCTTAGGAGTGACATCCAGCTGCTGGCTAGTGCTTATGGATCTGAAAACTATGCTGAAGCAGTAGAAGATGCTCTAAAGGTCGAAGCAATCGGTAATGACAAGAATAGAGACATGCAATTAAGGAATGACAAGAGGTAGTCCGATGAGGGTAAGAGCTCTCAGGAATTTGTCTTTGCTTCAAGGAAGAGAAGCAAGGAGGTATACAGTTTCTGCGGCTTGTAAGGCCACCCATTTGAGAGGTGTTTCAAGAGATTGGGAACTCAAAAGCAGCAGCAAGTGCATGCAATTTATAGCTCTCCCAAAGGAGATTTAGTTTGTGTCATGTGTAAGAAGCTAGTGTATGATGATTCCCATTGTTGGTCTAAGGAAAGGGTCAGCTTTCAGTGTGGATAAAAAGGACATTTCATGTTAGGGTGCCCGTAGTCTCAGCCCCCGCTACAGCTAGTTCCACTTCAGGCATTACCGTCGTCGTAGCTCTTGGATAAAGGAAAGGGAAAGTTAAATGTGATGACTATGGAGGAAGCACAGACGTCCACCCTAGTGATCTTAGGTTAGATTCTAATCTAGATCTAGTATTTTAGCTTTTGGTTTTAGTTAGTTGTTTATTCGTCTAGTTACAAATGCAACTTTATAGGGAAATTTAAGCTAAAGAACCGTTGGGCACATGTTCTTTTCGATTCTGGTGCTACCCATTCGTTCATGGCTAGGACTTTTGTAGAGCATCATCGTCTGACTCTCGATCTAGCTTGCGATTCATTGCGCATTAAGTTTCCTTCCGGTGATTTGGTGGTGTCGGACCAAGGTATCCGGAATTGTCCGATCCTTTTAGGAGATTTCCTAGCTTTTGCTGATTTGAAGGTGTTAGACCTGGAGGACATTGATGTGATCTTTGGCATGGACTGGTTGTCCAGATATGATGCAGTTATCAAATGCAAGGTTAAGCGTTTGGACTTCAAAATGGACAATGACCACCTAAGGAGTGTTTATGGTTTTCTGCGCCAGGATTCCCCGATTATTTCTGCGGTATGTGCTCGGAAACTTTTGAATTCCAGTTGTTTTTCTTGTTTGGTTTCTGTTTTGGAAACCGTTTGTTGTTTTTTGTACGTCGAGGATGTTCCTGTGGTGCGTGAGTTTCCTAATGTCTTGCTAGATACTCTTCATGTTCTCTGCCAAAGAGAGATGTGGAGTTTATTATAGATTTGGAGTCGGGTACTCGTCCTATAGCAAAGGCACCGCACCGTATGGCCCCACATGAGCTGGAAGAGTTGCGTACCCAGTTGGATGACTTGTTGTAGTGTGGATTCATTAGGCCAAGTTCTTCGCCTTGGGGTGCTCCCGTGTTGTTTATGAAGAAGAAGGATGGATATATGAGGCTGTGCATCGATTATAGAGAATTGAATAAGGTAACTATCAAGAACAAGTATCCCTTGCCACGAATAGATGATTTGTTTGATCAGTTGTGTGGTAGTACAATATTTTTGAGGATTGACTTTCTTTCAGGCTACCATCAGTTGAGAATCTGTGAGTCGGATGTTCCATGAACCACTTTTCGTTTCCGACATGGACATTTTGAGTTCTTGGTGATGTCGTTTGGATTGACGAATGCTCCCTCTGCCTTCATTGACATGATGAACATAGTGTTAAAGGATTTTCTGGACCATTTTGTGGTTGTGTTTATTTATGAAGTCATGGTGTATTCCCAGAGTGCTAAGGAGCATGCCCAGCACTTGCGGTTAGTTCTATCTGCTTTGAGGGAGCATAAGTTATATGCCAAGCTGAGTAAGTGCGAATTTTGGTTACCTCAGGTTTCCTTTTTGGGTTATGTGGTGAATAAAGAGGAAATTTTCGTTGACCCAGAAATAATAGCTGTCGTAATGGATTGGAAAATACCTACCACACCCAAAGAGATAAGAAGCTTCCTAGGGTTGACAGGATATTATAGAAGGTTTGTGGAAGGAATTTCTACGTTGTCTGCGCCACTAATTAGGCTTACACAGAAGAACGTAGCCTTTGTTTGGAGTGATAAGTGATACGAAGCTTTTCAGGAATTGAAAAGAGAGATTGTGCACTGCCCTAGTATTGACTTTGCCCCGAAGGATTGGAATATACCGTTTATGTGGATGCATCAAATGTCGGGCTTGGATGGATTTTGATGCAAGAAGGAAAGGTAATTGCATATGGGTCAAGGTAGTTAAAGATACATGAAAAGAACTACCCTACTCATGACTTAGAGTTTGCGGCAGTAATTGATGTCTTAAAGTTGTGGAGACATCTTTTGTATGGCACACTGTGCAAGATTTACACAGACCATAAGAGTTTGAAGTACGTCTTCACTCAGAAGTAATTAAATTTGTGCCATCGTAGATGGTTAGAATATGTCGCGGATTATGATGTCGAGATCCAATATCATCCGGGCAAAGCTAATGTGGTAGCCGATGCCTTGAGTAAAAAGACCGCTCAGATCTTTGGACTTTCGATGGAATCGTTGGTGGAGGAGTTTCTGTTGATGGGTATCTTGGTCGGAAGTAGCGGCTCGGCAAGTAGCTTGGAAGTAGCAGATCCTTCATGGATTATGCTTAAAATGCTACATCAAAAGGATGATCCTGATTTACAACACCTTCATAATAGACCTGAGAAAGGGGAGTTTCCAGACTTTTTAATTGATGATGCGGGTACCTTGAAGTATCACGGTAGATATTGTATCCCCGCAGTTGAGGATATTCGAGCTAAGTTTTGTAGTGAGGCGAATGGTTCTAGTGTTGCCTACCACCCTGACTCTACTAAGATGTATAGAGATTTGAAACAGATCATTTGGTGGTATGGAATGAAGAATTATATAGCCAAGTTTGTGTCTGAATGCTTCACCTAGAAGCATGTTAAGTTAGATCATGGACAGTCTGGTGTCAAGATGATTCCTTGGAGATTCCAAGTTGGAAGTTGGAGAGTATTTCAATGGATTTTATTACCAGTTTGTCGAGATCTCCCCAAGGACATGATTCAGTGTGGGTCATAGTTGACAAACTAATGAAGTGTGCTCACTTCGTGCTATTCAAGATTGATTACTCCATGAAGAAAATAACAGAGTTATATTTGGATGAGATCATCAGACTACATGGAGTGCTTGTTAGTATTATGTCAAATTGGGATTCTAGTTTACATCTCATTTTTGGAAAAGTTTACAGGAAGGTTTGGGTACTGACCTCAGATATTCAACTACTTATCATCCGTAGACCAATGGTTAGGCGGAGAGAGTAAATCAGATTGTGGAAGATATGATAAGATGTTACATCTTAGACAATGGAGGAGCGTGGGACGAGCGGCTGAGATTAATGAAATTCGATTACAATAACAGTTATCAGGAAAGCTTACAGATGGACCCGTTTGATGCTTTGTATGGGAGACGTTGCAGGACTCCCTTGTTTTGGGCCGAGGTTGGGGAAGGATCGTTGTTGGGTCCAAAAGCTTTGGAAGAGATGAATACTTCTATGACACATATTTGAGAGAATCTTCAAATAGCTTAGGAGCATTATGAGAAGAACGCTAATCAGAGAAGGATCAATCTGGAATTTGTAGTTTGAGACATGGTGTTTCTCAAGGTTTCTCTGATGTCTAGGGTTAAGAGGTTTGGAAAGAGCCATAAGTTGGATCCCAGGTATGTGGGACCTTTCCAAGTTGTTGAATGCATCAGAGTGTTAGTTTATAGGCTAGATTTGCACGCAAATTTTCCTGGTGTGAACGATGTGTTTCATGTGAGCCAGTTGCGGAAATGTCTGTTTAGCGACCGAAATGTTCTTGATTTGGTGCCCCTGTTGCAACCTAACCTTTCTTACGTTGAGATGCCTGTTCGCATTTTGGATACTGAAGATCGGGTGCTGCGAAGGAAGACAATACCCATGGTCAAAGTTTTGTGGCAAAACCAAGACGTACAGAGCGCGACTTGGGAGTTGGAGTCAGCTATGAGGAGGCTGATCCTCATCTGTTCTCCTAGTTTGTTTTGGTAAGTTTTTCTATTTCAATAACCCTTGGTTATTTTCCATCTATAGTAGGATCTTTTGTGCGTAAAGTTTTGGGACGAAACTTTCTTTTAGGGGGAGTGGCTATAATGCCCCCGATTTTTCGATGTTTATTTTAATTCTTTTAATGACATATTTTTGACGTCAGGGCGTTATGTTGATGCATATTTGGTGGGTACCGTTGTAGGAGCATGATTTTTTTGCTCATAGGTATCCGAGGTTTTGATTTGGGGTTTCTAGTTTGGCAATTTTCTTGTGAGTTTCTGGAATCTCCCTTGCGAGCTGGGTTTGTTTTGGAACTCGGTGGAGCCTTTTCGGGATATTTGGTGTTTTGACTTCGGGGGGTTTTTACTGGAGTTTGGTTTGTCGGATTTCGATTTCGACTTCACCATTGGATTTATAGCATCGATATTTAGCTTTGGTGCGAATTTCGTAGGATTTCGAGTTGGTTTGGGTTTCGGGTAGTTTGGACGTTTATTTAGTAATTAATTATAATATAATATTATATATATAGTCCATTGCGTCAAATCGGAACCCTATTCATCGTCACTTTCCCGATTTGTCGTATATTTCACGAAAGAGGAGAGGCCGACATTGTCGCGTGCTTTCGACGGTCGATCAGGTGCATTTGGGTGGTCGGTTTCGCCGGAAGAGTAGAGATTCAGAAAGCTCTCGCCGAGATCTACGCATGTGTGGTAAGTATTTCCCATTTCATGGATTTTTGGACGTTAGAGTTTGAGGTTTTGACCCTTTTTTGTCTCGTAAAGTTTCAGGAATCATTTCCTAGGAGTTCTTGCGGCCGATCCTTGTCACGGAGCGCTCAGAGTGTTGATTTTTCAGAAGTTTTGAGGCAAGTGGTGATTTTTCCCTTGCTATGTTATTTCTTTTATTTCTTTCCCCTTCTTTCCCTCCTTAGAATGTAGGAGTAGTGTAGGGAGTAGCCTTGGCGAATCCAATAGGATAGTGTAAATTTCGGCCAGGAAATTTGTAGAATATGATAACATAGTCTAAGGAAAATTTGTCGAATATAGATATTTTAGCCTAAGGAAAATTCGTCGGGTATGGTTTATAACTTAAGGAAAATTCGTCGTATATGGGGAGTAAATTCGAGTGAAATTCGTCGAGTATGATTTGTCGAATGGTTGGTGTCGAGTTCATCGAGTATCGTTGGTCATGGCGTTGAGAGAAGGAAAATTCATCGAGTATTCTCGACGAATTCGTCGAGTATGGCTTAGGCTTAGAAATCACTGAGTGATCGGGATGCTAAGTCCTTTTCATTGAGTATGTACGCCGAATCGAGTCCTGTTTGTCGAGTATCGCCGGGTGTAGCCTCTTATCGCCAAGTCTAATTCATCGAGTATTCCTTGGTTTAGTCGGGTATATTCGACGAATTTAGCTGGACTTAGAATATTTTCTCCGTTTTGTCAATTTGCCGAGTATGGGTCTAAGGGTAATTTTTTTGGGTTTTCTCTCCTCTTTGTCGTGGGAGTATTTGGGTTTAGGTTTGGGGTTTTATTGGAGTTTTCGAGGTGTTTTTACGGCTAGGTTGGCAGTGGATAAAGGACCACCAACATGATGCCATTACGTAAATCATTGCACTAGGTGGGTTTTTGTCTCTTTTTATTGACTGTTGGGTTGTGTTGGACAATATGACCACCACCACAGTGCCTTTTTGAGATGTTTTTGGGTCTATTAGTTTGTGTTGGACAATGTGGCCACTGACTCAGAACCGTGGTTTTTGCCAATGCTCATGATTCACGTGTTTAGAGTTGTTTAGTCTCATTTCTTCCTATTATTTAGTCATATGTTGGATGCTTACTCTTGCAGATCTTATCGAAGCATGAATTCACTTCTCACTTGGTGCAATTCCTCTTACTCTACTATTGAAATTCCTGCTTTACTTGTTATAACTTGACTTTTTAGCTGAGGTTTATCAACCATTCTTATAGTTGGGGCTGGTAACCCTCCTT
The DNA here is from genome assembly GCA_039513925.1 of Platanthera zijinensis. NCBI lineage: Eukaryota > Viridiplantae > Streptophyta > Magnoliopsida > Asparagales > Orchidaceae > Platanthera > Platanthera zijinensis. Next base: position 57,200,151 of record CM077092.1, read on the forward strand.
GTTTCCCTTTGATTATTATCTACTCATGATATTGTTTACCACTTGTATTTTCTTGTTAAGGTGTTCTTTCTTAGAATGCCTCAGGCTCGGAGCAGTAGCCGGTTGAGAGGCTAGGGTTTGGTTGTGGCTTGCATTCTGCAACAGTTGCGATTACCTTTACCTTATCGATTATGAGGTATTAGTTGTTGTTTTGTTTTAGTTTAGACATACATACTTTTGGTGGGTTCGAGTCAGGTTGTTGATGTCCACTGGTGGTTTTCTTGTAGAATGTTAAGTACTTGCTAACTGCTTAATCTATTTCTTTGTGAATGGTTGGTTTTACTTGCTCTCTGGGAAGGTTTTATGCTAGGATTGCATGTTAGTTACTCTTAAAGATATAAAATGTCATTTGCCTATTTCATTCATAGCATATTTCAAAACAAAAGTCATTATATTTTAAGGAGCATAAAAAATATTTCTATACTTAGACTAAATCTAGAATCTTGCATATCATGAGTTGTCCGAATTGGATTTTTATGCTCTTGTAGGATGTTAATCAAATATAAACAAAGTATTTCCCACAATGTATATTCATATTTTTACTCGTGGACTAGTTGATCCACTGAGCTGAGGGATACCGCCACACAAAACTTAACCTAAATTATAGTTTTTTTTCATATTAAACTTATGGATTTCATATAAAATGTAGAGTTTGGGTCTTGCCTGAGCATCTGCAGTTATCCCCTACACGGAGTGGCATCACGGTGCGTGTTTTCTCTTACTCTGATATGTCATTTAATTGCGGAGAAAATGCATGTTGTCACAAACTGTCAGGATTTGGCTAAGTCCACAGATGTTGACATCAGCAAATGTCAGCAAAATTCAAAAGAGTTGTGGGAAGTCAACAGTACATGACAAATGGTGCCGCATGCCTTCTATGCTCCATTTAATGCAAAAGCAAGATTGTAGCTTGCAAATCCATGTGGGCTCACACGTCAAAGAGCCGTTGGATGGGAGAAGGTAAAGGGATTGAGATCGGCGGAAAGAAATTAACTTTTAGAGATTTAACTTTTCGCAAAGAGGCAAAACTTCATCTTCTTCCTCTTACCATTATTGTAGAGCCTGAAGCAGATGTTCAAACCGCTGATCTAAAAGTTCAAGCAGTTAGCTGTTGCGATTTTCACGTGCAATAGCAAGTTCAGAGAAATCTCTGAGGAAGAAGAAGCAGCAAAGACTAACCCTGGCTCCAGCAAGATAGTTGTTGTGATCAATACCTGCAACAATAAGTTCAAAGATAATCTCTAAGAAAGAAGAAGCAGTCAAGGGCTAACCCTAGCTGTAGCAACATCTTCACAGTTCAAACAGATATTTCCTGAAGATCATTTTCTAGAGTTGTAAAGAAGAAGATCTGGACTGAGTCACTTCAGTTCATAAGGAGGAAGACATAGAGAAATTTTCTCTAACTAGTGTTTATTCTATATAACCAATAAACACTTTCTTTCTGTAGGATCCTTTGTATCTGAGTTGTGAGCCTGAAATTATAAAGGCTCAGTGTAGGATCTTTTGTAGATCTGAGATAGGATCCAGTTGTGGATCTGAGGTAGGGCATGCGTGCCTGAGGTAGGATCTAGAGCAGATCTGAGGTAGGAGAGTCATTCTCTCCGAGCTGTAGGGCCTTTGTCCCTGAGTGGTAGGATCCTTCTATGGATCTTAGGTAGGACCTTTGTGTCTGAGCTGTAGGAGAGTCATTCTCTCTGAGTTATAGGGATATCCTCCTAGCCCTTAGTGTAGGACTTGTGCTCAAGTCTGAGGTAGGTGATCTTTGGATCTTTGATCTATAGGAGCAAGCTTGCTCTGAGTTATAGGGCTTTATGCCTGAGGTAGGTCTTGGAGGAGACTGAGAGATCCTGCGGGATCTGTGTTGTAAGCTCTTTGGAGTCGAGTTTTGGAGAAGTGTCTTGTCTGACACACTATTAGAAAGGTGGGAGGGATAGTGGACGCACCCATAATATGGGGAACCACTATAAATCTTGTGTGTATTGTTTTTGTTCTTCAAATCAAGCTAACTTTGCCAACTTAACACACTTAAAACAAGAAAAAGATAAAAGATCAAAAAACCTATTCACCCCCCTCTAGGTGTTATCTATCCTTGAAACTAAAGACTTTCAACCTCCCCTGTAATGATCATATAATATGAGTCTGGTCGGGGCCCACTATATATAGATACACATCTTGAGCACTATAAAGTGATATAAAGTACAACCCATCTCAAAACTCAGAAAACATGACAGCGGAAACACATAAATAAGATTAGAAGTTATCCACAACTAAAGGAGTGTGAAATTGCCTTAAGGCCTTACAACATACAAATGTCCAAAACCACATCAACACCACACGTATCAATGTGCCATAACACTCCTAGACTACCTCGACATGCAAGCCGGATTACAAAAAATGAAACATAACATTCAAACATAAAGGAACTAAAATAAGGGGGTACACTTCATGAGGCTTTATGCATTTTTGGCCAGCGAGCTCTCTCCAGCTTGCGATCCTTAACCTGTAAGAATTTTTTGTAACATGGGCCAGCAAAGGCTGACCTCAACTATGTAACCAACACATTTCCTCCCAGCCATCCCTAGCGAATCTCGGGGCACATCATCACCCTGCAGGTCAGCACATCATATGCAACATAATTACATATATAAAGCAACATGTTTGGGTGTCTCACACATCAAACATGTTTCTATGTTGAGCATTTTAAATAAAGGGGCCTATAATACAACCTGTATGCAAACTTGGGTTTCACCTAAGGCACCTTATAGTGTATATGATTCTAACACATCATCATACAACAATACATCACATCATTCACATGGGTACTTCCAATTCCCCTCATCAGCGTTCAAGTCGCAACACGAAACTCTTTGCTTAGGCCCAACCCTCTCATAGGTCTCAACACCCGGGCTTGCCTGCAAGCTATGACTCTCACGTTAGTTCCATTACACAATCCAACTGATGCTAAGAACCCTTGCTTGACCCTGCCCGCTCGTGGGTTTCAATTCCCAGGCTTGTCCAAAAGCTTGGCGTTCTCGTCAGTTTACGCAGAAGGGGACTTGTCTTCCTGGGACACTCTCCACACATGACTTGCAATGTCACGGGCTAGCCAGTCGAAAACAAAGACAAAGTCAAGCCTTCGCACAACATTCAACAATTACATCATTTCCTGCCCTAAATCATCATTCGTTCTCACACAAAAAAGAGGGCATTACAAATGACATATTCGCCGCAATCGTATTTCTAGCAAAAATCCCTGTAGTGCACATCAATCAACATCACCGAATCGGACCACCGGTCGCGATTACTGCTTCACCCACAATGCCTAATACACTAACAGAGACGATCTCTGATGCAACAATATATCGGGGAAACACTCAATCGACCCGGTGGTTCTTCTTGAACCATGGTGACCCGAACCCCTCTCATTTGAGAGATTCGGTGCCTAAATGCTTGAATAAAAGCATACATGGAATGGATGTCATGCACGCATCCTAAAACTAGGAGGAGAAATGATGTTACCTTCTGATTCCTCTTCCTAGCCATGGAAATCTTGATTTGCACGGATGGAAGTGGACGCCTTCAAGCCCTCACTACGAATCCGACCTCGGATCGATGAACGGAGCTCTGAGCTTCATCAATGGCAGAAGATGCCTCTTCTTCCTCCTCCAAGATCTCCATCTCAAACCCTAACTTATCAACCCAAAAGAGAGAAAAATGAGAGGAATGAACCCCATAGCCCTACTTAGGGCTCATGGACAGAGTGTAAGACCCCCATTTTTTTTTCTTTTTAGACACCGGGGTCTTAGGCCTAGAATCGTCGCCTTGCGGTGATACTTTCGCACCCGGGAAGGTCGTCACTACAAAACGCCGATCCTGCCGGCCGAATCGATCACAATTGTAGCAATAAATTAAAAGCAAGTCCACAGGAATCACAAGTATAGAAAATAAGCTCCACGAAGGGAGTGTCCACAGATAGTACATATAACAGAAATCTCGGGCTTATGCCCGGTACACCATGTCCTCACTACAAATCGCTCATCGCGTAAGCAAACTAATATAAATACTAGTGGTCGGGACTCACAGTCCCTGCTGTTTTGACTCTGGTACTAGACTGTCCGATCTCCAAGCGTGCCGACCTCCGGGGCTGCTCCTCCATGCTGGGCTCCGTGGTCCCCTAAAATGATGTGGTTCGAAAACAATTAGTCTAAAAGACTAAGTCCTATCATCCCCTGCACCTTCCCCCATGGCTCCTAAGCACCGAGCGGGGAGAAGGAAACGGAAGGACATGAAGGTGGAGAATATCAAATAGCAGATGGCAGCGGAACTAAACTAACAGTTCAAAAAGATGGTAATAATGATATATAATTTGAATAAGAAAGTAACCTTAACTTATGTGAATACACATAAGCTAAGGGATCTCTTGCAGGGCTCCTATCGTATAAAAAGTCCCATACCGATTTATACGATAGGGTGTCGGTTTTACTAGCAGGCTTAAATATATAGTACTGAAAGAAATCCTTGACTTATAAGCATGCTCGCGCGAACTTATAACCAAGGGGTCGTTTTGTAGGGCCTAATGTATAGAGCGTCCCATACCACTTATACATTAGGTGTCTAGTTATATGCAATGGTTATGCTATGAAATACAATTATGCCATGACGTGAACATGCAAGTGCAACTCACCCACTCGACTCTGTGTACACAGACCTTTAGTTCCCCCTTACGGAGCCGTTACCTCCCAGGATACCTCCATAGTGGCAGACGGAAGCAGTGGGTTGGGCCTCGCCCACCTCTAAACTAGTAAAGCACTACCGTTCAGACCTATCGTACGCCTCAACGCTTGGTGCACAAAGAGGACTCCTGCGTACTCTTGTCGGCTAGCGCACCGGACTTCTGTTGGCGAAGTGCTAACCACACTTGCCAAGTCGACGTATTGGCGTCGGTGCATCAACCCTCCAATACCAAAGACCCACCACCTTATACCTTTTATGCACATGCAATAGTTATGAGTCCAACCAACAACCGAGCCAAAGCTCCCCGGACTATCCCGTCCGTCAACAACCGAGCCGAAGCTCCCCGGACCATTCCATCCATCTCTTATCAAATCGAGCCGAAGCTCCCCCACTATCTTCCCGTGCTATCTGTGTTAGTGAAATGTGCAACCCTAATTACTAAGTTACTCTTTTCAGTTTGTTAATATAGTTTACGTTAATCCAGGACTGCCCCCGGTATTCCCTGTGAAGGGCTTTCAAAGGGCACTAGGAACTATGATGGTAGCTGAAGCTCATTGTTCCCTTTCCCAAGGTACTTATTATTATTGGTTGATTCCCTTACCCCATTCCCTTCTCATATTACAGTAGGCTAATCCTAGGGTGATTTTGACTCTTCCTCTCCTCGGGAAAGACGATCTTTCGTCGAACCCGAACACCTCTAAACTCTAGCCAAACCATTTCTCACTACTCTTCCTATCCTTTTAGGATGACTCATCCACATCTACAAAATCCAACAAGATGGCTAACTCCAACTATACCAAATCATTTCCTAATGATATTTCAACAATTTACTAAATGCAGTCCAACATATGCCTTATGGTGTTCATGATAGGAGGTCCTTTGAGTTTTAATCCAAAAGTCCTAAACTATTTACCGGGGACCTATCATGACATAAATAGCCTAAATGCAGAGAATTATAATTTTCTTAATTAATCTGATAATTAAATAATTTCTTAAAAGGATCCAAAGACAATCATTTTGAACATGAGGTATACTTTCCAAACATGTTTACAGCTTCATAAATTCATGATAAATATTAGGGTATCAGAAAACTACAAATCCAAAGTTTGATAATTTTTGCTAATATCTGGGGGCCTTAAAACTATTTTAGGAATATTTTCTATCTTCCATGATTTGTGAATAAACTACAGAAAATTGTCATCCAAAAATTATGAATTAATTACATTACACAAATACCATCTTACAAATATCTCTGGCCAGGTTTCATAATTGTTCACTATACATTAAATTCTGGGTAAATTAAATACTAAAATCTTAAATTGACATGCTTGTAAATCAAGTACTGTAAATATACTTCTAAAAATTTTGAATAATTTCCTATAAGTAAACATCACCCTAAGAATATCAGTGGCCAAGTTTCAAATTTTTACAAGGTATATTTATCTCTAACTGATTTATTCACCTAAATTGACCTTTATGAATTTGTGAAGGCAGTATTAAATAAAGTCCACTAAAATTAATAATAAAATTCAGAGACATTCATTTAAGTCTAAAACCTCTACTGACCATTTTTTATTAGATTCCAATGAACAAAATGATCAAATTAATTCAAATACTATTTTTGGCAAATTGCTATCTACCAAAAGAAGTACTAAAAATGTATTCCATAAAATTCCCATAAAAATATCCAGGTGTTATATATACTCTAAAATTCACTCTACCCAAATTTCACAACTTTCAGATAATGGTTAGTGACTGTTTTGACCTAATAGTGTTTCTGCCGTAAAACTAGGGTTTTGTTTTGAGGTATCTACCTACCTCTAACTTCTCTAATATTCAAACTAGAGGATTAAATATAAGTTAGCTGCCTCTCTTCTAATTTACAAGGCCATACAAGGGCATTTGCCCCTATGTCCTTCACAACCCTCAAAAGCCCTTCCTTAGGGTTTGAGTTCTGATTCTAGGGTAAATCAACCCTAAACCACCCCATTTTCTCTAAGGGGGTGATAATGATTATACCAAGCAAGTGGTCAAAATATCAGCCTCTGCCGAGGTGAGTTGACCACTCAAAACCTCAAGTACACTTTTACTTAAAAATCCTTCTTTAAGGTAGAACTAGGGATAGATAATTCCCTAACCAAAACACCTTCAAATGAGGTGAAATTATTACCAGAGCCACAACATGCCCTATAAGACCACTCACCAAAATTTGGGGGAGTTTTGAGATGTTTGGGACACCTAAATAATTTATTCATGGATTATTAAATTTTTCTAAAAACTATACAAAAATGTTCTCCAAAAATTCTAATTTTTGGATATGTCCTAGATATAGATAAGAATAGCCCATAACCCAAATTTCAAGTCATTTGGATGTCTGGTTTGGAGTGGGCATCCAATTCATTCTCTGGTCAACCCTATGTATAGATCTCACCAAAATGAGCGATGTGATCTAACCAGGACTCCAAATTGACTCAAATCAATTTTAAAATAAAGTAGACTCATAGATCTACAATTTTTATGTTAACAGTTTTTCCTAATCTAGCCTCTAAATGCCTCGTTTAACGACATCAAAATGTGCAGGTTAAAGGGTTAACAAATAACTATATTATATATATAAATATAATAATTAATATATTAAAATGATAACCACTGTTCATCTTCTCCATAAAATGTAAAAACAGAACTCGAAAACGCCATGCTTCCTGTAGCTTTGCGTGAGCCACCGCCGGCCATCCGGCCATATTCCCAGCCAGCCACCGCCACCACCACCTCCGTCGAGGTGGTGGCTAACGCCCGACGGTGGTTTGGCCGCCGGAGGTGGCGGTTTCCGGTGAACCCGCCCCATTATTTTTTTTTGGAATTTCTCCATTTCTTTCACTTGGATCGGCTCGTTTGAGCCCGATTCTTATCTCTAAAGATTTATAAGATCTAACCATAGAAGGAGAGTAAGGGGAGGACCTGCACACGAGCTTGGATGCGGGTGGAGCGGCGGGAAACCATGGCGGTGGTGGTGGTCAGATTTATGAAACTTCACGATGGGCAGCCTTCTTCCTTCCAGTTAGTAGTTCGAAAATGATCTCCTCCTCCTACTGAAGGAGTTTATAAGGTCAGTTGGGGTGTTAGGTGGCTTTGTGCTTCATTGTCATTATTGGTGAGAAGTCAACAATGAAAGCTATGGTAGGTAGGGGGGGTGGAGCTTGCTCTAACTAGTCAAAGATTGTTGATGCACTCCCCTTGCCTTGCTGAATTGAATGGGGAGGTTGGGGAAGGGGGAGGAGGAGCCCAAGGTCTCCTCTCATATTTTATTTCACTTTCTCTCTCCTCCAATATGACTTTTTTTTCTCTCTCCTACTCAACATGCTGAAATTTGGCTCCTACCTAACCCAATGGAAGCCCATATGTTCATTTCATCCACTAAGACAAGGTTAGCCCAATCAAAATGGGCTTGAGCTTGAGTTAGCCCATTTAGGCTAGCTTGACCCAAACTTGGACTAGGGCCCACTTAGGTCAATTTGGTCCTTGAGGTTTCCTTAATGGGTCCTTGGTGATCCATTGTCCTCCCCTAGGGTCAAGGTGGGGTTGGATTGTCCCTTGGACATCACTTGACCCTTAACTAGGGCACTTTGACCATTTTAGGTCCAGAGTTGACTTTGGTCAACCTAGCCTTTTTGATTGGTCCCAATGGGTCCTTGGTGACCCTTTGGCCTCTCACTAGGGTTATGAGGGTATGTGTGGGGTCCACTTGGCTAAGGGACTGCAATTGACCCTTGTGTAGGTCAGTTTGACCCAATTAGGGTTATAATTGACTTTGGTCAACTTAGCCCCTTTGACTTCCTTCCATTGGTCCTTAGTGACCCATTGACCCCTCACTAGGGTTATGAAGGTATGAGTGGGGTCTTGGAGTCTTGGTGAAGCCCCATGATCACCTTAAACCAAGGTTCAAAAATCTACTATGTGAAGACCATAGTGGTCTCATCCACATTCCTAGGTTCACTTGGCCTTTATGGGCTCCCGAGGGTTTTGTCATGACCTAGTCATGACAAAACTATCTCAAGGGGTCTAGTTGTTTGAGGGATGTTACAAATCCCAATAAAGAAAACAAAGATTTCATCCCCGAAATCAAGGTTAAGCCCATAGGGACTCCTAAAGAGACTTGTAACATCCCATGAGAATTGAAAGATTTTAATCACGACGCCATGTTTGCTATGTGAGGTTTAAATATGATAATCAAATTTAGGACCAATTCGCCCAATTGGCAAAGTCTAGACCCCAATAAACAAAAGTTTAGCACATATTCTTGAAATTTCAGTCCTACTAGTTTAAAATAGGAAAGTAAATTGAACATCCTGAGAGGTTGTGAGGTATACCTGACTGAACAGCTCCGGATACTTTTGTTGCATCAGGTCCTGCGGTTCCCAGGTATGCTCCTCCTGACCGTGGTTCCTCCACAGGACTTTGACTAACGGAACCTTCTTGTGGCGCAAGACTCGTACTCCCTTGTCGTCAATCTGGACCGGTTCTAGGTGAACTGACCGATCAGATGCTATTGGACCATCTATGGCTGTAACTTGCTGCTCCGGGCGTAGTAGAGCTCTCCTAAGAGAGGATATATGGATTACGTCGTGCAGACTTGCCAGCTCCGGTGGCAGCTCCAGCCTGTATGCCAAGGGACCGATCTGCTCCTGGATCCTATAAGGCCCCATATATCTTGGGCTGAGCTTCTTCCTTTGTCCGCGTACCCGAGTAAATCCATGCATTGGTTGGATCTTCAAGAACACCTGGTATCCCACCCGGAATTCCACCTGACGGTGCTGAGCGTCGTAATACTTAGCCTGTCGGCTCTATGCTTCTAGCATCCTGTCCCGTGTCAATCTCACCTGAGCCTCGGTGTCCTCGACAAACTCCGAATCCAACGTCTTAGGGTCCTCGTCCTGTATCCATGACAACGGAGTCCTGCACCTCCGTCCGTACAACGCCTCATAAGGAGCCATCCTTATACTGGACTGGTAGCTGTTATTATACGAGAACTCGATCAGTGGCAACAACTTCTCCCAAGGTTCACCGCGATCCAATATGTAGAGTCGTAGCAAATCCTCTAGAGTCCGGTTAGTGCATTCCGTCTGTCCATCCGTCTGGGGATGAAAAGCCGTACTGAATTTTAGTCGCGTGCCCAAGTAAGTCTGCACTGATCTCCACTCCCTGGACGTAAATCGTCCATCCCGGTCCGACACAATCGACTTGGGCACGCCATGATAACGGACGAACTGCTCCACAAACTTTCGAACTAACACACCCACCGAGTCATCCTTCCTGATTGAAATAAACCTGTCTACCTTCGTCAGCCGGTCGACGATCACCCAGATCGAATCATTCCCTGTCCGCGATCGGGGAAGTCCATGTATAAAGTCCATGGCAATATCATCGAACTTCCACTCTGGTACTAGGAGTGGCTGTAATAATCCTGCGGGGTTTCTGCACTCCGCTTTCACTAACTGGCATGCCTCGCAATGGGTCACGAAGTAGGTGATTTCCTTCTTCATGCCTGGCCAGTACATAGTCTTCTTCAGATCTGCAGTCATCTTCGTAATCCCCAGGTGTACCCAATATTGACCGCAATGAGCCTCCATCATGATGTCCTCCCGGACCTGTCCTCCCTCTAGTATGTAAACCCATCCTCTGAAGCACACTAAGTCATCCCTCAGCAAGTAATCTCCCACAGTGCCTGCTTCTAAGGACTGGAATATCGGCTCTAGCTGGGTATCCTGCCTCTGTCCATCCTTGACCCGTTCTCGAATGTCATCCGTGGCAATTAATGAAGATAGATACTCTTGGTATAACTCAGGGTGATACTCAGACACAAGGGATATTTGCATCTTGTCTAACATCTGAACCAACTCCAAGGCCATCAACTGTGTTCCTACTCCGGGGTTTGCGGTCTTTCGGCTCAGTGCATCGGCTACCACATTCGCCTTTCCCGGGTGGTAGTGCATCTTGTATTGGTAGTCTGCTAAAAACTCCACCCATCGTCTCTGTCTGATGTTCAACTCTTTCTACGTGTCCAAATACCTCAAATTTTTATGGTCAGAGTATATGTCGCAGTGGACACCGTACAGATAGTGCCGCCAGACTTTCAGTGCAAAAATGACAGCTCCCATTTCTAGGTCATGGACTGGGTAGTTCTGCTCATGCTTCTTCAGCTGTCGAGAAGCGTAAGCTATCACATGGCCATTCTGCATAAGCACTGCACCCATGCCCTGGTAGGAAGCGTCGGTGTAGACCTGGAATCCTTCTTTCCCTGAAGGGAGGGAAAGTATAGGAGCCGAAGTGAGTCGTCCCTTTAGCTCTTGAAAAGCCACCTCAAACTGTGGGGTCCAGATAAAGGGTACCTCCTTCCTTGTCAGAGATGTGAGTGGAAGGGCGATACGAGAGAATCCCTCTACGAACATCCGATAGTAACCGGCGAGTCCTAGGAAACTCCGCACATCTGTGGTCGTCTTCAACTGTGGCCAATCCCGAACTGCTTGGATCTTGGCCGGGTCCACTGCCAACCCAGCACCACTGATGATATGGCCTAGGAAAGCCACCTCCTTCAACCAAAACTGGCATTTGCTGATCTTCACATAAAGCTTGTGCTCCCGTAGTCTCTCCAAGGTCAGCGTCAGATGCCGTGTGTGCTCCTCCTCTGTCCTTGAGTAAATGAGGATGTCATCGATAAACACGATGACGAACACGTCCAAATATGCCTCGAACACCTTATTCATGAGGCTCATGAATGCTGACGGAGCATTTGTGAGCCCAAAGGGCATCACAGTAAACTCATATAGCCCATATCTGCTACTGAAGGCAGTCTTTGGAATGTCCTCCTCCTGGATCCGTAGCTTGTAGTAACCCGACCTTAAATCCAATTTGGAAAAGAAATGCGCGCCTTCTAGCTGGTCAAACAGCTCATCTATCCTTGGCAGTGGATATGTATTTCGGACTATCAATCGGTTTAGTGCTCGGTAGTCGATGCACAATCTCAGAGTCCCGTCCTTCTTTTTAACGAACAAGACCGGGGCTCCCCATGGCGAAGAGCTCGGTCGGACAAATCCAACCTCCACCAGTTCCTTGAGTTGGCTTCGAAATTCTGTCAGTTCTTTTGGGGCCATCCGGTAAGGGGCTCTAGCTGCCGGCTTAGCCCCCGACACTAGCTGTATCCGGAAATCCTGCTCCCGGTGCGGGGGTAGCCCAGGCAGTTTCTCTGGGAATACGTCAGCAAAATCTCACACCACCGGAATATCCGAGGTTGAGACCTTGGCCTCAGTCATTTCAAATACTACCTCATATACTTCTTCCCCCTATAAGTGGGCCTTGACGGCCTGTATAGATGACAACATGAGAGGGGGATTAGATCTAGTACCTTCGATGACGAGGTAGGAATCCCCATGTCTCACGGTAACTCTCTTGGACATGCAGTCAATCTGAGCATGATTCCAGTTCAACCATGTCATTCCTAGGATCAAATCAAAGACTGGCATCTTCATGATTGTCCCTGCAGCTTCAAATATCTTTCCTCTGATTTTCGCCTCCATTTTGCAGTGGGCCGAGGTGAGCAGCTCCGATCCGTCGGGTAATCGTATCCTCATCATCAAACCCGTGAATCGTTCCACGCCTTCCAACCCTTCTACGAAGGCTTCCGATATAAATGAGTGTGAAGCACCTGTATCAAACAGCGTATAAGCAGGTTTGTCGCTGATGAAAACTATTCCTGGGGGGGGGGGGGGGCGGGGAAAGTTAAATGTCTTAGAATCTAGTTGTGTTTTTCTTTCCTAGATTATCACTTCTGTATAAATTTAAATTTCATGAGAAAATAACTTAAAATTTAATGACGTACCAGTGATTACTTGCTCCGGGTTCCGGGGTTGAGCCAGATCCAGTGCATAAATTTGCTCCCTCTCCTGCCTGCGTTCTGCACCCTGGAAACCACGTCCTCAACCATGTCCTCGTCCTCCAAACTGTTGGGCATGCGGGACAGCCTGTGGTGCTGGTAGAGGTGCTCCCCTCATGGGGCAGTTTCTCCGAATGTGTCCTATCTGATGGCAGTTGTAGCACTCCGGTGGGGGAAATGCAATACCCCCGGGTCTTGGTGCCTCCCTCATCTGAAGAGGCTGAGGAGCCATTACCACCGGCTCCCTCGCCTCTCGTCTCACCTCCTGACGAGGTTGGTCCTCTGTCCTTCTTCCCTCTCTCCCATCTGTGATGCGGCCCCGCCGCTGATCATTCCGGGCTCCCCGGCCCTGGTCCTCCGTCGGCCTCTTTCGACCCCGAGTCGTGTGCCAATCAGCCTCAATCCTCTTGGCCATCTCTAACATCCGAGGTATAGGCCCGTCAGAAATGAACAGAAGGCCCTCCCTCAACTCCTCCCGCAGGCCCTTATAAAATCTCTTGATGTATCCCTCCTCATCTAGCTGATAGGAGTCTGCGAATAGTGCTAAATGGTTGAACTCCTGGTGGTATTCTACCACTGTCTTGTTTCCCTGCTTCAATTGCAGGAACCTGTCCTCCAGCTCATCCCTGGCTGATTGTCGCACAAAATGCTCTAGTAAAGCGGCCCTGAACTCCTCCCAAGTAATATCTGAAATCTCCATATCGGCAAAAGTCGTATCCAACGATGTCTTCCACCATCTTTTGGCATGAGACTCTAAACAAGAGACTACCAAAGGAACTCTCTCCTCCCAGGGGCACTGTATCCCGGTCAACATTTCATACATAATATCTAGTCATTCTTCTGTCCGAACAGCCGATTCTGTCCCTAAGTAAGATGGAGGAGAGAGTCCTCGGAAGATGCTCAGCCAATTGGCCCCCGGGTTTGGCTGCGGGGCCGGAACCTGTTGGGCCCTGAAAGCATCCAGAATAGCTGTCAGTCTTTTCCCCATCTCTGAGTGTAGGAATGGAGTGGGGACCGGGGGAGGTGGTGCAATATTCGGAGTCTGCTGGACTCCGCCTTGTGGTGTTGGCTGCGCTGGGGGCTGCGTAACAGAAGTCAATTATAAGTAATCGCACATATCTAAAAGTGGACAATTTCATGTGATCCCCCATATGGGCCCACCACTGCTTCCGCTGCTTAGTTTGTCCCCAAACTAAACTCGTGCGGGGGTGGCCCGGGGTTTGTGGACTGCTACCTTTCGATCGATATATTTTCCACTCTGATACCACTTGTAAGACCCCCCATTTTTTTTCTTTTTAAACACCGGGGTCTTAGGCCCATAACCATCGCCTTGCGATGATACCTTCGCACCCGGGAAGGTCGTCACTACAAAACGCCGATCCTGCCGGCCAAATCGATCACAATTGTAGCAATAAATTAAAAGCAAGCCACAGGAATCACATGTATAGAAAATAAGCTCCACGAAGGGAGTGTCCACAGATAGTACATATAATAGAAATCTCGGGCTTATGCCCGGTACACCATGTCCTCACTACAAATCGCTCATCGCGGAAGCAAACTAATATAACTACTAGTGGTCGGGACTCACAGTCCCTACTGTTTGGACTCCGGTACTAGACTGTCCGATCTCCAAGCGTGCCGACCTCCGGGGCTGCTCCTCCATGCTGGGCTCCGTGGTCCCCTAAAATGATGTGGTTCGAAAACCATTAGTCTAAAAGACTAGGTCCTATCGTCCCCCGCACCTTCCCCCATGGCTCCTAAGCACCGAGCGGGGAGAAGGAAAGGGAAGGACATGAAGGTGGAGAATATCAAATAGCAGATTGCAGCGGAACTAAACTAACAGTTCAAAAAGATGGTAATAATGATATATAATTTGAAAGAAAGTAACCTTAACTTATGTGAATACACATAAGCTAAGAGATCTCTTGCAGGGCTCCTATCGTATAAAAAGTCCCATACCGATTTATACGATAGGGTGTCGGTTTTACTAGCAGGCTTAAATATATAGTACTAAAAGAAATCCTTGACTTATAAGCATGCTCGCGCGAACTTATAAGCCAAGGGGTCGTTTTGCAGGGCATAATGTATAGAGCGTCCCATACCACTTATACATTAGGTGTCGAGTTATATGCAATGGTTATGCTATGAAATACAATTATGCCATGACGTGAACATGCAAGCGCAACTCACCCACTCGACTCTGTGTACACAGACCTTTAGTTCCCCCTTTCGGAGCCGTTACCTCCCAGGATACCTCCGTAGTGGCAGACGGAAGCGGTGGGTTGGGCCTCGCCCACCTCTAAACTAGTAAAGCACTACCGGTCAGACCTATTGTACGCCACAACGCTTGGTGCACAAAGCGAACTCCTGCGTACTCTTGCCGGCTGGCGCACCGGACTTCTGTTGGCGAAGTGCTAACCACACTTGCCGAGTCGACGTATTGGCATCGGTGCATCGACCCTCCAATACTGAAGACCCACCACCTTATACCTTTTATACACATGCAATAGTTATGAGTCCAACCAACAACCGAGCCAAAGCTCCCCGGACTATCCCGTCCGTCAATAACCGAGCCTAAGCTCCCCGGACCATTCCGTTTGTCTCTTAACAAATCGAGCCGAAGCTCCCCCACTATCTTCCCGTGCTATCTGTGTTTGTGAAATGTGCAACCCTAATTACTAAGTTACTCTTTTCAGTTTGTTAATATAGTTTATGTTAATCTAGGACTGCCCCCGGTATTCCCTGTGAAGGGCTCTCAAAGGGCACTAGGAACTATGATGGTAGCTGAAGCCCATCGTTCCCTTTCGCAAGGTACTTATTATTATTGGTTGATTCCCTTACCTCATTCCCTTCTCATATTACAGTAGGCTAATCCAATGGTGATTTTGACTCTTCCTCTCCTCGGGAAAGATGATCTTTCGTCGAACCCAAACACCTCTAAACTCTAGCCAAACCATTTCTCACTACTCTTCCTATCCTTTTAGGATGAATCATCCACATCTACAAAATCCAGCAAGATGGCTAACTCCAACTATGCCAAATCATTTCCTAATGATATTTCAACAATTTACTAAATGCAGACCAACAGATGCCTTATGGTGTTCATGATAGGAGGTCCTTCGAGTTTTCATCCAAAAGTCCTAAACTATTTACCGGGGACCTATCATGACATAAATAGCCTAAATGCAGAGAATTATAATTTTCTTAATTAATCTGATAATTAAATAATTTCTTAAAAGGATCCAAAGACTATCACTTTAAACATGAGGTATACTTTCCAAACATGTTTACAGCTTCATAAATTCATGATAAATATTAGGGTATCAGAAAACTACAAATCCAAAGTTTGATAATTTTTGCTAATATCTGGGGGCCTTAAAACTATTTTAGCAATATTTTCTATCTTCCATGATTTGTGAATCAACTACAAAAAATTGTCATCCAAAAATTATGAATTAATTACATTACACTAATACAATCTTACAAATATCTCTGGCCAAGTTTCATAATTGTTCACTGTACATTAAATTCTGGGTAAATTAAATACTAAAATCTTAAATTGACATGCTCGTGAATCAAGTACTATAAATATACTTCTAAAAATTCTTAATAATTTCCTATAAGTAAACATCACCCTAAGAATATCAGTGGCCAAGTTTCAAATTTTTACAAGGTATATTTATCTCTAACTTATTTATTCACCTAAATTGACCTTTATGAAATTTGTGAAGGCAGTATTAAATAAAGTCCACTAAAATTAATAATAAAATACAGAGACATTCATTTAGGTCTAAAACCTCTACTGACCAAGTTTTATTAGATTCCAATGAACAAAATGATCAAATTAATTCAAATACTATTTTGGGCAAATTGCTATCTACCAAAAGAAGTACTAAAAATGTATTCAATAAAATTCCCATAAAAAAAATCCAGGTGTTATATATACTCTAAAATTCACTCTACCCAAATTTCACAACTTTTAGATAATGATTAGTGACTGTTTTGACCTAATAGTGTTTCTACCATAAAACTAGGGTTTGGGTTTTGAGGTATCTACCTACATCTAACTTCTATAATATTCTAACTAGAGGATTAAATATAAGTTAGCTACCTCTCTTCTAATTTACAAGGCCATACAAGGGCATTTGCCCCTATGTCCTTCACAACCCTCAAAATCCCTTCCTTAGGGTTTGAGTTTGGATTTTAGTGTAAATCAACCCTAAACCACCCCATTTTCCCTAAGTAGGTGATAATGATCATACCAAGCCAGTGGTCAAAATATCAGCCTCTGCCAAGGTGAGGTTACCACTCAAAACCTCAAGTACACTTTTACTTAAAAATCCTTCTTTAAGGTAGAACTAGGGATAGATAATTCCCTAACCAAAACACCTTCAAATGAGGTGAAATTATTACCAGGGCCACAACATGCCCTATAAGACCACTCACCAAAATTTGGGGGAGTTTTGAGATATTTGGGACACCTAAATAATTTATTCATGGATTATTAAATTTTTCTAAAAACTATAGAAACATGTTCTCCAAAAATTCTAATTTTTGGATATGTCCTAGATATAGATAAGAATAGCCCATAACCCAAATTCAAGTCATTTGGAGGTCTGGTTTGGAGTGGGCATCCAATTCATTCTCTGGTCAACCCTATGTATAGATCTCACCAAAATGAGCGCTGTAATCTAACCAAGACTCCAAATTGACTCAAATCAATTTTAAAATAAAGTAGACTCATAGATCTACAATTTTTATGTCAACAGTTTTTCCTAATCTAGCCTCTAAATGCCTCGTTTAACGACATCAAAATGTGCAGGTTAAAGGGTTAACAAATAACTATATTATATATATAAATATAATAATTAATATATTAAAATGATAACCACTGTTCATCTTCTCCATAAAACGTAAAAACAGAACCCGAAAACGCCATGCTTCCTGTAGCTTTGCGTGAGCCACCGCCGGCCATCCAGCCACTTTCCCGGCCAGCCACCGCCACCACCACCTCCGTCGAGGTGGTGGCTAACGCCCGACGGTGGTTTGGCCGCCGGAGGTGGCGGTTTCCGGCGAACCCGCCCCATTATTTTTTTTGGAATTTCTCCATTTCTTTCACTTGGATCGGCTCGTTTGAGCCTGATTCTTATCTATAAAGATTCCTAAGATCTAACCATAGAAGGAGAGTAAGGGGAGGACCTGCACACGAGCTTGGATGCGGGTGGAGCGGCGGGAAACCATGGCGGTGGTGGTGGTCGGATTTCTGAAACTTCACGGTGGGCAGCCTTCTTCCTTCCAGTTAGCAGTTCGAAAATGATCTCCTCCTCCTACTGAAGGAGTTTATAAGGCCAGTTGGGGTGTTAGGTGGCTTTGTGCTTCATTGTCATTATTGGTGAGAAGTCAACAATGGCGGCTATGGTAGGTAGGGGGGTGGAGCTTGCTCTAACCAGTCAAAGATTGTTGTTGCACTCCCCTTGCCTTGCTGAATTGAATGGGGAGGTTGGGGAAGGGGGAGGAGGAGCCCAAGGTCTCCTCTCATATTTTATTTCACTTTCTCTCTCCTCAAATATGACTTTTTTTCTCTCTCCTACTCAACATGCTGAAATTTGGCTCCTACCTAACCCAATGGAAGCCCATATGTTCATTTCATCCACTAAGACAAGGTTAGCCCAATCAAAATGGGCTTGAGCTTGAGTTAGCCCATTTGGGCTAGCTTGACCCAAACTTGGACTAGGGCCCACTTAGGTCAATTTGGTCCTTGAGGTTTTCTTAATGGGTCCTTGGTGACCCATTGGCCTCCCCTAGGGTCAAGGTGGGGTTGGATTGTCCCTTGGAGATCACTTGACCCTTAACTAGGGCACTTTGACCATTTTAGGTCCAGAGTTGACTTTGGTCAACCTAGCCTTTTTGATTGGTCTCAATGGGTCCTTGGTGACCCTTTGGCCTCTCACTAGGGTTATGAGGGTATGTGTGGGGTCTACTTGGCTAAGGGACTGCAATTGACCCTTGTGCAGGTCAGTTTGACCCAATTAGGGTTATAATTGACTTTGGTCAACTTAGCCCCTTTGACTGCCTTCCATGGGTCCTTAGTGACCCATTGACCCCTCACTAGGGTTATGAAGGTATGAGTGGGGTCTTGGAGTCTTGGTGAAGCCCCATGATCACCTTAAACCAAGGTTCAGAAATCTGCTATGTGCAGACCATAGTGGTCTCATCCACATTCCTAGGTTCACTTGGCCTTTATGGGCTCCCGAGGGTTTTGTCATGACCTAGTCATGACAAAACTATCTCTAGGAGTCTAGTTGTTTGAGGGATGTTACACAGAGAATTCTGGGCCATATGATCAACTTTTAAGAAGATCAGACGGCTTGAAATCACCATTTACGAAACTGGTTCCGCCTGCTACCACCGGGAATTAACTAGATACCGCACTGTGGTAGCTCACAGATCCGTTAACCTCCGCAGACAGTCGCTCTACCGCCAGCGATAGCTCTATCGCCGCATGGTAGCTACTTAACTCTTTTGTCTCAATGCTTTTGTACTAATGCACTAGATGAAAAAGGGCTACCACCGGGCGGTAGCTAACAATCGCCGTGTGGTAGCTTTCAGAACCCCAACTTCTTAAATCAGAAAAAGGGTGTTACAACACCCCCCTTAAAAGAATTTTGTCCTCAAAATTTAACATTCACTCGAAACAACAAACATACCTGATGCATATAGTTCCGGGAAGTCTTTCTGAATCGCTTGTTCACGCTCCTATGAGAATTTATCTCGCCAGCAGTTATTCCAGCACACTTTCATGAGTTTAACCTCTTTATTCCGCAACTGCCGAGTTTCTGAATCCTCCAAGCAAATTGGATGGACTCTCATCCTCAATTCCTCTTTCACCGGCACCGCCGCAGACTCGACTATAACACTTGTCTCCACCAAAGCTTTCCTTAACACTGAGACATGGAAAACATCGTGTAATCCACTCAGCTCTATGCATATCGCTAACCTATAAGTTGCTTATCTGATGCGCTCCGTAACTTTGAACAACCCCAAATACCATGGACAAAACTTCTTGAGTCGTTGAATCCGCAAAACTCCTTTGAATGGCTTAATCTTTAGATAGACCAAGTCACCTAGCGCGAACTCCACATTTCTGTGGTGCGCATTGAAATACTTCGCCTGCCGATCCTGAGCAACTCTCATGAACTCCTAAATCGTCCGTACCAAATCCCAAGCATCAGCCACCACTTCGTTTCCCAAAAGTTTGGTGTATCATGCCTCTAACCAAGACATCAGTGTTCGACACCTCCTTCCATAGAAAGCCTCGTATGGCGCCATCTTGATACTTGCCTGGAAACTATTGTTATAAGCAAATTCCACAATGAAAAGGTGGTCTTACCACTTCTTCTCAAAATCAAGGGTACACATCCTCATCATTTCCTCCAATGTATGATTTGTCCTCTCTGTTTGACTAGTGGTATGAGGATTGAGTGTCATACTGAACTTGAGCATTGTGCCCAGACTCTTCTGCACCAGTCTCCAGTATTTGGATGTAAACCGTCCATCGTGATTCTATAATGCTCTTTGGAATTCCATGTAACCATACAACGTTATGAACATACAATTCCACAAGCTTCTCCACGCTGTCCTCCTTCCGATTTGGAATGAGGTGAGCCACCTTAGTCATGCGATCCACAACCACCAAAATCACATCGTTACCCTTCTGTGACCGAGGCAAACCATGCACAAAGTCCATGGAGATGTCGTCAAAATTCCACTCAAGGATAGGAATGTGCTTTAGGAACCCGCCGAGCCTCTGACACTCAACCTTCACTAAAGCACAAGTCTGGCACCGGCTCACATACAAAGCTACATCCTGCTTCATCCCAGGCCACCAAAAGGATTTCTTCATATCCAAGTACATATTTGTACTACCTAGGTGAATGTAGTACTTCGTGGAGTGTACCTCAAACATTAACTCCTCACAGAGCTTGTCGAACTGTGATACACAAACCCTTACATCCTTCTTTAAGATCCCATCAACCATCTTCATAGTACTACCCTCTCCTTTCTGAGCTTCCACCACTAATGGTTGGAACTCTACATTCATACTAGTCGCCTCTCGGATATGAACGGATAAGTCGCATTGCAATTCTATCCAGTTCAACCAAGCCATGCTAGACTCCCCTCTCGCTACACAAATAATGCCAAAAGACTCAAAGTCCCGCGCCAACCACTCATCATGAGCTTCAATCCAGTTCCCTTGTCCAAAATATTTCCTACTCAAGGCACCAACCACCATGTTAAACTTGCATGGTGTGTACTGAAACGCTACATCATATTTCCCAAGGAACTCGACCCACCTGCGTTGCAGCATATTCAAGTCTTTTTGATCCAAAAGATACTTTAGGCTTTTGTGGTCCATGAAGATCTCCACCTTCGCACCATACACGTAATTTCGCCACAACTTTAACGCAAAGATTACCACCGCCAGCTCCAATTCATGGACAAAGTAATTTATCTCATGAGATTTCAACTGTCTAGAACCAAAGGTTATTACATTGCCATGCTGCACTAGCACGCAACCCAAACTGCAACCTGACGTGTCGCTAAAAACCTGAAATCCTTTAGTCCACTAGGGAACACTTAGGATTGGAGACGACATCAATATTTTATTCAAGGTTTCAAATGCTCGGTTACACTCCTACATCCACACAAACTTTTGGTCCTAACGAGTAAGAAGGGTGAGGGAAAAAGATCTCCGCGAAAAGTTTTCCACAAACCTTCTGTAGTACCCAGCTAGTCCAAGGAAACTCCTAAATTCGGCCACAGTTATAAGAATTGGCCAATCCCCAATGACCTCAACTTTCGTTGGATCCACCGCCACCCTATCACCACTAATCACATGGCCCAAAAATGCCACCTTGTCTAACAAGAACTCGCACTTCGAGATCTTAGCATAAAGTTGGTTCTCTCATAATCTGCAAGACTACTCTCAAGTGAGTCTCATGCTCTTCCTCCAACTTGGAATACACTAAGATGTCATCGATGAATACCATCACAAACGAGTACAAGTACTCCTAAAACACTCGGTTCATTAAATCCATGAACACTGATGGAGCATTCGTCAAACCAAACGGCATTATTGAGAAATCGAAGTGGTCATACCTCGTCTGAAAAGATGTATTGGGAATGTCCTCATCCCGAATCTGCAACTGGTAATACCTTGACTTCTAGTCCAACTTGGATTACACCGCCAACCCTACCAACTGGTTTAACAAGTCATTTATCCATGGAATCAGATACTTATCCTTAACGATCAGCTTGTTCAGATCGCGGTAGTCTATACACAGTCGCATACTACCATCTTTTTTCTTTACGAACAACACCGGCTCGCTCTATGGTGAAGAATTGGGCCTAATATACCCCTGCTCCAACAACTCTTCGAGCTGCACTTTAAGCTCAGCTAACTCCTTTGGTGCCATCCTAAAAGGAGGACGCGACACCGGCCTAGCCCCTGACACCAAATTAATCGTGAAAATAATCTCTGGTTGAGGAGGTGCTACTGGAAGCTCCTCAAGGAACACATCCTCAAACTCCGCCACCACCGGCACTCCTTTAACTGACAACTTCGGAAGGTGAACCTCTTATAAATCTACAAAAGCTACCCCCTCCCTATTTTACTGCCCACACCAATTGCATGGGCAAAATTAGGGAGCAGGCCACTCAACTATGGCCCTCAAACTTGACTTCTTCCTTTCCCTCGCTCCTAAGGGTCACTACCTTTGACAGGCAGTCAATACAGCCTCATTTCTCTGTAAGCCAGTCCATCACCAAAATCACATCAAACTCGGCAAACAGTAGGATTGTTGCTACCAACACGAAGTCAACTCCACATATACCCCAACTAATACGCCCTTTCTTCCTGGTAGTCATGAAAGGCCAATTGGGCATGTGCACCCTAAGCTCTGAATCCATCAAAAAGGGCTCGACCCCAATTCTCTGAATAAAGCTTTCCACAAGGAAGGAGTACGATGCTCCCGTGTCAAACAGCACTCTAGTGGGGCAGCCGGAAACTAGCACAAAACCTAGTATACATGCAACACTCATAAAAGGTCGCAAAAAGGTCTTAAGCTAATAATCGAACTTAAAATTTTCATACTTATCACCACATCGGGCTATCAAATTACTTCCTACTGCCCAAGATTGTAGGCTCTTGGGTGCACTGGTTGGAAATGTGAAGCGCTCGAATCCATCGCTTTCCCTTTCTTTGCAATACTAGGACCAGAATGCACTGACTGCTCCTGCTTTGGATCTGGCTCAGCACCACCCTCAGTATAATATCGAGCTATGTGGCCTGGACTTCCATACTTATAGCACATTGGTGGTCCTTTGAAATGAGACTCTCCCAACGTAGTACAACTCTTCTCTCCTGACCTGAAAGGATGAGGCTTCTTCCTCCACCTATTCCCTTCTGACTTCCACTGCGATTGAGAAGGCTTTCCTTCTCATTGCTTCACTACATGACCCTTACAACATTGGGTTTGCTCCATATCGCTTTCCAACATCCTAGTGGCTTCAACCAACTCATTGAAGCCAGCATTCTTTAGAGTTATAAGCGGTTGTCTCAAATTCTCTCTCAACCCATAATAGAAGAGGTTGTCCCTCTCCTTATCATCAGCCATGGTTTTTCCCGCATACCGACACAAACGTGTAACCTCCTGCACGTACTCATCCACAGTTTTGTCTCGCTACACCAAGTGCATAAATTGCATCTAACGAGCTAACCTTATAAACGATGGAATATATTTCTTTAATAAGGCACTAGAAAACTCATCCATTGTGGGGTGCGTCCCAGAAACTGGTGGCCGCTATGGCTCACCCACCACAGCTTTGCGTCACCTTCTAACATGTAGGTAGCGAATTGGTACTGCTTATCCTCTGGTGTTTCTGCCATTCTCAAGAGTTCCTGATCCTTGCCAACCAGTAATTTGCATCAGTCGGTGTGTCGACTCCCTGGAACGTTTGAGGATGGAAACTCAAAAAATACTTCATTTGTTGGTCTCTTTGTCACACGACAGTTCTCTAAGCCAATGTCTCTGCCTGTCTGGATCCTCCACCCGCTATGAACAGTGTCTTATCCGGGATAACGAGAGTCATTACCTGAGCAACAGGGTTCACAACCTGTGCTGCTATCGCAGCTTGGGCTGCTATAATTTCCTCTACTAGCAAGTAATAGATATTGGTTGGGGATACACCCAAGCCCATGGGACTCGGAGCAGTAGCAGTGCTTGCTAAAGTCTCCTCTCGCATTATTGACGTCCCTGCATCATCGTTTGCACTATTAGAAAAAGTAAGGCAAACTAGGAATCAGGTGCTATATGCAAACTCGAACACAAGGACACTCATGGTCTGGCAATACTCCTATGTGCACAACTTTTTACGCGATTCGATTACATTAAATCGACCACTAATCCTCACCTTGGACACTAACCTCACTCTGATACCAAATTGTAACATCTCCCATATAATGACCATATAATATGGGTCTGGCCGGGGCCCCACAACATATAGAAGCCACAACTTGAGCATTATAAAGTGATATAAAAGTACTACCCATCTCAAAACTGAGAAAACAAGACAGCAGACATACATAAACAAGATTAGAAGTTATCAATAACTAAAGGAGTCCGAAATTGCCTTAAGCCTTACAGCATACAAACGTCCAAAACCACGTCAACACCACAAATATCAATGTGTCATAGAACTCCTAGACTACCTCGACATGCAAGACGGATTACAGAGAATGAAACATAACATTCAAACATAAAGGAACTAAAAGAAGGGGGTACACTTCACAAGGATTTATGCCTTTTTGGCTGGCAAGCTCGCTCCAGCTTGCGATCCTTGACCTGTAAGAATTTGTTGTAAGGTGGTTAGCAAAGGCTTACCTTAACTGTGTGACAAACATATCTCCTCCCGGCCATCCCTAGCAGACCCCGAGGAACACCATCACCTGGTAGGTCAGAACTTTGTATGCATATGTAAATAAACATAATTAAACATAGAAAACAACAGGTTTGGGTGCCTCACACATCAAACACGTTTCTTTATTGAGCATTTTAAATAAAGGGGCCTACAATGCAGCATGTATGCAAACTTGGGCTTCACCCAAGGCACCCTATAATGCGTATGATTCTAGCACATCATCATACAACAATACATCACATCATTCAGATGGGTACTCCCAATTTCCCCCATCGGAGTTCAATCCGCAACACGAAACTCTTGTGTAGGCCCCACCCACTCATGGGTCTCAACACCCAGGCTTGCCTACAAGCTCTGACTCTCACGTCAGTTCGATCACACAATCCAACCGTTGCTAAGAACCCTTTCTTTACCCTACCCATTCGTGGGCTTCATCACCTAGGCTTGTCCAAAAGATTGGCATTCTCATCAGTTTCTATAGAAGGGGACTTGTCTTGCCAGGACAATGTCCACACATGACTTGCAATGTCACGGGCTATCCAGCCGATCACAGAGACAAATTCAAGCCTTCGCATAACATTCAACAATCACATCATTTCCCGCCCTAAATCACCATTCGTTCTCACACAATAAAGATGGCATCACAAATGGCGTATTTGCCGCAATCGGATTTCTAGCAAAAATCCTTATAGTGCACGTCAAGAAACATCACTGAATCGGCCCATCGTACGCGATTACGGCTTCACCGACAATGCCTAATCTACTAATGGAGCAGATCTTTAATGCAACAAAATGCCGGAGACTAACTCAATCGACCCGATGTATGCTCTTGAACTATGGTGACCCGAACCCCTCTCATTTGAGAGATTTGGTACCTAAATGCATGAATAAAATCATAAATGGAATGGATGCCATGCACACATCCTAAGACCAGGAGGAGAAATGTCTTTACCTTCTGATTCCTCTTCCTAGCCATGGAGATCTTGATTTGCATGGATGGAAGTGTGCGTCTTCAAGACCTCTCGACGAATGGAGCTCCAGATCTTTGTCAATGGCAGAGGATGCCTCCTCTTCTTCCTCCTCCAAGCTCTTCCACTCAAACCCTAACTTCTCAACCCAAATGAGAGAAAAAAGAGAGGAATGAACCCCTCAGTCCTACTTAGGGCTCGCGAACGGAGGATTCTGGGCCATACGATCAACTTTTAAGAAGATCGGATGGCCAGAAATCACTATTTACAAAACTTGTTTTGCCTGCTATCATCGAGCGGTAACTACCTAGCACGCCACCGGAGCTCATAGATCTGCTAGCCTCTGTAGATAGCCACTCTACCGCCAGTGGTAGCACTATCTTTGCATGGTAGCTACTTAATGCTTTAATCTTGATACTTTCATCCTGGCGCACTCGATGAAAAAGGGCTACCGTCGGGTAGTAGCTAATTATCTCCGCGCGGTAGCGTCCAGAACCACAAACTTCTTAAATCAGGAAAAATGGGGTATTACACCTTATGCCAACTTTAATTTTTCCATATCTACAATTAAGGCATATGTCATCGTCTTCGCCTCTAATCTACGACTTAATGCATATGCCACTACATTTATCTTGTCGGGATGATACATGATCTCTAAGTCATAATCTTTTATGAGCTCAATCCATCTTCGTTGTCACATGTTTATGTATTTTTATTCTGAGAAGTACATTAGACTTTAATGATCTGTAAACACTTGACACTTAATTTTGAAAAGATAGTGTCTCCAAATCTTTCGGGTAAATGCTACAGTGGCAAACTCCAGATCTTGAATAGGATAACGTGCTTCTGCTCCCCTTAGTTACCTAGAAGTATAGACGACAAACTTCTCTTTTTTGCATCAAGATACATCCTGACCCTTGAAACAATGCATCATTATACATTTAAAAATCTTTAAAACCATCTTGTAAGGTTAATATTGGTTCTAACACCAGCAACTCTTTATGTTTCTGAAAACTCTCTTCATATTACTTCTCCATTTGAATTTCACAGTCTTCTGGGTTATGTGGGTCAGTGGAGTAGCAAACTTTGAAAAGACCTTAACAAACTTCCAATATTATCCTGCTAAACCAAAAAAAAACTTCGAATCTTTGTTGCAATAGTCTAGCGAGACCGCTCAAATATTATCGTTATTTTGACAGAATCTGTAAAGATTCCTTCAGCATTGATAATATGTCTAATGAAGGCTACCTCTTTAAGCCATAAGTGATACTTAGAGAATTTGACAAATAGATAATGTTCTCATAGTATTTGCAAAACTTGTTCAAAATGTTTCTAATGATCTATCTTATTCTTTGAATACACCAAGATGTCATCAATAAAGACAATGATTAATTGATCAAGGAAATGCTTCATGACATAGTTCATCATATCAATAAATACTGATAGAGCATTCGTAACTCCAAATGGCATAACTAGGAATTTGTAATGACCATATCTAGTATGAAATGTTGTCTTTTGGGTATCTTCATCTCTTACTCCCACATGATGATAGCCAGAGTGCAAGTAAATTTTTAGAAAGACTGACACACATTGTAGTTGGTCTAATAAGTCTTCGAGTCTCAGTAAAGGATGCTTATTTTTGACTGTTACCTTATTCAATCCTCTATAATCAATACACATGCAAATCTCTCATTATTCTTCTTTATAAATAATAGTAGAGCAACCCAAGGGGATGTACCCGGGCAGATAAATCATTTATTTAATAAATCTTACAACTGCTTCTTCAGTACTTGTAGCCCAGCTAATGCCTAACAATATGGGGCCTTAGGGACTGGCTCTTCCCCATGGATTAAGGTGACTGGAAAATCTATCTCCCTTAGTGGAGGGAGGATGGATATTTCTTTTGGGAATATGTATGTGTAGTTACAAACGACATACACATTCTTAATCATTGACTTTTCTTTCCTCTACTTTTGATAAAATAATAAGGTAAGATACACATCCAAGTTATAATAACTTGTTTACATGTAAAGTAGATATTATAGGGACAATTACTCCCTCACCACGAAATCTGAAAGTGAGTTTTCTTAGTTGTTAGAAAGCTATTTCTTTTTAGCACGTCGGTCGTAGCTTGATGTTTTGTTAATCAATCCATCCCTAGAATGACGTCAAAGTTGTGGAGAGGAAAAATTAGCAGATCATTTTCAAAGCTTTGCTATCTGATCTGTGTGTCTCCATGTACGTATTATCCAACTTCTACCTTCTCGCCATTGGGAAGGCTTATGCACGCACATTTTTTAGCTTTTATTTCTTTAACTCAATTTGAGTTAATATTGAGTCTGATATAAATGAATACGTCATGCCAGAATCAAATAATGTAGAGACAGAAATATTTTCAAACATTTTAAGACCTACAACGATGACATTCTTCTCACTTACTACTTCTTTATTCATCTCATAGGCCTATGGGGTCGAGCAGGGGTTTGTTGTTGCGGCCTTCTATTTGCTTGGCCTTCATTCCCTTTCTTTATAGGGCAATTCGTCATGTGATGCCCATACTCGTAGCAAAGATAGCATGTGTTGTCTTTATTAACCTCCCAACAGACACCTCGATGTTTTTTGTTGCATTTTAGGTAAGCTAAAAAGTCGTTGTCATGACCCGTCTAATAACAAAAAAATCAAAGTGCGCTTTGGGCGGGTTGTGATGCAGCAAACATGAGAAAATAAACTTCATGTTTGTTAGGAGGGAGCTAAATTAGTATTATTAGATTTTTAATAAATATTTTGGAGAAAAAATGCTTTATCCTTATGCGGAAGTTTTAAAAGTATACTGGAGAGGAGTTTAGAAACATATGCATTTCAACAAAAATAAATAAATAGGAAAGATTATGCTCGGATAAAAAATCCATGGAATGAAACTCTCACAGAAATGAACAAAGTATCAGATTTAAATACATGATTTTTGGGCTAATAGTTATCCATGATTCAAGAGATAATGCCTGATCATAATTATAGCATAGTAAGAATTGTCTGACAGTAAAAGAAATAAAACATAAAACTTGATACAACAAGAAATAAGATAAACCTCCGAGAATAAGAGCTTGACGCGGACCAGGTTCAGGCAGTAGGCGAGTAACGGACGCTAAGACAAATTCCAAAACAAATAAGAAAAAGACTCAAAATATTGATAATAGAAAGTAGAGTAAAATATATAACTAGCAATGGATCAAAAATATACTTGTACTAAATTTTAGGAAATGAAGCTAGCAAAACAAGCAAGTAAATGAGTCAAGTAGAAACAACTAGAAATGTTAGCCTAATCCAGAGTATAATATATATTCATTCATGTAATGACATAAACCGTAACATATGAAGATGTAAGTATTTTTATTTGATGCATAAGATTCATGATTTAGGAGGATTCAAGATCAAATCCAAGGCTTATTAGAGATTCATAATTTATGCTTATGATCTCTATGGAGCGGCTCTTGTGAACCTTCACCCTTGAATCATAGAGTTCATGCTAGATATAATCGGTCCTTTGTTCCCATTAGGGATTCTAGAGGGAACTCAAGTCAAAGAGTTGCATCAATTAAAAACTTCCTTTCAATATTTGCTTATGATATTAATGAATGAAGTAATTCATGGTTTAGTAATTCCTAGCGTATTAAGGCATGCTATTAATTTAACGATTCAGATTTTCAAAAATAAAGTTCATAAGCATGAGAGAAAGTGCATCAAGCTGAGTTCAATGTTTGCAAGCGAGATGTTTCTCTACTTGCCTTAAATAAGGCTAAATCTGATGGTGGCGACTAAGTGGCACAAGAAAATTTAGAAATCCTATTTATACCTGTTCAAGAACAACGAAAGTGATATTCGATATAAAAAAATTCACTATGGTAACACATGTATTCTACATCATGCAACTTAAACAAAAGAGGGTCTAGCAAAATTACATTCCTCAAAAGTGAGGGAGAGGAGATTACCATGCAGAAATCGAAATTTGGCGGTGCTTTGGCTAGGTAAAACCTACATCGGAAGGGGTTTTGAGTGATCCCACCAATTGATTTGATGAGCAGCACCAGAAATCACAATTTCAAGGTGGTTAGGCGATTATAAGAGGGTATAGATCTTGAATCGCAAAATATAAGCAATTTGTAGCACAAAAAATACTGAAAAATTCATGAAATTCTTAATAAGGGAGGGAAAAGGAAAATCCTCACTTAAGGAAGCCAAATCTAAGTCCAAGGAGGGGAGGGAAGGAAACCCCGGGAGTCTCTCTTAAAATTATCAGACACAACAAAGAGGGAGAAGGAAATTTAGGGCTATTGGCCTTAGGAGGAGAGAAGGAAGGAAGTTATCGAACCTTGAGGAGGAGAGAAGTACTGTTGTGGCTTGGGGAGGAGGAGAAGCTGGTTAGTGCAGCTTGGGGATGAAGAAAAATCATCGACCAGAGCAGGAGGCGTCAGCCACATCGGGATGAGGAGGAGAAGGAGTCGGCCACAACAGGAGGAGCAGGAGGCGGGGGAATAGAGAGGCACATGAGCGGTGCTGCAGCTATGAAAGGAGGGTTGAGGAATTAAGAGCGGGATACGGAAGCCCTACCTTAAAAGAATACGGGAAATAGGGGGCTGCTCGGCTAAGAGGGAAGACTTAATTAGGTTTTATGACAAAATTACCCTTAGATTAATTTTATTAATTTAGATCTGTATATATATATATGGGTTGTTACATTCTCCCCCACTTAGGAAGATCCATCCCGAAATTTTTAAGAATTTCCTGAATGGGGCCTCTTATGCTGAAGATTCAGATATCATACATTCCAACAAGATTTGCAAATCAAGGCATGAAATATAACTATGAATATAATGAAATTGAAAAGAGAATAATTTCAAAGACTAATCAAGATCACGAGAATAGTTGGGATACTTGCTATGGATACTAGATTCAAGTTCCTAAGTGTACTCCTCAGACTTGCCATGTATCCAAAGTACTTTGACCATATGAACGGTTCTCCTTCAAAGCTTGCGTATTTGATACTCCACGATCTTAATGGGTTCGACTGGATACGAAAGATTACCTTTAGGAATCACAGAAATTTATTCAATGACGCGGTTTGAATCACGGATGTACTTACAAAGTTGACTAACATGGAAGAATTATGAACACCAACCCAAACATCAGGTAGCTCAAGATGATATGCAGATCCTCCCACACACTCTAAAATAGTAAATGGTCCCATGAACCTTAGGCTAAGCTTATGATGTAGACCAAACTATTTCACCCCAGGAGAAGGGGAAGCCTTCGAGAACACTTGATCACCCATATTAAATTCTAATGGATGACGACGTTAGTTTGCATACTTCCTCTAACTCTCTACATCACGAATGAGATGAAGTCGAGTCTTTCTTGTGGCTTCTTCTATTTCCTAAAGTAATTCAATCCCCAAAACAAACTTTTCACCCACTTCCTACCAATAAAGAAGGGTCCTACAACCTCAGTCGTACAATGCTTCGAAGGGGGGCCATTTTGAGGCTCTTTTAATAGCTATTATTGTAGGCAAATTCAACAATTGGTAAGTGCTCATCCCATGCTCCCTTGTAATCCAGAATATAACATCGAAGCATGTATTCAAGTATCTGATTAATCCATTCGGTTTGACCATCGATCGTCGGATGATAAGCAATGCTTAGGTAGTCAAACCAAAGGACATCACTAAAAATTCAAAATGTCTATATCAATTCCGGAAGGCGGTTCTGGGAATGTCAGATTCCTTGATCTTCACCGGATGGTAACCCGATCTGAGATCTTTCTTGGAAAAGACAACATTATGCTTGAGCTGATCAAGGAGATCATCCGCGCGCGACAGGGAAAACTTATTTTTGACTGTCAACTTGTTTAGGTCATGATAATCAATGTAAAGTCGCATGGAACAATGCTTCCTTTTCATGAAGATAATGGAGTCTCCCCAAGGAGAAGAGCTAGGATGAATGAACTCACGTTCAAGTAATTCATCCAATAATGATCTAAGCTTTTTAGTCTGTGTGGGGCCATGAGGTAAAGAGCTTTAGATATGGGGCGCATTTTAGGCTCTACGTCAATTGAGAACTCCACATCTCGGTCAGAGACATCTCAGGCAATTCAGCAAGGAAAACATCAGGAAACTCAGAAATAATTGGAATGGATTCGAGTTGAGGAGAGGCAAAATCTGAAAGCAAAGCATATAGAAAACAAGCAGAACCTCCTTAACTAAGAAGACAAGTGGCGCGCATGACAGAAATTACTTTCATGTCACTGCGGGCCTGAACATGAATGTTGTAATACTTGTCATCGATGCTGAGATTGTCCCTCTTTTCCTCACAGTTAGATTTTGCTCTAAATGCAACCAACCAATTCATGCACAAGATCACATTGAACTATGTCATATCCAAAACTATGAGATTGGCTAAGACATGCAATTCACCAAGCATGATAAGATAATAAGAAACTCATATTAGAAAGGTGCAGATGACCAGACACAGAGATCTCATAAGGGATCTCAAGTGGCGAAGTAGACCAGCGATGAAGGTCCACAATATGACGCGCAATGAAAGAAGGAGATTCACAAGAATAAAAAAGAATATGCATCCACTTATTCTTGACCCTAAATCTTCCTAGAAATAAAAATCATAGATGCAATTCAAGATTGTTCGATACTAAAGAAGATAAATCAAGATGCAGAAAATTAAAAACAATGCAATACATACTAGAGATGACGTTGCTGGATGCAAGTCGCACTGGGAGATGACGTTCAACATAGCTATTCCCTTCTCCCAAGATCTTGAAATAGATTGCAGAGGCTGGGCAGGAATTGGGTTTTCCTTTATAGGGCGGCTTGGATATTATGCTAAACTTGTGCACATTTGTAGCAGACATTCTGCTTACGACGACAGTCTTTTAGCAAGTTACCTAACTTCTTGTAGTAAGCACAGACGGTGGAGGTAGTGGCAAGCATCAAATAAGGTTATTGTGCAAAGACAAACATCATCTTCTTCTTCAAGAGGGTGCGAAAGTCTTGCGAGACAAGGCCCACCTTATGGAAAAAGGCACACACCTCTTTAGGCTTGAGGTTTTGCTCCTGAGATAGAGCACCCTTTAGTTTGTGATCATATATGGTGGCTGTTGGGAATATTGCACCTCAATGTTCCCTGGATTTGAAGGGAATCACCATCAATACTAAGAGCATAATTGTATTTGATGTATGTTCAAGTTCAATGTGTAGAAGATGTTCTTTGGTACAATGATTAGATAGGTTGTCTAAGTGACAGTGACAGGAGACACAAGGAAGAATGCTGGAAAGATAGAAATATGTCGAAGTCCACAGGCATTGAGTGAAGCCAGTTCACTCAATGCTAGATGTCAAAGAAGAATGCTGGAAAGACAGAAATTTGTCTAAGTCCATAAGCATTGAGTGAAGCCAGTTCACTCAATGCCAAATATCAAAAAGTGTTGAGTAAAGTATGGTCAGTTAAAGCCCGACAGTTTGCAAAGTAGATTTGCAGCTAAGTCCACAGGCATTGAGTAAAGACAGTTCACTCAACGCCATACAATAAAAAGCGTTGAGTAAAGACAAGACAGTCAAATCGTTAGCATTGGTGGGGAAGAATTCTGGTTAAGTATAGAAGTGTTGAGTGAGGACAGCTCACTCAACGCCAGAGAAAGAAGCATCGAGTAAAGCTCGTTCAGTCAAAGCCTCAGAAGATGTAGACAGAAAATATGTCTTAGTCAAGAAGAATTGAGTGAGGACAGCTCACTCAACGCCAACTCAATAAGTGAAATCGGCTAAGTATAGAAGCATTGAGTGAAGGTTGTTCACTCAATGCCTCATCGAGAAGATAGGCAAAGGCAGAAAGCATTGAGTGAAGACAACTCACTCAACGCCTTCATACTGTAAGTACAGAAGCATTGAGTGAAGGCTGTTCACTCAATACCTCATCAAGATGATTGGAAATTCAAGTATGCACTGAGTGATGAAGGCTCACTCAACGCACTCAACGCCTATCAATAGAAAGTTTGTCTAAGGACTAAATCATTGAGTGATGAAGGCTCACTCAATGCACTCAACACATAGTGAGACAGAAATTTGTCTAAGTGTTTTTTACGTTGAGTGATTAAGGCTCACTCAACGCACTCAACGCCTATACAAAATTGCTTGAATTTGGCAAAGTCCACAGATGCTGACGTCAACAAAAATCAAAATCATTGTGAAAATTCAATAGTATGCGACAAATGACGTCGCATGCCTTCCGTGCCACATTCAATGCAAAAGCAAGATTGTAGCTTGTAAATCCAAGTGGGCCCATGGGTCAAAGAGCCGTTGGACGGCAAAAGATAATAGAAGACAGATTAGATAATTGAAAATAAACTTTTGGAAAAGGCGAAACTTCATCTTCTTCCTCTCTCCATTGTTGCAGAGCCTGAAGGACAAGTTTGAACTTCTAAACTAAGAGTTCAAGAAGTTAGTTGTTGCCTTTCTCACCTGCAATAGTGTTGGGTATTGTATCCACAATGTACCTGATTTGAAGAAGCCCCTGTACAAGCTACGATGAATTCACAATGTATTTGACAATCTTCTGTTAAGTTGTGCTTGCAGTTATTCCATGCTAAGTACACACTAATGTCAGGGTGCAGTGGGTCAATATATACGGGTCTGCGCAACGTAATCCCTCGTTGAGTAGATCAGTGTGTTGGCTCACGTGTGCTCTCTCTATTGGAGTGTACTTATTCTCAAGTACAGGGTTGAGATTGATCAAGAGCAGAAGAGGAGCAAAGATGGGTCAAAGAACAAGTTCATGGGAAGGAAGAGGAAAATCGTCTAAGTCAAAATCGACGGGAATCACTAAGTGATTCTCGCCGATTCGACAGGAATCACTAGTGATTCTCGCCGAATCGTCGAGAATCAGCCAGTGATTCCCACCGATTTTATCTGGCTGACTGTCCTCCTTCAAGAATTCTGCTAAGGCAGAATCGACGGGAATCATTAACTGATTCTCGCCGATTCGTCGAGAATGACGTTTCATTCCCGCCGATTCGTCGTGAATGATCTTGCTTTCTCGTCAATTCCCTCCGGATGACAAGAGTTTCAAGTGGAATTCTGCCAAGGCAAATTCGACGGGAATCATCAGTGATTCCCGCCGACTTCGACGGGAATCACCAATGATTCTCGTCGAATTTGCCTTAGGAAAATTTGCTCTGTTCGCTGGACCGAATCAAGAAGCTGTGCGCTGTTTTGACCGGAACTATGGCTTCTTCTTATGGGCCCCACAACGGTCATTTTGGGTTGTTCTACTGTATATATACTCGCGTATTTTGAACTTACAAGGTAGCGATTCACGAGAAATCAAAGCCGCCGAGCGTGACCTAGCCGATCGTGGAAATCCTCCCGTCGCCGTCGCCGCCCGCAAGGTAGTCGCCGCTACAGATCTCTGATCATCTTTGATCTCCCGACGATAGAACCGAGGCTAGTAACGTTTCACGCTTCTCTCTCGAGATCCCTTGTCTCTCGATTTGTTGAACTAGGTTAGTTCTTCGTTCCGAATCGATTGAGACGACCGATCTGATTGAGATCGTTGGTAGACCTTGCTTGCTTCGTCAAGAAGTTTGGATCTACAAAGCATCGCCGCCGCATTCACTTGTCGCCGCCGATCTTGTCAAGATCCTCTCCAAGAGAGTGCTCCGGTCGTG
Source organism: Platanthera zijinensis (assembly GCA_039513925.1). Taxonomy (NCBI): domain Eukaryota; kingdom Viridiplantae; phylum Streptophyta; class Magnoliopsida; order Asparagales; family Orchidaceae; genus Platanthera; species Platanthera zijinensis. The sequence goes on from CM077092.1 coordinate 57,235,521, forward strand.
GACTCTTTGTCTTCATCAAGAATGCTTCAACAAACGAAGAGGGACATCGGGTTCTCCACACGTGTAGTTTGTATCTCTTGTACATTCTATTTTTGTTTTGTTGTAATGGAATAGTGATTCCTAGTTGTAAGGGTTGGGTGCAACCCATGGTGGAGGAGTAGTGACTCCTTCGGTTGGAAGGGTGCCTTCCATAGTGTGAGGATTGGATTTCAATCCGTTTGATGAAGTGACCGAGTCGTCCCTTGGTGGGAGATAGGTCGAAGGGGGAGAGTGGACGGACCCAAATCGGTGAACAACTATAATTGTTTGTGTGCTTTTTTGTGCTGTGTTTGTTTAATTGTGCAGGTTATTTAAATTCCGTAAAAGACTGCAATTCACCTATTCCCCCCTCCCCTCGGTGGAATTAGGTTACACTAAAGACTTTCAAGTGGTATCAGAGGGAGGTTACTCGTCAATAAGGTTAACACCTTGAGTAAGATCCCGTGTCTAGTGTCAAGAAGAAAACAAGACTCAAGCATGGAGTTTTACACTTATATCTCTCCCCTGAGACTGCCTGCATACACAAAAGATTATTATCCCATCTGAAAAATGAGGGTATAGTTTCATCTGGAAGCAATTGACCCCCATGCATTATTCATTGTTGAAGAAGGTCTCTTCATTCCCATGAAGGCTTCTGACTCTAGAGAAGATCACCAAATCCCTAAGAGTACCGCAGAGATGTCTGAAACCGAGCTTTCACTATTCAACTTGGACAAGCTTGTACGACAGATCATGTCTGATATTTGGTCAGGGTCTTCTCTTACAAGATTGGACAAGTGAAAGACTGCAAAATCCATGTGGGAAACAATCTCTGGCCTCATGGAAGGAAAAAAGGCTGTCGGGTCTGAATGCCAGCAAGAGGATGAGGCTTATGTGGGGGTCCTCGTCTCTGATGATGAATGTCAAGAACAACTTCTCAATATCAGGGCTCCGGTATCTATATCAGTTACTGAAGAAGAGATTAAGGAATGCTGTTGTGATGAAGATGAAACCTCAGTCTCAGCTGACCACAACTCCAACCCTGATCAGCACAATCAGGATCAGGTATCTTCCTCTTCCTGCTCTCTTCCTCTTGTATCTCCTGAAGACAGGAGAAGTTCAGAGGTGTGTCCCTCTTTTGATGCTAGGGAAATAGACAATTCCAATCAAAAGATTGAAACTCTTGATTCCCTTCGTAGTGCACTTCAGAAGAGCAACTTGTTTGTGGAGAAACAAGCTATGGAAATTGCTCAGTTGAGGACCATGATGGATCTCCAATTGGAATCCATCAAGATGAAGGACTCAAAGATCTCGGATCTAGAGTTTTCTCTAGAGACCGAGAAGAGGATAGTATCTAACTTTTCCAAGATAGATGCTATTAAGAGAAAGGGAGAAGCCGGGTGGATCTCTCGAATCATAAATTCGTGGAGAAATGGAGAAACTGTGTTCAGACCACCCACACCGGGCAGGAAGGGCACACATTATGCTTTCAGGTATGACCATAAGAACAACTATGGTCACTACAAGAGTAATCAGCCCTCATGTGGAAATACCCACAGTGCAAGAGCTGTTATAGCTACCCATGAGAGAATACACAAGGCTCATCATGAACCTTTTGTATTCACGGCCTCAGTCCCAACTCGTCATGAAAGTGCAGGAACTAGCTCTCACAGTAACTCCCACCACCCTAGGACACATGGAAAGGGGGTAGGGAAACATGTAGCAAGTACCCATGGGGCCCCCAGATGTGTGCTGACTGAAAAGAAGGCACCACCTCCCAGGCCTCATGACACTCACCACATGTTCTCCATCCACCCTCCCTTGTGTCTCGGTGGAAAGGGCAAATCTGTGAGTAGAACCTGCTCTGGCCCTATCAGACCTAAGATCATGACTAACTCAGTCAGTATATCTGGTCAGAAAAGGAGATACAACATTCATGAGTGTTGGTGTTGTGGCAAAGTTGGTCACTTTGCCATAGATTGTTGGCACAATCCTTCTGTGCCATGGGCAAGGGTATGTCCACTTCCTTTGGCTAGAGATAGCCTTCCTGACAGAAATCCTATAGGAAGACATTCAGTAGTTTATGCTGACAGGAACCTAGGACCCAATGCATATTGGGTTCCTAAGGTAAGGTAGTTCGTTTTTGCAGGATAGTCTAGGTTCCCGTGATGGGACCTAGAGAAAAGATGTTCCTGGAACGGTATAGAACAAGTATATGGGATAAGATATAATGTTAACTACAATGGCCTACTTCAACTGGATACCTGTTGTACTTCAACTAGAGGATCTGAATGATCAACTTAATGATCCCAGGTACGCGCATTCAGTTTCGAAAATTGAATCGCATTACATATATGTTTATATATATATATATCCAAACAAATATGTAGATTCTCACTCTAAAATAAATATACATAGATATATATACACCCACCTGATGGTAGGATACGAGAGCTAATAAATGTATGATTCTTAGCTTGGCATCTGATGAATGGTTCATATATCATCGATAATGTGTGACAATGGGTGTCAATGGTCCAATGAAACTCAAGGGACGTGTGCTAGTAGTTGTAACGAAAACTGTACATTTTTGACTCACCAAGAAATACCCAGTGCTTATTTCTAGGGTTAACATCCCTTCGACTCGACTTAGCTATTCTGACCAGGAGATAAAAAGGGCAAAGTTTCAACATTCAAATCGACAACTCAAAGTTCGAAATAAAAAGGGCAAAGTTACGAAAGGTTCGAAATTCAAAACGGTCAGCAGAAACCGGCTATTCACAACGGAAAAATTAGCTACCCCAGCTTTCGGAGGAGATAAATAGCATAAACCACAGAAATCCCGACCCTTCGCATTCTGGACGCTGCGGAAATCCCGTCGACTTTGCGGAAACCTCGCTGAATCCCGTCGATCGTGCGGAAACTCCTCCCGTGCTTCAGTCGCTCGGTGTTCTCATCGACTTCCCCTTGCCTCCCGATGACTCCAACTCCGTTGATTGTAGTCCACCGCTGTCCTCTCTCCGTCAGATCGGTGCTCCCTTCTCCAGCATCTACTTGACACAAAGTTCCTGCCGATTCTGCATTCCCTCTCTTGTCGTCTCCCACTCCCGTCGCCAGAAGCCCCGACGCAAGCCGACTAGGGACTCTCTCCGCTCTGCGCAAGGGTAACAACCATTCCTCCTTATATCTCACGCTTGTTTGTAACTCATCTAGTTCCTAATCTAGAGATTGAGATAGATTTAAGTCCCTTGGATGTCACTTATTTAGGTTTACAATGGCTCCTCGAACCACAGTCGGGCTCCTCACTGGGAGTGAGTTGGTCAGGACTGGCTTCGCCTATGCCTCCGATAAATTAAGGAATATAATCTTGATGCTTGAGCAAGCAGGGCTCTCCTTTGTCCTTGAGCACCCGTGCAAAATTTTAGATAAAGAAGTTCTCGAATTCTATGCAACCGCCAAGCTACGTCATGAGGACACCTTGATAAAGAGTAAGATTGTTGGACTACGGATCAAGATGTCTGCAGAAAAATTGTCACGTCATCTGCAGCTCAACAGCTTTGAACAAGAGGACCACCTGGATGAGAATGATCGTGCACAGACACTACTTTTCTGTGGATTAGCACGAGGGACAAAGGCCATTAAATGCAAGGACATGAATGAGGAAGGAAAGCTCCTCTCTGTTATCATTGGGAAGGTCCTGATCTGCAAACCGGGCTCCCATGATCATATTTCAAGGGATATGTTCAAAATCCTACTGGCTGTGGTATGTAGAAAAAGATACAACTGGGGGGCCATGTTGTTTGAAAAGATTAAAGATACCCTACGAACTCCCAACTTTGGGAGAATCATCAGCCTGTACCTCAATCAGATGGACGGAGACAGGTTTGATATGAGTAAGGGAGTTCCTCTTCACTACTTAAAGAAGATGGACTCCAGCATTTTTGATAGATGGGAGAGGAGAATTGGCCTAGGAGGTGCAGCTTAAGCACAGGGTGATGAAGATGACAGAGCTCCAGAGTACAAAAATCCCTTGGATGAACCAAGTGACGTTCCTGATTTGCTACATGCAGGAACTAAGGGGGAGTCGTTACCCATTCCTTCTGATGCCCTCAGGACGGAAGTCTCAGGTTCGGATCATGCAGATGTTGTTACTGACATTACCCAGATTGCAAAGGATGCAGTAAATACCCTCGCTTCTGATCTGGATGAAGAAGAGGAAGTGGAGGACATGGAGAATGATGCTGATGATGATAATGATGTGGAGCATGTCGCCACTGATGGCCTTAACATGTTGAGGGAGAGTGATGTTATCGTCCCCTCTGCGGAACAAGTTCCATTGAAAGTTCCTGATGAATCTAGTGCAGCAATAGAGGGGGAGACCTCCCGACAGAGGATGTAAGTATGCATGGAAAAACAACAGAGGCTGCTTAAATCCCCCCGCTGGAGACTGTGAACCTATCAAGCTCTCCCAGTGTATCTACAAAAGAGCACGACCAGGACATGCATCAGGTTCATCCGCTAGGACCTAGCCTGGCAAATCACACGGTAAATATCATTCAAGGTATAGTGGATGAACTGAAGGCTTCTTTTGAATTATCTCACAACAAAGTGCTGAAACGAATTAAGCAATCTGAGGATCTGATGCTTAAAAATGTTGTGGAGATAAATCATAAGCTGGATATGATGGAACAAAAGTTCGAAGCTAAGTATGCAGAGGCCAGTACTGCCGTAAATCTTCTAATGCAAGGGCTTAAGAAAAATACAGCTAATCTGGCAGTAGTAAACCAAAATGCACATGTTGTGGCCAACAACATCAAATTGTTTGATGCCAACATGGTGACAATCAATGCAAATCAGACATCCCTGCTGAACGAGTTTACTAAGACTGCCAAGCATATAGATGAGTCACTGCATTCTTATGCAAACTCAATAGCTCAAGAAGCCAAAAAGGGGGAGGAGGGATATACAACTAAGATAGCAGGACTAGAACAAATAATGGTCGACAACTTCATGCAGTCAAATAAGTATGTTTTTGAAAGCTGTCACTGGCTAGTTCAGCAAGCATCTGGTATACAAATTCCGGTTCCTCCTACTGATGAGGTTGCTACTGCTGCTGCTGATGAGGTTGCAAGTGCTGAGGAGGTTCCCCTGAGTGAAGCTGATGCCAGAAAGGCTACTAGGGCCACTGCCAGAGCTGCTCACATGGCTATGTTTGAACAAGAGGCCATTGCAAAAGGGAAATGAAAACTTCAAGAAGGAACTTCCAAAGAGACTCCAGCTGAGAGGAAAGTAAGATTGAAGGAAAGTGAAGTAAAGAATGAATGATGGAGCCCTACATCGAGGAGCATCATATTGGACACATTCATGTTACAACAGTGGGGAGAACTTGATCGAAATAAAGTGTATAGTCAGTATGAGTGGGAGATGCACAAAGAATATGAAGCTAAAAGAAACATATTTTTTAGTACTAACACTGTGGAACATAAAGCTCCTCCCCCCAGATACTACTCGAAGCCAAAGGAGTACTTTGAGAGACAAAGCAAGAAGTTCTTGGATAAACAACTTAAGGATGATCAGGCTAAGGAGAAATAGGCTTGGGATATAGACTTATCATTTTCTATATGCGTGTGTATCTTTTCATGTATTTAAATGAACAATCTTTGGATATATATATATATATATATATATATATATATATATATATATGATCACATGCTGATTCATCTGTTGTTCTGAATGCGTGAAATTTTATTATTCTCCGTCTTGTCTCGCATATTTTGTTATGTATTTTCTTCTGGTTGGTGTAATTCATCTTAGCTAGTAGGATTTTGGCTTCTTCAAATAGGGGGAGATTGTTGGGTATTGTATCCACAATGTACCTGATTTGAAGAAGCCCCTGTACAAGCTAAGATGAATTCACAATGTATTTGACAATCTTCTGTTAAGTTGTGCTTGCAGCTATTCCATGCTAAGTACACACCAATGTCAGGGTGCAGTGGGTCAATATACACGGGTCTGCGCAACGTAATCCCTCGTTGAGTAGATCAGTGTGTTGGCTCACGTGTGCTCTCTCTATTGGAGTGTACTTATTCTCAAGTACAGGGCTGAGATAGATCAAGAGCAGAAGAGGAGCAAAGATGGGTCAAAGACCAAGTTCATGGGAAGGAAGAGGAAAATCGTCTAAGTCAAAATCGACGGGAATCACTAAGTGATTCTCGCCGATTCGACGGGAATCACTAGTGATTCTCGCTGAATCGTCGAGAATCAACTAGTGATTCCCGCCGATTTTATCTGGCTGACTGTCCTCCTTCAAGAATTTTGCTAAGGCAGAATCGACGGGAATCATTAACTAATTCTCGTCGATTGGCCGAGAATGACGTTGCATTCCCGCCGATTCGTCGTGAATGATCTTGCTTTCTCGCCGATTCCCTCCGGATGACAAGAGTTTCAACTGGAATTCTTCCAAGGCAAATTCGACGGAAATCTTGAGTGATTCCCGCCGACTTCGACGGGAATCACCAATGATTCTCGCCGAATTTGCCTTAGGCAAATTTGCTCTGTTCGCTGGACCGAATCAAGAAGCTGTGCGCTGTTTTGACAGGAACTAGGGCTTCTTCTTGTGGGCCCCACAACGGTCATTTAGGGTTGTTCTACTGTATATATACTCGCGTATTTTGAACTTACAAGGTAGCGATTCACGAGAAATCAAAGCCGTCGAGCGTGACCTAGCCGATCGCGGAAATCCTCCCGTCGTCGTCGCCGCTCGCAAGGTAGTCGCCGCTGCAGATCTCAGATCATCTTTGATCTCCCGACGACAGTACCGAGGCTAGTATAGTGTCTCACGCTTCTCTCTCGAGATCCCTTGTCTCTCGATTTGTTGAACAAGGTTAGTTCTTCGTTCTGAATCGATTGAGACGACCGATCTGATTGAGATCGTTGGTAGACCTTGCTTGCTTCGTTAAGTAGTTTGGATCTACAAAGCATCGCCGCCGCATTCACTTGCCGTCGCCGATCTTGTCAAGATCCTCTCCAAGAGAGTTCTCCGGTCGTGGACTCTTCGTCTTCATCAAGAACGCTTCAACGAACGAAGAGGGACATCGGGTTCTCCACACGTGTAGTTTATATCTCTTCTACATTCTATTTTTGTTTTATTGTAAAGGAATAGTGATTCCTAGTTGTAAGGGTTGGGTGCAACCCGTGGTGGAGGAGTAGTGACTCCTTCGGTTGGAAGGGTGCCTCCGTAGTGTGAGGATTGGATTTCAATCCGTTTGGTGAAGTGACCGAGTCGTCCCTTGGTGGGAGATAGGTCGAAGGGGGAGAGTGGACGTACCCAAATCGGGGAACCACTATAATTGTTTGTGTGCTTTTCTGTGCTGTGTTTGTTTAATTGTGCAGGTTATTTAAATTCCGCAAAAGACTACAATTCACTTATTCCCCCCCCCCCATAGGTGGAATTAGTTGACACTAAAGACTTTAAAACAGCAAGTTCAGAGAAACTCTCTGAGGAAGAAGAAGCAGCCAAGTATAACCCTAGCTGCAGTAAGTTAGATTTTGCGATTCTCACCTGCAACAGCAAGGTCAGAGATACTCCTCCTCCTCCTCTGAAGAAGAAGCAAGGCAAGCCCTAGCTGCAGCCACTTCACAGCCCTAACAGATCATTATTGAAGAACACTTTTAGGATCTGTGAAGAAGAACAGAGGACTTAGTTTCTTTCTCTGTTCAGGAAGAAGCAATGCTCTGCAAGATACTTTACAGCACATGCAGAACCAACTTGAAGATCCACCATCTTATTGTTGTGAAGAAGATAGGACTAAGCTCTCTTAGTTCTGGAAGAAGAAGCCTCAGAGAATCATCTCTTTAGAGTCAAAGATAGGGTTGAGTATTTCTCAGTCCAAAAAGGTAGACTCAGAGAAAATTATCTCTGGAGTCAAATATCATTAACAACCCTTTTCTCTCTGTCGGATCCTTTGGATCTGAGTTGTAAGCCTAAGATTATAAAGGCTGAGTGGTAGGATCTTTTGCAGATCTGAGGTAGGATCTAGTTGTGGATTTGTGGTAGGGCATATGTGCCTGAGGTAGGATCTAGATCAGATCTGAGGTAGGAGAGTTAATCTCTCTAAGTTGTAAGGCTATCCTCCTAGCTTGAGTGTAGGACTTGTGCACAAGTCTGAGGTAGGTGATCTTTGGATCACTGAGCTGTGGGAGCAAAGCTTGCTCTGAGTTATAAGCCCTTTTGCCTGAGGTAGGTCTTGGAGGAGACTGAGAGATCTTGAGGTATCTGTGTTGTAAACTTTTTGGAGCCGAGATTGGTGAAGTGCCTTGTCTAACACACTGTTAGAAAGGTGGGAGGGACAGTGGACATACCCATAATCTGGGGAACCACTATAAATTTCTGTGTGCTGTGTGATTATCTTGAAAGCTAATCTAATCTAATTCATAACACACTAAAGCAAGGAAAAAGTCTCAAAAGACTGAAATACCTATTCACCCCCTCCCCCCTCTAGGTGTTTAGCTCCTCTTGAAACTAAAAAATTTCAAGTGGTAATAGAGGGAGGTTACTCAAAAAGGAATTAACAGTCAGAGTTGATCTCTAAGGGTAGCTAAAAGAATTTTCCTTATGGGTTCAAGAGAGAACCATAAGGAGTGGAGCTCAATAAAGCTTCAAGTCTGTAGAAAGGAGAGCTTTGGGATCTAGAAGGAGAGGGTCAGTATTTTTATGGAAGCATCTGACCCAAAGATTTTTATAACTGTCCAAGAAGGACCTTTCATCCCCATAAAGTTCTCTGTCTTAGATGCATATGTCCAGACTCCCAAGCAGTATTCAGAGATGACCAAGGATGAGGTCATATTGGCTAAAATGGAAAAGAGGGCATAGAACATCATTGTTAGTGGCATAGATGATTCAACCTTTCAGAACTTGGTCCACTGCAAGACAGCCAAAGAGATGTGGGATTCTCTCATTGTCTACATAGAAGGAACATAGGAGGTGAGGGATGAAAAAATCCCTTCTAAACCAATAGTATGAGGCATTCAAGCAGGGGAAGAAGGATTCTGAAAGTGAGGGGATAAGTTGTAAACTACTCTAGAGGGGGGGTGAATAGAGTATTCAAAATTTTATGAACACTTAGTCAGCTCCCTTGGAGTTTATTTGCGGAATAAAAAATCTGATACTTAAACCCTAAGAGCCTAACACAGTGAAGTCCACAAGTGAAGAAGTTGACTGAAATTTCAGTTAACTACAAGCCTATCACAGCAACTAGCAATCCTAGGTAGTTCTATCACAGCCACAGAATAAAATGAATAAACAAGATAACCAGATGGACACAGGATATATAGTGGTTCCCTTTAAATAGGTACATCCACTCTTCTACCACCCTGGTAGGAATCCACTACAGGTTTTTGCTAAGGTGCCCTGCCACCAATGATCTGATTCAGGTAGATCAAACAGACCCTTTGAGCTTTTGATAAGGATGCTCAACCACAGGTTGTTGATAAGGTGCCCTGTCACCAACGTTCACTTTTGAAGAGGTGTGAACAAACTCTTTTTACAAAGGGGTTGAGAGGGTTAGATTATCTTCTCTGTTTTAAATACAGATTAGAGAAGATTTGTGGATTCTCTAAAGAATCAAAGTCTCCCCCTGGCTCAGTGGAAGTCTAGGGAAAGCCTTTGCTTCAGGATGAAGGAGTTTCAGATAAACTGAAACTAAATCCTCAGAGATCTGAAGACTGATTTTTATCAGGTCTTAAGATTCTGGAGCACTTGAAGCAGATCTTGAGCTTTTTCTGAAGTCTTTGAAAAACTCTAAGCAAATTGCTCAGGAGACTTGAGAATGAAAGATGATTGCTCTGGGCTTTTGCTTCAGGAAAACTTTTCTTCTTCTTGTTGTGAGATTGTGAAGAGCTGCTCTGATGATGCTTGAGCGAATGGATAATATTTCTCTGTGTCTGTAACTTCTTCTTTTCTGAGAGAAGAATCTCTTTTAAATATGTCTTCACGTTTTTCTTTTGGAACGGCTCTATTGATTTGAATTCTCGAGCCCTGCAACAGATTATCTCAAAATAGAATATAGCAATAGGAATGGAATGGCCTATTAACTTTCTGTCAGTCCCAATAAGGAATAAAATAAGCGGGAAAAATATCTCAGCATAAAGACGTACTATTCTTGGAAATAGTACATAGTACCAACGGCTAGAAAACAGGCTGGAAAGATAAAGTCAACGCAATTTGTATAATAGGACAAAATGCTTTATCAAGAATACTGAATCCCGTGATTTATGCTTGACAGAATTTGTAATCAATTTATTTGAATTTAAACCATAAATTTAGCAACAATAATATCAGAGAATCAATCTAACCACCAACTAAAACATTTGGAAATAAACCAAGGAATAGAATAAATACAAAAAGATAAAGGCAGACAGAAATCGTCGAACAGGAGTTCGAAGATCGTCGACCTACTAACAGATCGTCGACTAAAAACAGAAGTCTGTCGAAACAGAAATCGTCGAACGGAAATCGTCGACCAGCTCAAACTATCGTCGACCAAAGCAAAAGATCTGTCGAGACAGATAACGTCGACCAGAAATCGTCGACCAGCTAATAGATAGTCGACCAGCAAAGGCAAATATCTGTCGAGACAGAAATCGCGAAGCAAGAACACGATCGTCGATCTGTTGATGACAGATCGTCGACCAACCTTCAGAGCGTAGTAAGCTTGCTCTGAGATCGTCGACCGACGGTCGACGATAATTGTCTTGACTCAACGATTCGATAGCCCTGCTATCGTCGATCAATGATCGACGATCGCGAGGCCTCGTTCGACGATAGTCGAACGGAAAAAGCCTTAACCAAAACACATTCTAAAACTACTAGCCTAAACTCTAGGTCAGTCATATACTGCCCTAGGGAGACTAAGCAAAGTCTAAACATGATCATATATCTTTATATGGATCAAGAGGGGCTGGAAAGGGATTACATAAGCCAAATCACATCTAGGGTACCAACAATCTCCCCCTATTTGGGTTATGTTATCCAATCCAATTTAAAGGCTAAAGCAGACAACAACAAATCTAAAGATTAACCAGAATGTTAAAACACAGGAAATACACAGAAAATATAACAAGCATAAATCAGCAGAAATGGAATGTATCAAGCAGATTTATCAGCATGTTTAGCATCAGATGAGTTTTTGGGTATTGCAGCTGGTTTGAAAATAATTTCTCTGTTAGGGTTTGCTGCTTGTCTCTTGGATAGCATTAGATCATGTTCACCTATGATTTTCTTTTCATCATAACTTGGTAGAACTGCAGCAGGATGTAGTCTCATGTATTCCTCAGTGTCAAAGGCTTCTGGATTGACTTGAATTCTGCTGAGTTCCTTTTCTCTGAATTCTGACATTGTTGAGTAGGCTGTAGGATCTAGTCCTTGAGATTTGGCTCTCTCCATCATGCTTAGTGCAATAGACTCTTTGAATCTTTCCATAGAGGCAATCCTTTCAGCTTCAGTTTTATCTGATGGAGAGGGAGGTCTATCAGTATCTGTATGAGCTGCAATCTCTATGTTTCTTTGAAGAGCTGTAGCAAGTTTGCTTGAATCAAGAGGAATCTGCACAGCCTTCTTAGGATCAGTTTGAGCATATAGAGATCTTGGAGGTGCAAGCTCAATGAACTTTTTGTGGGATTTTTCTGAAAAGACCACTCTTTTTCCTTTTGATTCAGTTGTCTCAGCAGCAGCAGGTTTTCTTGAAGAAGAGGATGAACCTTTCCTGGGAGGAGGAGGAGGAGAGAATGAAGGTTGCTGAAAGGTCATCTCCTTTATTTGTTCCACGAGAGCATTGTCATTTCTTTTTCTTCCCTGTCCTGAAACATCTTGGCCTCCCTGGCTTTGATTACTCCTTCTTTGGTAGGTCTGAGAAGTGTTAGAACTGGCTGACCTTGCAGAGGGGGCAGAAGATAGACTTCCAGAGGCTCCAGCACCAGGAGGTGGAGGAGGACCTCTGGGGGGGAATTTCTGAACAGGAGTGTCATATCTCTTTGTCCTCTTCTTCTCTTTAGTCTGATTCTTTGACAGTCTCATCCATGGCTGAAATTCCTTGCTCTTAGGATCTATTCCCTTCAGAATGTAATAGGGAACATCCTTGTTAGGATTGGCAGTAGGAGGAGCAGGAGCTTTTCTTTTCTTGGAAGCAGCTCTTTTCCTTTTCTTAGTGGAGTCAGAATCATCAGAATCATCATCATCATCAGAATGAGATGAGTCTTTCCCAGCATAATCATCAAAGTCAAGTTCAGAAGGATCCTTGGCAGCAGGTTCAGCTTTGTCTTTCTTTTCTCTTTCTTCTTTCTCTTTAGCTTCCTCAATGGCATCTTGCCTAAGAAGGGCATCAAGATCCACATTTGGAGACCTCTTCCAGAGTTCTGATTCTGGATACAACTCAGGAACTGTCTTGGGGACCAGTTCTGCAATAGAAGGAATGGATAGAGGATAGGTAAGGATAGGTGGAGAAAAGATGACGATATCTGCAGGGGCAGATGCTTTCTCTAGAGAGATGGCTAGGGAATCCAGATGATAATTAGCCATCCCTTCAATGTACTCAGAGGCAATATTCTCAGCCACAAAGGCTATAAATTGTTCTAGGTTTAGAGTACCTGAGCTTGAGTCCATTTCAGTCATCTTGGGAGCATTGTTTGCCCTATCTTGCACATCTTCAATTTCTTCAGCAGCAGCATCAGCAGGGATGTTGATGTTTTCAGCAGCAGCAGCATTTATGGTTGTGCCTGCATGCAAAGAGAGATAGGTTAACAACCAAGTGGGAATAAAATATTCCCCCCAAGGTGAACAAACAACAGGTAATAGATAGGATTACCTGAAGATCTACACAGGATACCACTTTGCATCTAGGAAGGAGGTTATAATTCCTTCTAGATGTTCAGTGACATCAGGGATAGACACCTCTGCAAGGCACAAGAGGAGTGCCATACAGGAAAAGAAAAGAGTATCCTTGACCAAGGGGTCATCAAGGTACTCAGGTCTATAAGGGACCATTTTCTCTTGAAAAGAGGGAACAAGAGGAGTAGATGTGAGTGAGGACTCACAGTCTAGGTTAAGATAGGATTCTAAATCTTTATCAGAATCAATAGATTTAGCAGCGTCAACTTGCAATACTGATGTAAGGTCATCAGCAGCTGTGATGGAAAGGAAAGAATAAGAAATTAACTCAAAGTTGGAGTTTGAATTAGTTAGAATCTTAAATAAAGCTATACCATCAGGTTGAGCAGCATCATTCTCACAAACGTCCATGGGGACTTCCTCATTTTCTTTTTCAGGAACTTCTTCCTCAGAAGCTAGATTCACTAGGGAGTGAATGTCTTTGTTAGATACAAATATCAAATTGAAGTCCTGATTATATCCTTTGGAGGAAGAGTTTTAAGGTTTACCTTCTGGTTCTTTCTCTGGACTCTCTTGAGGTTCTTCTACAGTTTCTTGAAGGGGAAGAGAGGAATTGTCCTGAAGGGTCAGGGCATCACCTGAGACCACTTCAACAGACATCTCCCCCTGCATGACTTCAGTGGTGACTGGAGTCATGCATCTTACAGAAGGGGGCTCAGCAGAAGATGAGATGGATTTGATGGCATCAGTGAGAGAATTGATGGATGCAATGAGAGGGGCATTTGCAGCCTCAATCATTTTTTGGATGGAGGGAGTAATGAGCTCAACAAGGTGTGCAAGCATTTCAGGGGATATCTGAAATGCTGATGATGTAGAGGTGGATGGAATGGAAGCAGGATGATCTGCCACATGATCAAAGGAATCATGTGGAGATGGGTGAACATCAACATGAGTGTGGGATTCATGTTGAGAAAGATGCGTGAGGATGGTAGCAGTCACCATGTCAACACTGGCTGAAGCTGCCAGATGTTGTGGTGTTGGTGACTGGTGTGGAGATGCAGGTGGAATGAAGGATGCATGTTGTGGTGGCACTACAGGTGTTGTAGAAAGTAATGCATGAGATGAGGATGCAGGGGTTGCTGAGCCTTCCCCAGTAAGCGGGAGAGCGGCCGAATCAGCCCTTGTGTCTGAAGGAGGGTTAGGATCAACCCTGGCTGACTTCTTGATAATCCTCTGGGATTTCTTGAATAGAGAAGGGTCCAACCTCTTGCTAGCGTTGACTGCGGACGGTGCAGAAACAAGCAGCAGGGGTGCTTTCACATACAGAAACACACCCAGTACCCTGGCAAGATTTACTTCTTTCTGATTGTTCTTTCTCCTTATTAGTTCAAACAGAACTTTTCCCCAGGCAATCTGTGCCCTATTCACCAAAGCTGACATCAGGGCAAACTGTTGCCTGTTGATGTTGTCATGAGCAGAATGTTTTCCCAAAACGACCTTGCCCACCAGGTCGGCCAGAAACTTGTATTCTGGAGACAAGTTTATCTTCAGCAGCTTAGACGGAATCCCTTCGGCATGGCCCATCACAGTGAGCATGCGGCCATATTCCTCTGTGCTTTGCTCATATTCCTCAGTTCCTGTTGGCAGTCCAAACAGCTCAGTCAATACTTCAGGAGTCAGAGTGACCTCCTCGCCATTTATCTTTCCTGTCATGGCGTCGTCGCTGGAGGACGAAGTGTATACCCATTCTCGTATCTCCGGTATGTTAATCTTAGGTGCAAATGACATGAATCTCTTGAGGCCTTGCTCTTCACATAGCTGCAGGATATCTTGGATTGGTTGATCGCATCGGCTGAAGGAATCGAAGTCGACACAGAAGCCAGTGTCGAACTTCATCCCAAAGAGAACAGCAGAAGGAATCGCCATAGGATTTGAGAGAAGATGGCGAATCGAGAAGCAAAACAGGGGAGAAGAGAATCGCGCGGGATTAGAGTTCGAGAGCGAATTCTAAGCCAGAAGAAGGAATATGAAAAGACGGAGCGGAAGGACGACGATCTTCAGACCTAAATCGACTATTAGAAACAAATCTGCGATCGTCGAACCCGGAATAAAATCGGTCGTCGAACACAGACCGACGATAGTCAATGTTTGACTAAATCGGTAAACATCGACCGACTACACGCAATTACCACGATCGTCGATCAATATATGATGGTCGACGATTCTCCACACAGCACAGAAAATCTGTCGTCGACCATTGGTCGACGATAGATACCTAAGGAGAGATCGTTGACCAGTTGGTCGACGATTTCTGCCTTACTACAGAACGAGCTGTCGTCGACGGTTGGTCGACGATAGTTCTGACCTGGTCGAAGATCGTCGAGCAGTCGTTCGACGATTTTAGACAGAAAACAAAGCTAACCAAATTTTCACTACTCTGAACCATTAATCATGCCAAGCTGGTTCAGGAAGAACAAATGCTTTTGTTCATCAAGGGGCTTAGTGAAAATATCTCCTCTCTGCAGGTCTGTGGATATAAATTCCATTGCTATCTTGTTCTTTTCCACATTATCTCTCAGAAAATGATGTCTAATCTCAATGTGCTTGGTTCTGGAGTGGTGCACAGGATTTTGAGCAATTGATATTGCACTGGTACTGTCACACAGAATTTTTGTGTTTGAGTGTGTGTACCCATAATCCACTAGCTGATTTTGAATCCACAGGATCTGTGAACAGCAACTAGCTGCTGCTATATATTCAGCCTCAGCAGTTGAAGTAGACACAGATGCCTATTTCTTGCAAAACCAAGAGACAAGTCTCTCTCCCAGGAACTGACAAGTCCCTGAGGTGCTTTTCCTGTCAACTCTACAACCAGCATAATCAGCATCTGAATATCCAATTAATTCAAATCCTGACTCAGCTGGGTACCACAGTCCTAAGTTAGGGCATCCCTTAAGGTATCTCAAGATCCTCTTGAGGAGAGTTAAGTGAGATTCCTTTGGGTTGACCTGAAACCTAGCACATAGGCATGTAGCAAACATTATGTCAGGCCTACTTGCAGTCAAATACAGCAAGGAACCAACAATGGCTCTATAATTCTTTTGATCAACAGGCTTGCCATTAACATCAGAATCAATAACTGCATTTGAGGCCATAGGTGTGCTCATTGATGAAGCATCAGACATTCCAAATCTTTTAACCAGCTCTCTGGCATATTTTGATTGAGAAATGAAAATGCCATCAACACTCTGTTTCACTTGGAGACCAAGGAAATAGGATAGCTCACCCATGCTGCTCATCTCAAACTTAGAGTGCATTAGTTCAGAGAACCTCTTGCATAGTTTGGGATCAGTAGAGCCAAATATAATGTCATCTACATAGATTTGAACTAACAGTTGTGAGTCCTTATGATGTCTAATGAATAGGGTTCTATCTACTACACCTCTCACAAACTTGTGTTCTAGAAGAAAATTTGCTAAGGTCTCATACCAAGCTCTAGGAGCTTGCTTAAGTCCATATAGAGCCTTTTGGAGTTTGAACACATGAGTGGGTAAGGTTGATGAAACAAACCCTGGTGGTTGTTCAACAAACACTTCTTCCTTTAAATCTCCATTGAGGAAGGCACTCTTCACATCCATTTGGAAGACCTTAAATCTTTTATAGGCAGCATAGGCTAGGAAAATCCTAATGGCTTCTAGTCTAGCTACAGGGGCAAAAGTCTGATCATAATCTATGCCTTCCTCCTGTCTATAGCCTTGAGCTACTAGCCTAACTTTATTTCTAACTACTATGCCTTGGGCATCAAGCTTGTTTCTAAACACCCACTTGGTGCCTATGATCCGTTGGCCTCTTGGTCTTGGAACCAAGGTCCAAACTTTACATCTTTCAAACTGGTTAAGCTCCTCTTGCATTGCTATAATCCAGTGGGGATCAAGCTCAGCATCTTTAATGGTTAGGGGCTCAACCTGAGAAAGGAAACAAGCAAACATCACATTTTTGTTGAGTTGATGTCTTGTCTGGACTCCTGCTGAAATGTCTCCAATCACTTGAGATACAGGGTGATCTCTAAGTGTGACAAGATCAGTAGGTTCAACAATGATCTGATCTTCAACAGTTTCAAGATTTAATTCCTCATGTGGAATTTGATCAACTGTTGGAGCAGGTGCTTTAACTTCAAGCAGTTCTACATCAGATTCAGAATCTGAGGGAGCAACCTGAGGAGTTGGTTGGGGATGATTCTCCTGTGTGAGTCTCAAACCTTCCAAATCCTTACTTACTCCTAGGACTTGCACTGTACTATTAGAAGAAGAATCCTTCTCCTTATAATACATGACTGTCTCATCAAAAGAGACATGTGCAGACTCTTCTATCTTAAGAGAGGATTTATTAAGGACCCTATAGGCTTTGCTTACTTGAGAGTATCCTAGAAAAACTCCCATTGATGCTTTTGCCTCAAATTTTTTATGGTATTCTTTGTTATTGTTATGAACAAAAGCAACACAGCCAAATACTCTAAAATAGTCTATTTTAGGTTTCATTTGCTTAAGTAATTCATAGGGAGTCTTACCCTTAAGTTTATGTATCAGACTTCTGTTCAATACATAGTTAGCTGTGCTAACTGCTTCAGCCCAAAAGGACAGAGGCATGTTAGCATCTGCCAACAATGTACTTGCAGCTTCAATTAGGGTTCTGTTTTTCCTTTCAACTACCCCATTTTGTTGAGGAGTTCTAGGAGCAGAGAAGCTATGTTTGATACCTTCCTTCTCATAGAATTCTTGCATAAGAAGAGACTCAAACTCAGTACCATGATCACTTCTGATCAAGGCAATCTGAGTAGAATACTCACTCTGTATACACTTTAGAAAATCTGTAAGAATCTTGAAGTTATCAGCCTTAGTTCTCAAGAAGAATACCCAAGTGAACCTGGAGAAGTCATCTACAATTACTAGAGTGTAAGACTTCCCTCCAAGACTCTGCATAGCAATAGGACCAAATAAGTCCAAATGTAGCAAGTACAGAATCCTGGGAGAATCACTTTTATTAACTGATTTAAAGCTATTTCTTGTTTGCTTTCCTAGTTGACAAGCTTTGCAAAGGCCTTCCTTCTTGTAGGGGCAAGAAGGTAATCCTCTTACAAGATTGTATTTAGCCAACCTAGAAATGTTTTTCAAATTCACATGACTAAGTCTCTTATGCCAAAGGGTATTATTACTGGTTACTTCATTAAATAAGCATATTTCAGATTTGGAGGAATTAAAATCTACAACATAAACATTTCCAATTCTAATGCCTACTAACACTACAGTATTATTTAAAGAAATATTGCAGGCAGTGTCAGTGAACCATACCTTGTATTCAGCATCACATAATTGACTTACAGAGATCAGGTTGTGCTTTAGTCCTGAGACATAAGCTACCTTCTTGAAGGTTACAGCTCCTATGGTGAAGCTGCCATACCCTTCAGTCTGTCCACAGCTGGAATCCCCAAATACAACTTTTGGTCCCAGCTTGGCTTTGAAACCTGACAGGTTCTTCTTCTTTCCTGTCATATGCTTTGAGCATCCACTATCCAGATACCATTTGTCATGTATGACTGGATAGGTCTTCACCTGCAGAAAGAACAGTTACACATTGTGGACCCAGGTTACCTTGGGTCCAGTATTCTTCACAAAAGAAAAACTAGATATAAAAGATTTTGCAGGCTTAGATTTATATCCTAAAGGGTGTGATCTCCTAGGTGGGATAATCCATTCAGTTGAAGGATTAAACAACCTGGGGTGGTGATTAGGATTTGAAGTTCTGGAAGTTTGATTTTTATTTTCCAGCTTAAGTCCAGATCGTCGATCAATGGTCGACGATCGCAAGCCATATCGTCGATCATTTATGGTAGAACGATGTTCTGGATTCCACGATCGTCAATCACTGGTCGACGACTCAAGATGAGATCGTCGACCTCCTGCACCAAAGCTATTATACTCAGTGTAGGTGTTCAGCGATCGTCGATAGTCGTTCGACGATTGGTTTGACGATCGTCGATTAATGTTCGACGATTTTTGCAAAGCTAGAAATTTTTTCTTCCTATTCTCTTTCTTAATCTTATTCTGAATTTTCTTGCATTTTTCAATTTCCTCAGTATTCTTTATTCCTGATTCAGAAACAAATTTTACTGGAGTGCTAAATCTCTCCTCTGTGAGGAGGATGGGTTCACTAGGTGTAGCACCTAAGCCTAGTTTATCATTACCAACCCTAGTGTTTGCTATACAGGTTATTTCAGATAATTTGAGGCTTCTGCCATTTAATTGTTCTTCTAACCTCTTAGATTTAGCTAGTTCTAATTTTAGGAATGTTACTTCTTCTTTTGAGCTCTCTAATTCCTTTTCTAATCTGATTATTTCAGTACCTTCCATGTCTAGTTCCATTATTTTTAATCTAAGTGACTTAATTTCTTTTTCAGATAATAGTAGATCTAAACATAGAGTTTTAAATTTTAGTTTGAACTCAGGAGATGAGAAGTCAAATGAGTCGATTACCTGGTCCTCCATAAAGGAATCTTCTTCATTGTCTCCTTCTTCTTCAGAATTCTCTGCAGCTGACAGAGAGCTGCAGGCATCAATGGCCATGAGGCAGACCTCTTTGGCTTTCTTCTCTTCTTCTTCTTCTGAATCACTGGAGCTAGAGGAGCAGGTATCCTCTTCTGTTTCACTCCAGGTAGCAGCCACAAATCCCTTGTCCTTCTTCTTGTATTTGTGTGATGAGGACTTGGAGTGGTGCTTCCTGTATTCTTTCTCATGTTTCTTCTCCTTGTACTTCTTCTCTGGACAATCTGGAGCAATGTGTCCAGGCTTGCTGCAAACATAACAAATGATTTCTTTAGATGGAGTCTTGTCATACCTTGGCTTGTCCTCATGCTTGGAGAACTTCTTTCTGAGGTCTCTTCTTCCCATGTTGAAGAATCTCTTGGCAATGAGTGCCAGTAACTCCTCATTTGATTGACTTCCTTCAGAAGTCTCAGCAGCCTTAAGAGCTAGAGAGTGCTCTTTCTTTGTTGGTGTTGGAGTTTTTACTTCAATTGCAGCAGCTCTACTCTTTAAGGTTTGCACATATGACCTGAGCTTTCCCAACAGAGCTTCTGTGGAGAGTTCCACAGTGTTTCTTCCATCCTTGATGGGCCATATCCTTGAGTCCCATGAGATGGGAAGGCATATCAGGATCTTGTCATTGACTTCTGACAAGGTTATCTCCTTGTCTAAAGACCTCAGTTCACTTATTATTGAACTGAGTCTTGTGTACATGGTGTCAATGTCTTCAGCATCATCTTTCTTGAAGTTTTCATACTGAGAGGTGAGATTGGATCTCCTGTCCTTCCTCTCATCAGCTGAGCCAGCAACTATGTGGTTGAGGGAATCCCACGTAGCTTTGGCTGAGGTACATTCAGCCAGCTTCTGGAATATCTCATCAGACATTGTCTGAGCTAGGATATTCATTGCTTTAGCATCAGCTGCTTTTGCCTTCTTGTAAGTTTCATTGTAGTCAGGTGGTGGCATAGCACTGAGATCAGCAGAAGTGGAAGCAGCAGCAGGCCTAGCAGGTGGTCCTGTCAAAATAGAAGAAAAAATATCTTCATCAATAGAATTCATGTATAGTCTTATCCTGGCCTTCCATATGCCAAACTTGGACAAGTTGCATACAGGAGGTCTAGTGCTTGAATAATCCTTAGACTGGGCCATGTGTGAAAGTGTTTGTGAATGGTATCAGGAAACAACTTATCACAGGATCTTTTAACTCAGGTGTTAGCCTGTATGAACAGCTAACCTCCCTCTGATACCAATTGAAAGTGAGGGGATAAGTTGTAAACTACTCTAGAGGGGGGGTGAATAGAGTATTCAAAATTTTATGAACACTTAGTCAGCTCCCTTGGAGTTTATTTGCGGAATAAAAAATCTGATACTTAAACCCTAAGAGCCTAACACAGTGAAGTGCACAAGTGAAGAAGTTGACTGAAATTTCAGTTAACTACAAGCCTATCACAGCAACTAGCAATCCTAGGTAGTTCTATCACAGCCACAGAATAAAATGAATAAACAAGATAACCAGATGGACACAGGATATATAGTGGTTCCCTTTAAATAGGTACATCCACTCTTCTACCACCCTGGTAGGAATCCACTACAGGTTTTTGCTAAGGTGCCCTGCCACCAATGATCTGATTCAGGTAGATCAAACAGACCCTTTGAGCTTTTGATAAGGATGCTCAACCACAGGTTGTTGATAAGGTGCCCTGTCACCAACGTTCACTTTTGAAGAGGTGTGAACAAACTCTTTTTACAAAGGGGTTGAGAGGGTTAGATTATCTTCTCTGTTTTAAATACAGATTGGAGAAGATTTGTGGATTCTCTAAAGAATCAAAGTCTCCCCCTGGCTCAGTGGAAGTCCAGGGAAAGCCTTTGCTTCAGGATGAAGGAGTTTCAGATAAACTGAAACTAAATCCTCAGAGATCTGAAGACTGATTTTTATCAGGTCTTAAGATTCTGGAGCACTTGAAGCAGATCTTGAGCTTTTTCTGAAGTCTTTGAAAAACTCTAAGCAAATTGCTCAGGAGACTTGAGAATGAAAGATGATTGCTCTGGGCTTTTGCTTCAGGAAAACTTTTCTTCTTCTTGTTGTGAGATTGTGAAGAGCTGCTCTGATGATGCTTGAGCGAATGGATAATATTTCTCTGTGTCTGTAACTTCTTCTTTTCTGAGAGAAGAATCTCTTTTAAATATGTCTTCACGTTTTTCTTTTGGAACGGCTCTATTGATTTGAATTCTCGAGCCCTGCAACAGATTATCTCAAAATAGAATATAGCAATAGGAATGGAATGGCCTATTAACTTTCTGTCAGTCCCAATAAGGAATAAAATAAGCGGGAAAAATATCTCAGCATAAAGACGTACCATTCTTGGAAATAGTACATAGTACCAACGGCTAGAAAACAGGCTGGAAAGATAAAGTCAACGCAATTTGTATAATAGGACAAAATGCTTTATCAAGAATACTGAATCCCGTGATTTATGCTTGACAGAATTTGTAATCAATTTATTTGAATTTAAACCATAAATTTAGCAACAATAATATCAGAGAATCAATCTAACCACCAACTAAAACACTTGGAAATAAACCAAGGAATAGAATAAATACAAAAAGATAAAGGCAGACAGAAATCGTCGAACAGGAGTTCGAAGATCGTCGACCTACTGACAGATCGTCGACTAAAAACAGAAGTCTGTCGAAACAGAAATCGTCGAACGGAAATCGTCGACCAGCTCAAACTATCGTCGACCAAAGCAAAAGATCTGTCGAGACAGATAACGTCGACCAGAAATCGTCGACCAGCTAATAGATAGTCGACCAGCAAAGGCAAATATCTGTCGAGACAGAAATCGCGAAGCAAGAACACGATCGTCGATCTGTTGATGACAGATCGTCGACCAACCTTCAGAGCGTAGTAAGCTTGCTCTGAGATCGTCGACCGACGGTCGACGATAATTGTCTTGACTCAACGATTCGATAGCCCTGCTATCGTCGATCAATGATCGACGATCGCGAGGCCTCGTTCGACGATAGTCGAATGGAAAAAGCCTTAACCAAAACACATTCTAAAACTACTAGCCTAAACTCTAGGTCAGTCATATACTGCCCTAGGGAGACTAAGCAAAGTCTAAACATGATCATATATCTTTATATGGATCAAGAGGGGCTGGAAAGGGATTACATAAGCCAAATCACATCTAGGGTACCAACAGATTCCATAGCTGAATGCTATGAGAAGTTCTTCAAGATAGTGAACAGTCTGATCACCTATACCAGACAATTTTGTAACTTTTAGTTAATAACAAGTTCTTGAGACCCCTTAATAAGGAATGAGACATCAAGATCTGTGCAATCAGAGAAGTTGGCAATCTGGCCAACACATTGCACCAGAATCTATTTGGGAAGTTGTTATCCCATGAGATGCTGCTGAACTCCAGGAAGGCTGATGAGGATGATGTTAGTTCTCATGCCAAAGAGAAGTTTGTGGCCTTCAGAGCTGAATCCACAAGAAGAAGGAGGAGAAAGACTCCTTCTCCACCAAACAGAGTTGTAGAGTCATAAAGCTCAGATCCCAGCACCTCTGGGAATGAACTATCAGATGGAGAATTAGCACTATTCTCCAAGCAGTTCAAGAAGTTCTTGAGTAGAAGGAGATAGTGGAAGAACAATGGCTCTTCTAGCTCCACCTCAAAGAAGCCTTACTCCAGCAAGGACAAATCAAGAAATGACCCCTCTAGGGAAAGGTATGACTCCAAACAGAACAAACATGTTAAGTCTAATGTTGTTTGCTACTATTGCAACATGAGTGGACATGTCATTGCTGATTGTCCAGATAAGAAGAAGGAGCAGATGAGATCTGAAGGCAAAAAGCATCAAAGGGATAAGAAGACTGAAAAGAGTTTCTTGGCCAAGAAGAAAGTCAGCCTATCAAACAGTGATTCTGAGTCTTCAGATTCAGAAGAAGAAGAAGCCTTCATAGGGCTACTTGCTACTATTGTAGATGAAGCTGAAGACTATCCTGAGGCGAGGATAGGTAACATGGCCCCTCTATCACATTCAGATAGTAAATTAGAGGAGGAGGATGAGGAGGATGAAGATGCCAATAACTGTTATGGGTCGATGGTCATGTCAGATGAAGATTCCTGCTAGGATCAACCTGGTCTAGAAAAGGTACATTCTCTATCTAGTTCTTCTTTTTAGGCTGGCTATGAGACTGGTACAGATTCTGATACATCCTCATCCAGTTATAAAGATGACTTACCATCTGAGGAATATGTCAATCAATTGATTAACAAGTATGGTGCCCTTCTGGATACTTTGAAAAGAAGCAAGAAGTTGGCAAATAAGCAAGCTGAGGAGATCATCTCCCTACAGCTAGCTGCTTCCTAGCAGTCTGATTCAGCATCTTTGCTGGAATAGAAAATGAGGGAAGTCGGCCAACTAAAGGCAATCTAAATCATCCAGATTGGGACCATCAACAATAAAAACATGAACATTATGGATTTTGAAGAGAAGCTCCAAAGGGAGAAAAGAATAGTGGCTAGTTTCTCTAAGCCTAAGTCAGTGCTACCCTTGATAGTCTCCTTCTCCTCTCAAAAGGGTAAGAAGGGGTTGGGATTCAAAGGGAACACTAGAGTTTCTCATCCCAAAGGGAAAGGCAAAGTTCCAATTCAGCCCCTAGCATCTAAGCCTCCCATCCATTTTAAGAAGGTGATGTTACCTTCAAACATCTATGGCCAAGAAAGCAGTTATGGTCATTGGTTGAATGGTAGATCCACAAGTGTGAACAAAAATCTTCACAGCTATGGTGGAAGATATAGCAAGTGGATGAGATCCTTTAAGGCTCCCCATGAGGAAATTCAAACCCATCATTGACCATTTGTATTTGGTGCACCAGCCCCCACACTCAAGAATGTGGTAGTGGCAGACTCTCAAGACCATCCAGCAAAGACTCAAACAAGAGTAAGTCTATTAGTAAGTCTGATTTGGCTATCTTTGAGCAAACCAAGTAAGTTTACTGGAAGACTCACTTTCAGTCAGATCCTTGTTGAAAGGAACTTGAAGAAAGCTGCTGCTCCTCTTTCTGAACAGTTAGCTACTACTAGACCTGCTCAGAAAAGAAGATATAATATTCGTGAGTGTTGGTGTTGTGGCAAAGTGGGACATTTTGACTTAGATTGCTGACACAATCCTACTGTGCCTAGAGCTAGTGGTAGTCTTCCTATCAGAAAATCTGTAGGAAGACAATGTCTATTTCAGGCTAACCAGAACCTAGGAACCAATAAAAATTGGGGTCCTATGGTAACTTAAATCTTGTTTTGCAGGATAGTCCATGTGCCCATATCCCTATATGGTACTTGGACAGAAGATGCTCCAGGCATAAGACTGGAATAAGGAGCAACCTAAAGGAATACACTCCAGTGAAGGATGGACCCAAAGTATGCTTTGGTGGGTCAGGAAGAGGAGTCACCAAAGGCTATAACTTGCAGATACAAAGTTGGAGATGGATGAACGTACCATCAAGGATACTCCTCCTACTATCCAAGAGGAAAACGATGTTGTGATGTTGTGTGCATTCCTGAAGAAGGACAAAATACACAAGTCTTGGGTAAAGACCAGAAGGATCTTGCCATTGAATCTCAAAGATGTTTGACTGGTGGGACATAGTTTTGCTACCATTTTAGCAGAATAGTGAGAAGAAAAAGAAGTCTGTACTCATCACTGAGGAAAGCACTAGAAGCAGCTCTTCTGAGAGAAGTAAGGAAGGGACACATGATCCTCAACTGAAAATACTTTCAATCCTCAGCTGAAAAGATTCACAAGTGGTATACTTAGCTGAAATGATGACTGAAAGTAGTGTGGATAGGATCTATGCAAATATTGAGGGGGAGACTAACAATCTAAAAGCTCCTGTTGAGGGGGAGCAAGTTTAGTCTAGGTTACCAGATAAGCTTGAGTCTTACCTAGAGTATCTCCATCACAGAATAGATCAGAAGAATACTACTAAAGATCAGCATGTCCTTATGGACAGTGCTGGGGTTGAGGGTGAGACTACCCAGATGGTTACACCTGTTGTAGGAGAGCAATAACAATCAGTTCAAGAACTGCTGGATTGCTCCAACTATTATTTATACAAGTCAACACATTCCTATATGAAATGCAGAGATTGAGGGGGAGATTCCAACCGAATTCTCTGCTCAAGAAGAGTAGAATACTATTTGGGTTATCAATATAGCCAGAGCTAGAGGCAAATCTGTTGCCGAAGAAGAGGAAGAGATCTTGTTCTGCAAGAAGAGACTCTGCAGGGAGCTATTGTGCACAACTTTTGTGGATACAACATCAGCTAGAGGACTACAATAGCAAGGTAAGTTAGTCACCCTTATAGTATAACTCACCCAATGCAATTTTTATTGCTAAGATTCCTGTCTCACATAGTAGGACTAAGCTTATAGAAATTAGATATAATTCTATTAGAGAACGTGTAGAAAGTGAAGACATTTGCCTTGAATTTGTCCTCACTGACAATCAAGTTGCGGATATCTCCACTAAGTCATTGGATGAGGCTAAGTTTAATTCTTTCAAAATTGAGTAAAGAATGCTTAATGTTGAATGACTCATGTACATTAAGTATTTCAATTATAGATCTACATGTCTATAATGATGTTTATCAACCTTATTATAACTTTAGCAAGGTTAGATAGATAGTTAGCCGTTAATCACTTTAACTTGCTAAGTTAAATTTTAATGAGTTCAGCTGAGATAGATATAGTGTAGGATAAAAATTATGTTCCTAAAAAAATAATGATGTAGTTGAGGGGGAGCATTCATATGTTCCTTCTCAGGATGAGGTCATTCCATCCACCCAGTTTGTTGAGGAATCAACTCTTCTTGAGCATGATGGTCAAAAGGACCACTCAAGTTTCAAGTGGTTGCATTAGAAGGTTGATTCAGTAGTATCAACTCAAGTAGTATGATCTCTAGTCAGGTGGTATGATCACTATTGGAGTGGAATCAGGCTAAGATCAAGAGAAAATTTCTCCCATGATCCTATCTCCTCCCTCATTAGTTGAATGTCTATTGAAGAAGCCAGAAAGGGGGAGTGAGTGAGCAATACTTGACATGACTTGACATGTTGAGTTAGTGCATATACTTAGAGGAGTGGGAGAGCAATGACTTGACATGTTGAGTCACTTCATTAAATTAGAGAACTTTGAATAAGCAACATCTGCTAGCTTACATTTACTTAATTAATATGTTTTATGTGTTAATTCATCTTAGAATTGCGGTCTGTTCTGCCTTCTTAAAATAGGGGGAGATTGTTGGGAATATTTCCCTCAATGTTCCCTGGGTTTGAAGAGGCATCACCATCAATACTAAGAGCATAATTGTATTTGATGTATGTTCAAGTTCAATGTGTGCAGGATGTTCTTTGGAACAATGATTAGATAGGTTGTCTAAGTGACAGTGACAGGTAGACACAAGGAAGAATGCTGGAAAGATGGAAATTTGTCTAAGTCCAAAGACGTTGAGTGAAGGCAGTTCACTCAACGCCAGATGTCTAGAAAGAATGATGGAAAATGTGAAATTTGTCTAAGTCTACAGGTGTTGAGTGAAGCAAGTTCACTCAACGCCAGATGTAAAAAAGTGCTGAGTAAAGCATGGACAGTTAAAGCCCAACATTTTGCAAAGCAGATATGTAGCTAAGTCCACAGGCATTGAGTGAAGGCAATTCACTCAACGCCATACAATAAGAAGCGTTGAGTAAAGACAAGACAGTCAAAGCTTCAGTATTGGCAGGGAAGAATTCTGGTTAAGTTCAGAAGCATTGACTGAGGACAACACACTCAATGCCAGATAAAGAAACATCGAGTAAAGCTCGTGCAGTCAAAGCCTCAGAAGATGTAGACAGAAAATCTGTCTAAGTCCGGAAATGTTGAGTGAGGACAGCTCACTCAACGCCATCTCAACAAGAGAAATCAGCTAAGTACAGAAGTGTTGAGTTAAGGCTGTTCACTCAACGCCTCATCGATAAGATAGGCAAAGGCAGAAAGCGTTGAGTGAAGACAACTCACTCAACGCCTTCATACTATAAGTACAGAAGCGTTGAGTGAAGGTTGTTCACTCAACACCTCATCAAGATGACTGGAAAGTCAAGTATGTGTTGAGTGATGAAGGCTCACTCAACGCACTCAACGTCTATCAACAGAAAGTTTGTCTAAGGAAAAAATGTTGAGTAATGAAGGCTCACTAAACGCACTCAACGCCTAGTGAGACAAAAATCTATCTAAGTGTTTTTGCGTTGAGTGATGATGGCTCACTCAACGCACTCAATGCCTATACAAAATTGCTTGAATTTGGCTAAGTCCACAGATGTTGATGTCAGCAAAATTCAAAATCGTTGCGGGAAGTCAACAGTATGCGACAAACGGCGTCACATTCCTTCTTTGCTGCATTTAATGCAAAAGCAAGATTGTAGCTCCCAAATCCAATTGGGCCCATGGTTCAAAGAGTCGTTATACGATGGAAGATAAGAGAAGACAGATCAGATAATTGAAAATAAACTTTTGGAAGAGGCGAAACTTCATCTTCTTCCTCTCGCCACTATTGCAAAGCCTGAAGAACAAGTTTGAACTTCTGATCTAAGAATTCAAGAAGTTAGATGTTGCCTTTCTCACCTGCAATAGAAAGTTCAGAGAAACTCTCTGAGCAAAAGGAAGCAGCCAAGGCTAACCCTAGCTGCAGCAAGTTAACTGTTGCAATTCTCACCTGTAACGGCAAGGTTGGAGATACTTTGCTAAAGAAGAAGCAGCAGCAAGGATGCCCTAGCTGTAGCCACTTCACAGCCCTAGCAGATCATTCTTGAAGAACACTTTTAGGAGCTGTGAAGAAGAACAGAGGGCCAAATTTCTTTCTCTGTTCAGGAAGAAGCAGTGCTCTGCAAGATACTTTACAGCACAAGCAGAACCAACTTGAAGATCCACCGTCTTATTGCTGTGAAAAAGATAGGACTAAGCTCTCTTAGTTCAGGAAGAAGAAGGCTCAGAGAATCATCTCTCTAGAAACAAAGATAGGGCTGAGTATTTCTCAGTCCAGAAAGGTAGACTCAGAGAACATTATCTCTGGAGTCAAATATCATCAATAACCCTTTCTCTCTGCAGGATCCTTTGGGCTTGAGTTGTAAGTGTAAGATTATAAAGGCTGAGTGGTAGGATCTTTTATTGATCTGAGGTAGGATCCAGTTGTGGATCTGAGGTAGGGCCTGCATGCCTAAGGTAGGATCTGGAGCAGATCTGAGGTGTGAGATTTACTCTCTCTGATTTGTAGGGTTATCCTCCTAGACTGAGTGTAGGACTTGTGCTTAAGTCTAAGGTAGGTGATCATTGGATCACTGAGCTGTAGGAGCAAAGCTTGCTCTGAGTTGTAGGGCCTTGTGCCTGAGGTAGGTTGTTGGAGGAGACTAAGAGATCCTGAGGGATTTGTGTTGTAAGCTCTTTGGAGCTGATATTGGTGAAGTGTCTTGTCTAATACACTATTAGAAAGGTGGGAGGGATAGTTGACGTACCCATAATCTGAGAAACCACTATAAATTCATGTGTGTTGTGTGATTGTCTTGAAAGCTAACCTAATTTAACTCACAACACACTAATGGAAGGAAAAAGTCTCCAGGAAGTGTCGTACACTGTTAGCTTTGTATGGTAGGAAGGGTCGTACACCAATAGATATCAAGCTAGTATACAAATGATGCCTTTTGAAGCTTTGTATGGTAGGAAGTGTCGTACACCGTTATCTTGGGAAGAATCGGCAAAACTAAGTTGTATAAGCGAAAGGAAGTTGAAGAAGCTAATTCAACAATACGGACTATCTAAGAGAGACTACTGTTAGCTCAGGATAGGCAAACGAAGTACTACAATGCCAAACACCGAAACGTGGAGTTTGCGGTGGCCGATTGGGTATACATAAAGATCAAACTATTCAAAGGCGTGTCCAGGATTTGGCGCTTGAAAAGGCTGAGTTCAAGGTATCTTAGCTCGTTTGAAGTGGTGGAACAAGTTGGAGAGGCCGCCTATCGATTAGCTCTATCAACAGAGCTAAGTGGCTTGCACGATGTGTTTCACATATCGGTGCTGTGCAAAGCTGTGAAAGAGCCAACTCACGTGGTTGAGGATGATCGAGTACCGGTTGATACTGGACTAACTATGAAAGTTAGGCTCATTCGGATCGAGGATACGTTGATCAAGCAGCTACAAAACAAGACAATCGGGATAGTCAAGATCCGGTGGGACAACTATGGTCGTGAGGAGCTAACATGGGAGCAAGAGCAAACCATGCATATTGAATATCCCGAGTTGTTTAGGTAACGTTGTTATAACAGCGTTTTTATGAATAAAAAGTTGTGACATTTAAGTTGCCGTCTTTTTTTTTAGCTATATGTAAATTTCAGGACGAAATTTCTGTAAGGAGGGGATGATTGTAACACCCCAAAAAGAGTAGTGGTCATTGGAGGCTACCCCACGGCGATAGTCTTAACGTAGGCGCTAGCTCAGTGAATTAAAAGGACAAACACTCGGGTTTGTACCGTCTGGCGATAGTAAGCTATCGCGCCGCGTTAGCAAAATGCCTTTGGCAAAACCACTCAACGCTTTCGAAGAATCGTCGAGAGCGCTAACGCTAGGCGACAGGCGTTACCGCAAAGCGCTAGCTGCTCGACGAACGTCGAAAGGATTTCTCGAGTAAACAGGCTAC
Organism: Platanthera zijinensis; assembly: GCA_039513925.1. Classification (NCBI taxonomy): domain Eukaryota; kingdom Viridiplantae; phylum Streptophyta; class Magnoliopsida; order Asparagales; family Orchidaceae; genus Platanthera; species Platanthera zijinensis. The sequence goes on from CM077092.1 coordinate 57,265,740, forward strand.
CGCTAGGCGCTAAAGAGGTACTGCGGGGCGATAGCTCTGGATAGCGGTGCCGGCTGGTCAAAGCGGTTACCGCCTGTGTTACCACACGACAGTAGGAGTTATCGAGCGGCGGTGGCTTTTATATAAATGATGGACTTGAGATTTTATTCTCATCTTCTCTTATACTTGCTCTTCTTTACTTTTGGAGAGGAAAGAGGAGGAACGTCCAGGAACACTTGTGGAGATCGATCAAAGGTGTGCTTGTGATTGGAATCACGAGTCGACGCTAGATCCGCGGAGAGGAAGTTGTGACGATAAATTCCATCCATATCAAAGATCACGGACATGGCTCTAAAGAGAACTACAAGGGTAACGATATTCCTTCTTGAACAAATGAAGTCCTTCTTTTGGCATATGCATGGAATCCCCCACCAAAAGGTGGAGAATCAAGGGAATTCCTTTGGGTTGAATCATGAAATCCCCACTGAGTCTTGTATATAGATCCGGAAATGTGTAGTATGGAATAGGCATGTTGTGTGAAGCCCATCTGGACAGGTTTGTCTGGATTGGTGATGTTTATGTTGTGTGTTCGAGAAGACACCGAGTATACTCGAGTAATATACGGGGTTTGCGGGGTACTGGAGTTGCATTCCAGGAAAATACCCTAGAAATCCACAGTTGAAGACCAGTTGGATACCGCCGGGAGATAGTGAGTATCGCCAGCAATGAGTCTTGGTGAGCTATTTGTGCTGAATGCTATGAAAAGACCGGTATTTCTGGCACTGCAGGATGCTGCATGGTTTGGGTTGAGTTTAGGCGCAGAAAGAGAGCTTATGTTGGTCCCGCCAAACGATCGTGATGAATACTGGCACTAACTCCCTTTCTTATTGTAAATCCTATCTTTAGGTAACTGTGAGTTAATCTGTGAGCTGCAAGCTCTTAAAGGCCGTCAAGCCGAAAAAATAAGGGAAATCCGACCCACGTCAGTCTAGATATTGAATTGACGATTTGAGAAATTGGCAATGGTTGAACTGTCTCTCCATTATGGTTGTCTAACTTGAGTGCCTAAGTTATTGGCATTCGTTAGGATCACATAATGAGAGTCTTGGGATGTACGCCATCAAGACTAAAGTCTCCGGCCGTGGGCCGTTGAGCATGAATACTCAAACTTGTCGTTATGTCTGGGACCTCTGAACGGTGGTGGGACCCAGATTTTTCGGTACACCTAGAATGTGCCCTGAGTGCACGAAGCGTCGGGCCATGCGGCCGATGTTTTTGATATATTGAACTGTGCAGGAGTGTACGTTTTGTGATATATCTACTTGTGAAAATACTACGCCTGTAGGGAAGGAATACTACTGCCTCGGGAAAGGGGTAGGGTTGTTATAAATTGGTCAGCTGAATGCTGACCGTTGCCTTGTTTGCCACCCTCGTGGTGGATTGTCTCTGCGCAGGTATTGGAGAGCCGAGCGGGAAATAGAGGACTGAAGCCCTTGCTGCTATACTGGCCCTCGAATGCTGAATGGAAAAGTTTTACTGTTTTCATGTGTGGACGGTCTGCGTGCCGATGTTTGTAATCCACACTTGTGAAGTTTAACTGTAAGGCCTTAATGCCAATCACTTTTGTGTATTTCTATGTACATTCCTATGATATATATAAATGTGGTTGTTTATATATAGTGGACATTCATCATTATTGAGTTCAGTAATAACCCCTAAAGCTTCCGCTAGAATGCTCTGAGTTAGGATGCGTATACTGGTTTTGATATTCATAAGTAACGTCGTTGACTGTTTGCGGAATATGGCGTGGGGCCCCGGAAGGACCCTCTGTTATATTTCATGTGACGGACGGAGGTGTTACAATTTGGTATCATCTTGTCTTGGTGTTCCTCCTTCGAATTCGTGGTCGAATTCTTTTGAGGGGTGAAGAGAACGTGTACGTGTGAACCATTATAACATAAATGGACTCAAGAATGTCCACTTAGGAATGAAAATACACTTGTTTGTGGAACCTGCGCGTTCCTCTTAGTTGTGTTGTCGCTTTGTTTGGTCGCTAAATTGTGTCTTGTACGCATATAGGTGACTCAAAGTGGTACAGGGCAGTCTGAGCCACAGCGTTCTGTTTAAAGTGCGGCACCAGCTGAGGTGCCCACACCTCCTCCTTCTACGGAGACAGTGCATTTAGTTGCTGAGGCATTGTTTGCAATGATACACACACAGCCTACTAGGCAGGCACAGCCTGCAATGGTGCCAGAACAGGTTGGTATGAGGCCAAAACCTTTGGAGGCTGTGGTAGATGTATGAACAGCAAAACGACAACTGAAGCAGTTCATGAGTTTCAGTCCTCCTACATTCAAGGGGCAGGATCCCCAAAGCAGGCAGAGGACTGGCTTGTGCGAATCAAGAGGATATTGACTGTGATACTAACTGAGGAGGAATAGAAAGTCACCTTGGCCACTTTCCTATTGGAAGGAGAGGCTCGGCTTTGGTGGGATGAAATGGAGCTACACCACTTAGCAGGCAGACAACTAACGGAGGTCTCGATAGGGGAGTTTTCGAGACTGTTCTTGGCAAAGCATTTGCCTTCAGCGCAGCGCATAGCCATGGAAAATGAGTTCCAGTGTCTAACTGAGGTAAAAAGTAGCGTTGATACCTACTTACATGAGTTTATAAGATTGGGATGCTATGCAGGGTCTACCTTCGCCAAAGAAGAGCGTAAGACCAATAGGTTCTATGAGGGACTGCGGGATGAGTTGAGATTTCTGCTCTCGAGTTCGGTGAACCAAGGGTTTCAAGTGTTTGTAGATACGGCTCGTGCATTGGAAAAAGATATGAAGAGGGTACAGGGCAATAGGGACTTAGCGGTGACAAAGTCAAAGGTCAAAGCGCCGTGTCCTGAAAAGTAGGGTTACCGAAAGAGATGGGGTAAGAGGTCCAAGTCTTCTGGACAGGCTCCTTCTACAGTTGCATCTAGAGCAACTTCTAGGCAAGACCCTCGTGCATGTTATACATGTGGAAAGGTGGGTCATCTAGCCTGTGACTGTTGGGTTGGTCCGCCAAAGGTTGAGAAGAAGGCAGGAGCTACATATACTGAAAATGGAAAGGCAGTGGAGTCCGCTGCATCCCAGTATGCTCCAGCCCAACCAAGGGTGTACAACCTTGGACAACAAGAGGCCATCAAATAGGCCGATGTGGTCACAGGTATGAATAGTATAGATTTATGCTCTATATACTGTATATCTTGTGATTTGCATGTTTGTAACTTGAGTGTTCTAGGCTTTGTCCTTATTCGGGACTGTCCGGCGAGAGCACTGTTCGATACTGGTGTTTCACATTCGTTTCTACCTAAGGACTTCTTGTCACGGATCGGAGTGCCTACTCGTATGATGACAGATAGTGTGAAGGTGTTATTGCCTAACAGATGTGTGATGCGTGCAGATAGGTCTTATTATGTTGAGGTGCAGTTAGGAAGTCGGGATTTTGAATTGGAAGCATTCGTACTGCAGATATCTGAGTTTGATGTGATCTTTGGTATGGGCTAGCTCTCGGAGCAGCGTGCCTTTATAGATTGCAACTCAAATGAAGTCACACTGGGTTAGAATACTGAGCTAGAGACTACATTCGCTGGTATGCGAGGATCGAGTAAGATATTGATGTCTGCTCTCCAAGTAGTCAAGTCTATTCGGAAGGGCGCAGAGTTGTTCTTCGCGCTTATTGAGGCTGTTGAGCTAAAGACTAGTTTGCGTGATGTTCTGGTTGTATCAGAGTACGCAGATGTGTTTCCGAAGGATCTTCCGGGGTTACCGCCCTACAAGGAGATTGACTTCTCTATTGAGTTGGTGCCAGGTGCAAAACCTGTGGCCCGCTCACCGTACCGTGTAGAAATGGAGGAACTGAAGGTTCAACTACAAGAACTGCTAGAGCAAGGATATATTGATGCGTGGAAAACGGCAAGCGCACCGGTCGCACAAGTAATAAAGTTTGGGAATAAATCCCCGAGTGTCGGTCTCTTGAGGAACACAGTAAGGGATGAGTTAATGTCGAGGAGGACTTGAGATTGAAGTCCTCGGGGCGAAGGTAACGATGGGGGTTTTGATGGTTGTGGAAACAGAAAGTAAAAATCTAACAACTACTCCTATGCAACGCCGCTATGCGATGCTTCGCCAGGCGGGATGGAAGACTAGTCGGGCCGCTATGCACCGAATCGCTTGGCGGATGGAAGAGTAGGCTAGCGGATGAGGTGGAGAGAACGGCGGAAATCCTACTATGCAGGCCGCTATGCACTGCTTCGCCAGGCGGGATGGAAACTACACGGGCCGCTATGCACCGAATCGCTTGGCGGATGGAAGAGTAGGCTAGCGGATGAGGTGGTTAGAACGGCGGAATGAGGGTCGTGAGCACCTCTTCGCAACGCACGCCACTAGCAATTGCTAGTGCGGCAAGGGTGGATGGATGGTGGAATAATAAGGCGCACCTCACGCAATAATAACGAAAATACACAAATCACATAGACATGAAAAAGTGCAAGATCATTAACTACAATAAAGTGTACTTCATCAATACATAGAGTTAAACTAAGCTATCAAATACAAGAGGAAGAGGTGTGCGAATCGACCGAATCCGAAGCCTTGTTGAGGGTTCACGGCTGGAATCCCGGGTTGTCAATCCGAGTCCAAGCTCGGTCCTCAACTGCGTCCGGGGTAGAGGAGGCTGTCACTCACTCCCAATGGACCCGTCTTCTTCGTTGAAATGATCCGTAGATTGCGGCTCCGGCCCTTCCTTGCTTGATGGAGAAAGCTCGGTCAAAACTCCGCTTGAAGCTTGAGGATGAAGGAGGAGGCCGAGAGGATGCTCCGGCGTTGATTTGGCGTCGAAAGCTTGCCCGGAGACCCTCCCTAAGGTGGGAGATGAAGGGGGACGGAGGAAACCCTCGTCCGAGACGAAGAACGGCGGAAAAATCGCGGATTTGGATCGTCTTTTCGAAATTAGGGCGGACCTGCGCTATTTATAGAAAACAGAATTAAACAGCGCGCACGATCACTGGCGCACGACCAATGGTCGTGCGCGATATGGTCAGTGATCGTGCGATATGGAGGCAGAAAAGTGGAAAAAGATGTCATGACTGCGCACGACCGGCAACGCACGAGCAGTGATCGTGCGCGGTATGGCTGATGATCGTGCGATATGCCGGGACAGAACTTTCACAGAAGAGGTCATGACTGCGCACGACCAGTGATCGTGCGCCAAAGAGGTCGATGATCGTGCGTGGGTAAAAACGCACGACCATTGACTCCTTTGCCAAAAATGGTGAATGTCCTATCCCGGACGCCCACACGATCCCAGAACCTGCAGGAAAACTGGACGGGATGTCGACATGGCAGTCACAGACATAAATATTAAGCAAAGCAAAAAGGAAAATACACACACGCGCAGAAATAGGCTAATAAAGTGCACAAGACGTGGAATAACCGTAGCGAACCAAAAGAAGTGCAAATGACGCTAAACGGTGTGCAAAGACAAGAAAATAAGCCTAGATGAGTCCAAAAATAGGTATATAAAGAGGACTCATCACACCCCCAGACTTAACCATTTGCGCGTCCCGAGCAAACAAAACCTAAGCAGACAGGGAAAATGAACTAGCTAACAAAGAAATTGCAAAACGGAGTACCATGCGAAGTCGCATGCTCGCGTGCATAAAAATAAAGTAAAGGAAATTTTTAAGTATACAAAATATTTTGTATTTTTCACAATGCGTATCAAAAAGTTATTACTACTCAAAAGTAGAATCACGGTGAATCATCCGGTCCTACGCAGGAAGAAAGTAGACAGGCCACTAAGGTGAGCATTGCCGAAGACCGGGGCTCAAGATTACCCCCAAAGGAATCCACCAATGTCGGAAACCATAAGCTTGCCCGTTCGCACTCTCTCCACGGCACTAGTCAACTCAAGCGCAAGTCCGTAGGACTTTAGGATAATAACGGGGCTTGGGATTAGGTGAGGAAAGCAAAGATAAACATGACGGCTATGCACCTAACCCAAAAGAGCTAACGTACAAAACTAGTACCCGCTGCCCACAAAATAAACACGGGTGCACCACACCCCCAGACTTAACTTTTGCAACATGGGTGTGTGCACCGCCTACTCCAAATCCAAATCATCTCAAGTAAAGATTTTCAATTAAACTTTTTCTTTCTCTTTTTTTCTTTTCTTTTTTTCTTTTTTAAATCATTTTCTTTTCTTTTTCATCTTTTTATTTTCATAATTTCAGCAGATATAACTTGGAAGCACTTCCACATTTTCACAATTAATAACACCACATCACAACCCAACATGAAAATATAAAACACTAAGCTCGACTTGGGTGTGCGACTAGGATCGGCTATGAGGCTTTGGTGAAATAATGGTGGAGCTGAATCAAAAGAAAGGGTAGGCACAAAGGGGCGTAGCGAGGATATGACATTAGGAACGGTACAAAGCTCAACCGGGCCAAAAGATGGCCTACATCACTCTCACGCTAGACTAACCGTGTACCCATGCTTCAAGAATAGCTTGGGGCAAGTTCTTAGCAACCGAGAAAGATAATCCTTCCTCCCGACTCAAGCAATACGAGTCTAGTGGCGGCTACACACATTCCTACGCTACCGTTTGATTCACACCGGATTCACCAACTTTTGAGTAGAATAAAAAAAGAATTTACGCAGATAGAAAAATATAAAGCTATAAGCATACAGAAAAATTAAATCTACTCAAATTTCTATACAAAACGAGAGCAGTTGACTAGAAACACAGCAAGGCCAACATTTTACTCCGTCGCACAATCCTGAACTAGCACAGAAATTTTCCAAGTCTAACAAAGACACAAGTTCAACTCGTGACACGCAAACCGCTAAGCTCGCGCTCATGTGGGTGCAGTGGTGTGCGATGCAATGAACTTAAACAAAATAATAATGTAAAAGCTTCTAGTATGCAAAAGAAATGTGCACGTGCAAAAGGTAAACTGACTCTCCCCCAGACTTAAACTAAACAACACATCAAATGATAGAGAAATTTAAATCAAAAAGAGCTAAGGGAAGAGGTTACCCAATGCTCAGCTAGTGAGCATACCAGAAGACGCGTGAAAACTAGGAGCAGGCCCGCCATACGAAGAATCACAACCCCGCCATACGTAGTATCCATGAATACCTGCAGGGGTGAGCTCCGCAAAAACAAAAGAAAAATATACAAAAAGAAATACTAAACTAAGCTAGACATAAAATAAAAATAAAAATGCAGAAAATTTAAGATAAGTACTGGGGTTATTGTCATCCCAGCACGACTTATTCAGCAAAAGAAAAGTTCTAGCTAATGGGCCTATGAAAAGAAAAGTGCACAGGCAACTGTCCTAATATCCGTGTCGGTAACGGGTACCGATACGGTGATAGCACAGTTACCCCTCTACCTAGATAATAATACCTGTGACGCACAGGTAGAGGAAATAGGAAGTAAGATGAGGAGGCCTGGTCCTCACTCATCTCACCACAAAAAGAATCCTTGCCTAGCAAGGAATCGTCCACCACAAGCTCGTTGGGGGCGAAGGTGAAGGCAGAGGATTCAACTGCAAAAGGAGTAGGAAATTCCTCATGCAAGCTGAGGCACTCGCCGACAACCTGAGCACAAGGCTCAATGCCAACCCAACTCACCTACAGGGAGTCAACCCGCACAGGCGCAGAAGGAGAAGGGGGGTCAAGGAATAAAGGAGATGAAGAACATAAGGAACTAATCGGGGGAGTGGTCCCGGTCTCACTCCCAGCAGGCTCCAAACAATGATCATCGTCGGTGTCATGTGAGTCATGGCGAGGGGAAGCCGAGACCATGAGGTCCTCGGTGGTGATTTGGACCTCCTCAACCAACAAGGAAGTAGAAACCTCCTCGCCAGCAAGGATTTCCTCATCACACCTCGGTACGTCACGGTGTTCCAAGACATAGTACTCACCATTGATGAGAATAATGTCCTCGTCACACCACGGCGCATCCTCATATTCCCAATCTCCAAAGGGCACAACATCATCGACCGACTCACTAGAAATGGGAGTAGGTAATTCATGCAAAGAAAGCGGAGGAGCAACATCATCAGAGATAATATGCGCAGGTTCCTCCGGGGGTGAATCAAAAATAGGGGAAGAAGGCACAAGGAGAGAAGGCGCCGCAATGTCGTCGCACTGACCAGTAGAAAGTCTGATGGGTGTATCCACAGCAGTCCCCCATAGACAAGGTGGTACTGCGGATACATCATCAGAATCAGAAGGAGCGGCCATTGGAGAAGTGGATGAGACAATCCGGATATCCGGTTCATCATCCGCCTCCATCTGGCGCTGAAATTCTGCGCAATCTTTCAACACATGGTCGGTGCTATGACAACACAAACACCGTTTTCCATTACCCCTCGGTCCAGAAGGGACCGGGGAGGAATATGAAAAAGGTGAAGGCGGAGAAGAGTAGTGACCATAAGACTGGGGTGCGGTGTATGAAGTACCATAAGACAACGGTGCTCCATACACTGAACCACGAGAATTATGCTCCCATTCTTCAGTGGGGCACTCATCACTGTTATGCCTATAATCCCCGCACCAACGACAACAAATATTCACATAAGAATACATGGTGCAGCAAGAAAGAATTCACCACAAGATTTTCTAAGCAAAAATTAACTACACACAAGCAGATAAATAAAAAGGAATACCTGCTACTGGAATATAAAAAAAATTAGAAGAGGAATAAAGAAAAATAAGCAACAAATTATAAAAACTAAAGTAAAGAAAAATAAAACATGGAATGAACAGATGGAAAAGGGCTTCTATCTCAAATCTACCTCTTCAAAAACTCAAACGACTGTGTTCCCCGGCAACGGCGCCAAAAACTTGATGCGTGGAAAACGGCAAGCGCACCGGTCGCACAAGTAATAAAGTTTGGGAATAAATCCCCGAGTGTCGGTCTCTTGAGGAACACAGTAAGGGATGAGTTAATGTCGAGGAGGACTTGAGATTGAAGTCCTCGGGGCGAAGGTAACGATGGGGGTTTTGATGGTTGTGGAAACAGAAAGTAAAAATCTAACAACTACTCCTATGCAACGCCGCTATGCGATGCTTCGCCAGGCGGGATGGAAGACTAGTCGGGCCGCTATGCACCGAATCGCTTGGCGGATGGAAGAGTAGGCTAGCGGATGAGGTGGAGAGAACGGCGGAAATCCTACTATGCAGGCCGCTATGCACTGCTTCGCCAGGCGGGATGGAAACTACACGGGCCGCTATGCACCGAATCGCTTGGCGGATGGAAGAGTAGGCTAGCGGATGAGGTGGTTAGAACGGCGGAATGAGGGTCGTGAGCACCTCTTCGCAACGCACGCCACTAGCAATTGCTAGTGCGGCAAGGGTGGATGGATGGTGGAATAATAAGGCGCACCTCACGCAATAATAACGAAAATACACAAATCACATAGACATGAAAAAGTGCAAGATCATTAACTACAATAAAGTGTACTTCATCAATACATAGAGTTAAACTAAGCTATCAAATACAAGAGGAAGAGGTGTGCGAATCGACCGAATCCGAAGCCTTGTTGAGGGTTCACGGCTGGAATCCCGGGTTGTCAATCCGAGTCCAAGCTCGGTCCTCAACTGCGTCCGGGGTAGAGGAGGCTGTCACTCACTCCCAATGGACCCGTCTTCTTCGTTGAAATGATCCGTAGATTGCGGCTCCGGCCCTTCCTTGCTTGATGGAGAAAGCTCGGTCAAAACTCCGCTTGAAGCTTGAGGATGAAGGAGGAGGCCGAGAGGATGCTCCGGCGTTGATTTGGCGTCGAAAGCTTGCCCGGAGACCCTCCCTAAGGTGGGAGATGAAGGGGGACGGAGGAAACCCTCGTCCGAGACGAAGAACGGCGGAAAAATCGCGGATTTGGATCGTCTTTTCGAAATTAGGGCGGACCTGCGCTATTTATAGAAAACAGAATTAAACAGCGCGCACGATCACTGGCGCACGACCAATGGTCGTGCGCGATATGGTCAGTGATCGTGCGATATGGAGGCAGAAAAGTGGAAAAAGATGTCATGACTGCGCACGACCGGCAACGCACGAGCAGTGATCGTGCGCGGTATGGCTGATGATCGTGCGATATGCCGGGACAGAACTTTCACAGAAGAGGTCATGACTGCGCACGACCAGTGATCGTGCGCCAAAGAGGTCGATGATCGTGCGTGGGTAAAAACGCACGACCATTGACTCCTTTGCCAAAAATGGTGAATGTCCTATCCCGGACGCCCACACGATCCCAGAACCTGCAGGAAAACTGGACGGGATGTCGACATGGCAGTCACAGACATAAATATTAAGCAAAGCAAAAAGGAAAATACACACACGCGCAGAAATAGGCTAATAAAGTGCACAAGACGTGGAATAACCGTAGCGAACCAAAAGAAGTGCAAATGACGCTAAACGGTGTGCAAAGACAAGAAAATAAGCCTAGATGAGTCCAAAAATAGGTATATAAAGAGGACTCATCATATATACGCCCAAGTATGTCACCTTGGAGCGCTCTGATCCTATTTGTGAAAAATAAGGACTAAAGCTTGCGGCTATGCATTGACTATCGAGAGTTGAATAAGCTGATGGAGAAGAACAAGTACCCGATTACACGGCTTGATGAATTGTTCGATCAGCTAGTGGGATCAACTGTCTACTCTTAGCTGGACTTAAAGTCTGGCTATTATCAGTAAAGGATTTGGGAATGTGATATTCCAAAGACAGTGTTTGGTACAAGCTATGTTCATTACGAGTTCACCGTAATGCTGTTTGGGCTAACAAATGCGCCATCGGTATTCATGACCTAATGCACCGAACATTTCGAGAGTACTTGGACTTATTTGTCATTGTCTTTATTGATGACATTTTAGTGTACTCTCAGTATGAAGAAGACCATGCGAACCATTTACGAATGGTGTTGCACACCCTGAGAAAGAACAAGCTCTATGCCAATTTCTCAAAGTGTGAGTTCTGGCTATCGTCAGTGGCATTTCTGGGCCATGTGGTTAGTGGAGATGGCATTGCAGTGGATCCGGCAAAGATAGTTGCGATACGGGAGTGGCCGATGTTGTCTTCTGTAGCCTAAGTTAGAAGTTTCCTTGGAATTGCAGGATACTACAGGCGCTTCGTACAGAACTTCTCGCGGATAGCCTTGCCTCTCACTACACTGACGAGGAAAGATCAGAAGTTTGTTTGGATGCCATAGTGCGCGCGAGCTTTTGAAGAGTTTAAGAGTCATTTGACCACGGCGCCTATTTTTACGTCGCCATGTGGTACGGACGGCCAAGAGATTTATACTGATGCGTCAGGGAGCGGCTTAGGCTGCGTTCTTCTTCAGTTTGGCAAAGTGATAGTTTATGGCTCACGCCAGTTGAAAGTGTATGAACGGAACTACCCCGTCCACTACTTGGAGTTAGCGGCAGAGATATTTGCACTTAAATTGTGGCGTCATTACTTATATGGCGTGAATGTTAACATCTTCACGGACCATAAGAGCCTTAAGTATCTTCTGGATCAAAAGGATATAAATATGCGACAGCGGAGGTGGATGGATTTCCTTGGGGACTACACCTTTCAGATTCACTATACTCCCGGGAAGGGAAATGTAGTCGCAGATGACTTGAGTCGTAGGACTCCGGCAAGGGCAAGTTGGTTGCGGATACATGATAAGCATCTGATCCAGGAATTGGAGAACTTAGACATTTTCTTTGTTGACAAGAATGCCACTACAAATGCGTCCTTGAACTGGATAGAGGTCCAATATGACCTTAACGATAGGGTTCGGCGAGCAATGGAACTCGATAAGAGTCTACAACACTATGCAGCGGATGCGTCAAATGCCCAATTCTCCTTGGATGACGGACTTTTACGAAAAGCTGGTCGTTTGTGCATCCTGAATGTGGGTAAACTTCGTGAGGAATTGATATACAAAAAACATTTTACAAAGTACTCAATTCACCTAGGGAGCACGAAGATGTATAAGGACATGAAAAAGGTGTTCTGTTTGCCATGTTTGAAGAAGGACATAGTCCATTATGTGGCAAAATATCAAACTTTTGCCTTAGTGAAGGCTGAATACCAGAAACCTGGTGGTTTCCTAAAGTCATTACCAATCCCGGTATATAAGTTCGATGACATTTCTATGGATTTTGTGCATGGTCTACCGAGATCTCAGAGCGGAAATAACGCCATGTGGGTGATCATTGACCGATTAAATAAAGTGTCACACTTCATACCAAACAGGAAGGATGATTCAGCTGAAAAAATTGACAAAGTTGTATGTGGATAATATCGTACGATTGCACGACATATATATTTCTTGTTCAATGTCTTGATAACTCTATTTTTAGCTAAGTGACTTGCATGATGTGTTTCACATATCGGTGTTGTGCAAAGCTATAAAAAGTCAACTCACGTGGTTGAGGATGATCGAGTACCGATCGATAGTGGGCTAACTACAAAAGTTAGGCTCATTCAGATCGAGGATACGACGATCAAGCAGCTATGAAACAAGACAATCGGGATGGTCAAGGTCCGGTGGGATAACTGTGGTCGTGAGGAGCTTACATGGGAGCGAGAGCAAACCATGCGTATTGAATATCCCGAGTTGTTTGTGTAACGTTGTTATAACAACTTTTTTATGAATAAAAATTTGTTGTGACATTTAAGTTGTTGTCTTTCTTATAGCTGTATGTAAATTTCGGGACAAATTTTTTGTAAGGAGGGGAGGATTGTAACACCCCAAAAGGAGTAGTGGTCATTGGAGGATACCGCGCAGCGATAGTCTTATCGTAGGCGCTAGCTTAGTGAATTAAAAGGCCAAACGCTCGGGTTTTTACCGTCTGGCGATAGTAAGCTATCGTGCCGCATTAGCAAAATGCCTTTTGCAAAACCACTCAATACTTTCGAAGAATCGTCGAGAGCGCTAACGTTAGGCGTCAGATGTTATCGCGCCATGCTAGCCGCTCGACGAACGTTGAAAGGACTTCTCGAGTAACCAGGCTACCGTCAGGCGCTAAAGAGGTATTGCGGGGAGATAGCTCTGGATAGCGGCATCGGCTAGTCAAAGCGGTTACCGCCTGTGTTACCGAGCGGCGGTAGGAGTTACCGTGTGGCGGTAGCTTTTGTATAAAGGATGGACTTGAGATTTTATTCTCATATTCTCTTATACTTGCTCTTCTTTACTTCTGGAGAGGGAAGAGGAGGAACGCCCAGGAACTCTTGTGGAGATCGATCCAAGGTGTGCTTGTAATTGGAATCGCGAGTCGACGCTAGATCCGCGGAGAGGAAGTTGTGACGATCAATTTCATCCGGATCAAAGATCACGGTCATGGATCCGAAGAGAACTACAAGGATAACGATCTTCCTTCTTGGACAAGTGAATTCTTTCTTTCGGCATATGCATGGAATCCCCCACTAAAAGGTGGAGAATCGAGGGAATTCCTTTGGGTTGATTCATGAAATCCCTAGTGAGTCTTGCATATAGATCCAAAAATGTGTAGTACGAAATATGCATTCCGTCTGGATTGTTGCGTGCCAGAGAAGAATCTGAGTATACTCGAGTAATATATGGGGTCTGCGGGGTACTGGAGTTGCATTCCAAGAAAATACCCTAGAAATCCACAGTTGAAGACTAGTTGGATACCGCCGGGCGATAGTGAGTATCGCAAACGGCGAGCTCTTGGTGAGCTATTTATGTTGAATACTATGGAAAGACCAGTGTTTCTGACACTACATGATGCTGCAGGGTTTGGGTTGAGTTTGGGCGCAGAAATAGAGCTTCTGTTGGTCCCGCAAAGCGATCGTGATGAACATTGGCACTAACTCCCTTTTAGATTGTAAAGCCTGTCTCTGGGAGACTGTGAGGATAATCTGTGAGCTGTGAGCTCTTAAAGTCTGTCGAGCCGAACAGATAAGGGGAAGACGACCCTCATCAGTATAGACATTGAATTGACGATTTAAGCAATGGGAAATGACTGAAATGTCTCCGCGTTATGGTTGTCTAACTTGAGTTCTTAAGTTATTGGTATTCATTAGAATTACATAATGAGAGTCTTTGGCTATACACCATCAAGACTAAAGTCTCTGGCTGTGGGTCGTGGAGCATGAATGATCAAACTCTTTGTTCTATCTTGGACCTCTGAACAGTGGTGGGACCCTGGTTTTTCGGTACACCGAGAATGTGCCCTAAGTGCACGGAGCGTCGGGTCGTGTGGCCGACGTTTGTGATATATTGAACTGTGCGAGAGTGCACGTTTTGTGATATATCTGCTTGTGAAAATACTATGCCTGCTAGGGAGGAATACCACTACCCCGTGAAAGGGGTAGGGTAGTTATAAATTGGTCAGCTGAATGCTGACCGTTGCCTTGTTTGCCACCCTCGTGGTGGATTGTCTCTGCGCAGGTATTGGAGAGCCGAGCAGGAAATAGCGGGTTGAATCCCTTGCTACTATACTATCTCTCGAAGGCTGAATGAAAAAGTTTTACTGTTTTCAAGTGTGGCTGGCCTGCGTGCTGATGTTTGTAATCCACACTTGTGAAGTTTAACGGTAAGGCCTTAAGGCCAAAAACTTTTGTGTATTTCTGTGTACATTCCTATGATATATATAAATGTGGTTATTTATATATATTGGACATTCATGATTGTTGAGTACGGTAATAACCCCTAAATCTTTTGCTAGAATGCTCTGAGTTAGGATGCGTATACTGGTTTTTATATTCATAAGTAACGTCGTTGACTGTCTGCGGAATATGGCGTGGGGCCCCGTCCGGACCCTCTACTATATTTCATGTGACGGACAGAGGTGTTACATATAACATGCTGACAAAAATCTTGATGGAGTTACTTTATGAAATGACTAATTTTCTTGGCCTTATTTGGCACCAACTCCACAACAAGGAGAGATAGGCGGGAGAACTCCTTTTCATACTCAGTCACTGTCCTACCAGGCTGCTGGAGGGACAAGAACTTATAAGTTAGCCTATCCTGCTTTACAGAAGAAAGAAACTTCTCCATAATACCTTCCTTGAATTGACCCCAAGTCACGGTGGCAAAATTGCGGAGATTGCACTGAAGCCATCGGTGTAAGCATCCTCGGTCAGTTGGTAGACTATAAGAAGATCCTTTTGAGCCTCTGGAACTCCAATATACTCAAAGTACTCCGTTTGGGAGAGCCACTCTGATATGCTGAAATAGTCACGGTATCCATTGTAATATGGAGGCTTTAAGCTTTTGAACGCTAGTACATCGGCCATCACTACAGGATGAATAGCCAGATTTAATTCAAGTAGGGTCACTAGGTTGATGACAGATGAGCTGGTTTCAGGATCAGATGTAGGAGGGGTGACTCCATGAGTGAATTAGTGATAGCTACTTCAGCTGCCCCTAGCAACCAGAACTAGAGGCTTGATCAGGAGTTTGATGATCTTCTTCCAAGCGAGTGAGATGATTGAGAATCTACATCAAAAGTTGTGTAGTGACAAATCTAGAAGCTTCCCCTACATAAGAGGTAGCCTGCTTGCGACGCAGGCACTTAAGAGCCATCATAAAAAAGATGTAGGAGAATCGAGTAAGATTTATGGTCAAGCAAAATATAAAGTATTGAGACTAGAAGTTCTAACACTTTAGTACTGTCAGATATGTAAATCATGTAATAATTACAATATTTTCATTGGACAACACTAGATAATGATCATACAAATGCAATAATATAATCATGTGCAATAGTAAATAATTAGCAAATCCATGTGTGTACAATCATCATTTATTGTCCTTAACTTAACACATATGCAATGAGTTATGTTATGCATACAATGCAATTGTGCCTAAATTGCATTCCAAAGAATGTCCATGAATTGATACACATACCATGTTAAATGCCCATATCGCTTACCATATCATGTATATTATGTTACTAAAGCCATCACACTTGAAAATATTAAATTTCACATAACCATTTAATATTTGCAAGCGGTGTATATTCTAACAGAAATTCATATGCACATAAAATGTTAAGTTTGCGCATAACCCCTAAATATTCATGTGCATATTACTCATGATTATGAGTAGTATAAGATTATGAGTATTTTAGCTTAGAATAGATAATGACAAGGTGAGTGAATAAATAATATATGCATATATATATATATATATATATATATATATATATATATATATATATATTTTATAATATAATTCAAAATATGTTAAAATTGTAAGATTTTTATCTTTAGAAGCTCGGCCTAGCTCTAATACCAACTGTCACGACCCGTCTAATAAAAAAATCAGAGTGCACTACGCCTAAGTCGTGATGCTATAAATATGGGGAAAGAAACTCCATGTTGTTGGAGGATGCGTTCCACACTCCTTGTTTTGAAAATAACAAATCTCAAATGTATTTGATCATAGCGTGTTTGTGGTGTGCAGATATAATAGGAATAACATTCTGATAATTTTGGTTGGGCGACACACATAAGATTTTACAAAGTTGAGTTATCATAGGTGATAGTCACTATCACCACGCATTAGCGTGATGACGTCAGCCATGACGTAGGCCATGATTTAGAACGATTGGCACGATGCGCATTATCGGAGATACCACCAGGAGATATCGTGCTATCATGGCGCGATAGTCCCACAATCGTACACAATCTCCAGCACCTCGGCGCAGTTATTGTAGAGTGGGACATGTGTCAACCATTAGAGTTATCACAGGTAATATTGTGTTACCGTCGCACGATAGTGGAAAAACTATAAATGGGCCGAACTTCGGGAATTGATGTTATACACCTCCAGGGGCCTTGATTTCGTGCATATCCAACCAAATAACTCCGTGGAACCAAAAACTTCCTAAGTGTTTGTGAAATCTCAAGAGAGAAGAAGGGATCATTTGTGCTTCTAATCTCCAACGATCTTCACAAGGATTTTTTGGCCTCTTCAGCCCTCAAGACCTGAGGGAGTTTTTATTCTCAGATTATTATTCCTTTTTTCATTCTCTTTGTAATTGGTAGAGAATTCTCTGCCTTGTGAGTGGTGACTAGGCCCGTGTGTGGTTTAGGGGGAAATCATCGTCGTGTGTGCAGCAACTAGGTCATGGTGAGATCTAGGGGATGCTAGTTGTTATATCTAGAGAGATAGGCTTTAGCTAGCAATCTTTGAGAGAAGGACTGGTAAATTCAAAAAGGATATTTTATTTTTTTCATCACAGCCTCGATTTCAAGCTTTATTGAAATTTTTTGTTTGTAATTTTTATTACTTAAGAAATAAACTTGAATTTTATTTTATCATAAATTTCAAAGTGATTTGTTATAAATATTTGGTTGTTTTAAGCTTTCTTAATTTTAGAAAAAAATGGCTAAGTAGTTTGTTAATTAGTAAAATTATAGTTTGCCCTTATTCACCCCCCCCCCCCCGTCTAAGGGCGCCTTAAGATCTAACACTTGGTATCCAAGCCAGGTTTCTCAAAAATGGTTTTACCATCGGGTGAAATGGCGAATAACAATCACACATTTTCTGAGGGGTAAGGAATTAGGAGACCTCCTTTGTTCGCTGACACGGATTATAATTACTAGAAAACTCGAATGCGATGTTTTCTTATTGCGTTAGATATAGATATCCGAGGAATGGTAGAACAATGTTACACTCCACCTACAATGGTAGTTGGAAGTGTTACTATGGAAAACTAAAAGATAAATGGGACGATTCAGATAAACTTCGTTGCAAAAATAATGCTAGGCTTTGAACGCATTATTTTGTCATTAGATAGAACTGAATTTAATAGAGTTTGTGCATGTGAAACTTCTTATGATATTTTGAATTTTCTTAAAGTTACACATAAAGGTACATCATAGATGAATGACTTGAAGTTGTTTCAATTAGAGTCAGAATTTTAAAAGTTTGGGATGAAAGTTGACGAAGACGTTGATTCTATGTACACAAGGTTTACAAAAATCATCAACGACTCAAAAGTCCTTGGAAAGAATTTCTCCAACGGAGATTTAGTAAAAAAATATTTTAAGATCACTTCCTCCAAAGTTCAATCTGAAGGTGACTGCCATCTCAAAATCACATGATCTTAAAACTCTTGAAATTGAGAGCCTCATCAGAAATTTGAAAACTCATGAAGTAGAGTTGAAAATTCAACAACAAGAGTATAACTTGGAGCCAAAGAAGAAGGCATTGGCATTGAAATCTAAGAAAGAAGTTGAAAGTGAAATGGATGAAGATGATGAAGAGGATGAGGAGAGTTTATTTGTAAGGAAATTTAAAAGGTTTATGAGGAATCAAGAGAGGAGGAACTCATTCAAGAAGTACTTTAATAAAAAGGATTCTAGAATTAAGAAGAGTAGAGGAAAAGTCGATGTTGAGGAAGATAAAGAGTGTCCGCCACCGGAGTGCTATCATTATAGAAGGATATTGGATCTAGTGGACAACCATAGAGGGGGGTGAATAAGGTTTTTTGTCTCAATTAAAAATTCGAAATATTTTGCCCTATAAAATCGAGTTCTGGAAGCTACCGCGGGGCGTTAGGTAGCTAACGCACAGCGGTATTTCTATGAACTCATTTCCTGTACAAATTATTTTGTACACCCCTTAGAAGAGTACCACTTATCAATCACAGAAGGTCACAGAAGTAATAAAGCAGAAAATGAATTTCATTGCAAGAATTAAAACAATAACTATTTTTGACAATTACAAAATTGTGATCCTCGTGACGTCGGAGAACGAAGGAGGAGAGAAAGAAAACTCTTTTGTTTTCTATACCGACCGGCTCCACGGACCGGTTGACTCTCTCCCTTTCCCTCTAAGAAAGTTCTTCGACCGACTCTTCACCTCCATGCAAGGAAGGGTCTTAGAGCCCCGCTAGATCTCCCAATCTAGACGTCCCTACCCCGGGACGATTTCTCATGGAACCTTCCCGGATTCTGACGACCTTCACCGGTCGATTTTCCTCACCACACAAGAATGAAAAGGAAAGAAGATAACAAAACTAAGGTTTAAAGAATCTAAAGATTAAAGTCTCCCTCTTGACAATTTCTCCGTAGAGCGATCCGCGACCAGTGCTTGAGATCTCTATGTGCTTGCAACTGGTCGTCACTTCATAATCGATGTAGTCCTTGGATCGTCGGAGTTCTTTGTGCTCAAATGGGAGGGAGGCGATTTTCTTTTCCTTCGATGAAGATAATTGGAATGGAACGCAGAGAGGCGGTCGAACCCTAGAATACAAGAACTTGATTTCTTTTAGTCGTGGTCTTGAATGCAGAACATGAGGCGCCTTATATACGTCATTATGAAAATACGCTACTGCATGCGATAAGGCTAGTGTCTGGTGGTAGGTTCGCGGACTTTGTGCTGATAGTTGCTCTGCAAAATTGGAAAAATATTTAAAACAAATATTTTTCCTTTTCATCATGCTAGCGCGGCAAGTTAACAGTTATCGTTGTGCGGTATCTCTGACTCTACGCCTCACACTCGACGCACTCAATGCGGCGTTGAGTGGGCTAACACGGAGCGGTAAGACTAGCGCTTTCCGATAGGTTCTCGAGAGCCTGGAAATTAATTCCTCCAGCTATCGCGCGCAGTATCGTCTGGAGTTACTCCTGGCATTAACAACTATTGCTTGGCGGTAGCTTCCCGAGCACCTGGTCCAGATAATTCATCGCGCTAACGCGAGCGGTAGGACTAGCGCGGCACAGTACATTCCCGAGCACTTTTTCTATTTATTTCATGCTACCGCACGGAGTTAGCTACTACGGCTTGGCGGTAGGTTCCTTAGGAGAGCTCCTTGGATTTCATGGACCTGTAAATCTACACACTCTATCAAACACAAGATGTGATCAAATACAACAAGGGAGATGATATTGTCAAACTAAGGATATGTGAACCGCCGGTTCCAACAAACTCCCCCTTTTGATAATATCAAATTCGGTTCATTAAAAATACAAATGAAGTGCATGATACACATATATATATATATATATATATATATACGAGATAATCTCTAAAGTTCGTGTTTCAGGTTCTATATAGCTCCTTTACACGTGTGCTCCCCCTATCAACATCTTTTACATGCTCCCCCTATCTATGTGCACGCATTTTAACAAGCTCCCCCTACATGTTATCTTTCCTAACCCGTGACTCATACTCATGAACAATCTCTTCTCACCCTTTGATAGTATCAAAAAGGGCGGGCCCAACCAAACATACATGCAGGATGAGAAACAGTATATATGATGAGCGTGATATAGACAGCAGACAGTGCATACAATCAGTAAAATAAGAAGTGAGAAACATAGGGTTGACCCAAAAAACGCAAATCAAAGAATATGAAGCACATGGGTCACACAAAAGAGCGGAGTACATGAACATAGAATAAATCATTTTGCAGAGTTTATACGGATTGGACAGCATAAAGTGGACTAAGCACACAACAAGGAAGACTACAATGCTACGAGAGTTATAGAGTTAATCACATTGAAACATAGTAAACGTCAAAAGTATAAATCGTGTGCTAGTACCTATGTGCTAAAAACATATAGTGTAGTGTCAGTCCAATACTTATGCATGGAAGCGTTAAATAAGGCAATGACATGTGTACGTGTAGCATCAAAAGAGAGAAAACACCAAGTAGAAATATCATATTTTACATGTTTTATCTCATACCAAGACTTGAACTAGGGGCACTAAGCTGAAGTTAGAGTCTATGCACAAGATCAAAATGACTCTTTGAACCAAGGTGATCATCCTCACAATGCTCATAAAGACTTATCAGGAGAAGTGAGTGGTTCTTGGGGGGTCCATGACAAGATATTTGATAGCTTGCATAGTTTCCTTTTTTAGTTTGCTTTGAACTAGCACTTTTATATTTTTTTGAGTTCAAGGAGCCTCGAGTAAATCAAATTTATCTACATAGATAGATACACTTTAACTTGTATACATTAGACTTTAGCACTAGAGATTTGGCCCGAAGTTTTAATCTTTATATAAGCACATATATATCGTGACATTGATTATTCAAAGTATGTCTAATGTGTTAAGATACAATGTCACGAGTTATATCATGTAAGCCTAGCATTTGTACATGAGTGCTAGGTCTAGGGATGTGTGAATAGTGTGAAGTCATTCCCCTATCTAAATTCTCACACATACCTAGAAGCATAGTCAACAGAAACTAACAAGTCTTATCGTACTCAATAGCTTAGCACCTATAGATTTAACACACCATGACAGGAGGACAATGTTCACACAAAGTACCAATCCTAACTCAAATATTATATGTACACGTTATGGTCTAAGTTAACGTCATGTGTATCCGAAAACATGATCGAAATTCAGTTTTTTGGTTTTTTTTGTTTTGGTTTTATATTATTATTTTTAAAAAAAATTATGGGTTTATATTTTTTTTTCAGATTTACCACAAATACACAAACGTAAATAGCACAAAAAACTGAGAAGTAGAAGGAAAATAGCCAAACACATGTTTTTGGATTTTTAGGGTTTTTTGGGAATTTTTATGTTTATTATTTTTATTTTAAAGAGCGGAAGTAAAAACACACAACCAACAACAAAGAAAAATAGACAGGACTGATTATGCAGTAATATCTAAAACACCCAGCTCGAGTCGAAGTAACGAGAAATGCGCAACTGGGAGTGGCTTTGTGAAAATATCACCTAGTTGGTCGTCGGTGCCAATGAAGCTTACCCGCACGTGTTCTTTCTTAATGTGATCCCGAATTAAATGGTGACGTACGTCAATATACTTTGACCACTAATGATTCTCTAGATTGTTCGTCAAGTCTATAGCCCTCTTGTTGTCGCACCGAAGATTAACGTTCCAAAAGACTGTGCCATAGTCCTCTAATGTTTGTGACATCCAAAATGCTTGTTTGCAACAACTTCCTAAGGCGATATACTCGGCTTTAGCGGTAGAGAGGGAAACTGAGTTCTATTTTCTACTTGACCAGGAGACTAGTGCAGAGCCTAGGAAGTGACATATACCACTTGTGCTCTTACGATCAAGTGAACATCCTGCATAATCAGAGTCGGAGTACCCGTGAAGTGTGAAATTAGTGGTGTGTGGGTACCAAAGTCAAAAATTTTGGGTGCCTACCTAAAGATATGCTTTACCGCTTTCTAATGCGACTCTTTAGGGTTGGCTTGATACCTAGCACAAATACACACCGCAAATGTGATGTCGGGCCTCGACGCACTCAAATATACCAATGATCCTATCATACCTCTAAACATAGTTTGATCAACCAAAATGCCACTTTCATCTTTTCCTAACTTGAGAGACGCACTCATAGGAGTTTTGACTTGTTTTAGATTCTCAAAGCCAAATCGCACAAACATATCTTTGATGTATTTTGACTGACTTATAAAAATTCCATCATTGCGTTGAGAAATCTGAAATCTTAAGAAATATGTGAGTTCTCCAACTAGGCTCATTTCAAATTCAGATTACATTAAGGTGACAATCTCCTCACACAACTTTTCATTTGTGGCCCCAAAGATGATATCATCCACATAGATTTGTAGAATAATTAGATCTAAATTCTCGTTCTTTACAAACAGGGTGGTGTTCGCACTACCCATCCTAAATCCATGACCTAGGAGAAAAGTCATGAGCCTGTCATACCATGCACAGGGTGCCTGCTTCAGTCCATATAAGCCTTTCACCAACTTGTATACGTGCTTTGGGTAGGCGGCATTCGTGAATCCGGGTGGTTGCTCGACATACACCTCTTCCTTCATATATCCATTCAAGAATGCACTCTTAACATCCATTTGATATCATTTTACTTGTTTATAACTTGCAAATGCCAAAAAAATATGGATGGATTCCAGACGTGTAACTGGTGCGAATGATTCCTCAAACTCCATGCCCTCTATCTGAGAGTACCCTTGTGCCACCAACCTAGCTTTATTTCTAGTTATCCTAGATTCACCATCAAGTTTATTTTTGTAAACCAATTACAAACCTATAACTAGATGGCTATAAGGATGATCCACTAAGACCCAGACTTTACTCCTCTCGAATTAAATTAACTCCTCATTCATAGCCAAGAACCATGATTCATCCTTTAAGGCTTCCGAGACGTTCTTGAGTTCAATTTCAGATAGGAAGCATAAGTTTGAAAATGATTCATGTAGTGCGGATCGAGTTCTAACTCCATGAGAGGGTTCTCTTATTACTAGTTCTCGAGGATGTTGCTTTGACAAATTTAAGGTACTTGTAGGCCTATATCCTTATACGAGAGTTGGAGTTTCACTCGCCACTACTCTCTCCTCACCCTGATATCCTATCGGTACATCTGTAAGACCCCATTTTTGTTTTTCTATGCTACCGGGTCTTACGCCCAGAATCGCCATTTTGCGGTGACACCAACAATCGGGGAGGTCGTCACTAAAAAACACTGATCCTGCCGGCATTAGTAATCACCAAAGAAGTAGAAGCACAAGAAAGGAGACAATTAAGTCAAGTCAACAAATCACAATAAATATATATATATATGTGAGCATGAAACACAGTAAAGTCCACATAGTAATAAAAGTACTGAAAAAATAGTAGGTAGAGATATAAACGAGCTCATGCCCGGTACAACATAACCTCACTACAACACTCTCGCGGAAGCTAAGTAAAACTAACACTCACAGAGCCAGAGGTTTGTGCCCTGTGCTAGACTGGCCCGCCTCCATGTGCACCGTACTCCATCGGTGTTGTATCTCCTGTTGCTTCTCCCTGTCCCCCATCTGGAGCCCCTGAAATGTTTGGTCCACCGATTGTTAGTCAAAATACTAAGCCTGATTTCCCCCACCCCTCCCCCAGTGGCTCCTAGTCACTGCACGAGAGGAATGAAAGGAAAGCTTATGAAGGTGGAGAGTACAAATAAGGCAAGTGACGACTAACTTAGCAAAAGTATGAGTAAAGAACTATAGCTATGAAGTAGTAATGTAAACAAGTAATACAGAGCAGTAAATGTAGGAAAAGTAAAGAGAATAAGTTATGTTTAAAGGTAACCTTAATTTATAAGAATGCTCATACAAACTTATAGATCAAGGGGTCGTTCGGCAAGGCCTATCATATAAAAAGCCTCATACCAATTTATACGATAGGGGTAGGGGTTTAAATGCAATGATGACATGATATACAATGTTATGCTGGTTTAATGCTATGTTCATATAAGTGCAACACACACACACGCGCGACTCTATGCGCACAGACTTTTAGTTCCCCGGTTTTGGAAGCTATCTTCACTCCCAGGATCCTCAGTAGTGGCCAACGGAGATAGTGGGTTGGGCCACCCCACTACTAGGAGGGTATCCACACTACCAGTCCTAGCCCTTACGCACACCTCTGAAGGACACACCAGAGTTACCACGTACTAATGCTGACAAACCCGCCAGTCTTTTCCTTAGCTAAGTGTAAACCACACCCGCCGAGTCATCGTATCGATGTCGGTGTGAACGACCATCTAATGCCGAAGACCCACCACCTTATGCACCTATAAACATTAAAAGTGAGGGATAAGATCAATCCTAACTCTAGAGGGGGGGGGGTGAATAGAGTGATTTAAAATAGTTTTGCAAATTAAAACTTGTATGGAGAGAAGGCTTAGATTTACTTAGTGTATGGTGCTATAGCAATTAATCAAAGTAAGAAGAGAATCACAGCACAAAGCAAAACACAAAGAAACAAGCAACCAGAATACACAAGGAGCTATAGTGGTTCCCCAAAATCTTGGGTAGTCCACTCTTCTATCACCCTTGATAGGAATCCACTTCAAGATGAGTTGATCAGGTGTCTTGAGCACCAGAGAGTTTTTGACCAGGTTCTCACAAACCAAAGGGCTGATTTTTGACCAGGTTTCAGCAAAACCAAAGGTAACTTTTGAAGGGAGTTAAAACCCTGTACAGAAAGAAAAAGAAAAAGCTGATGTTGTCTTCTCTATCAATAAGTAGAGAGAAGCAAAGTGGATCTGTTGGTGTTGTCAAAGCTCCCCCTGAGATCAAGAAGTAGTTCAGGAAGGAGAGCTTTGCACAAGGGTGACAGGTCTTCAATGATCTGATCTGCTCCAGCAAAAGATGATCCAAACAAGTTGGATAATTGTGTTTGAAGCAATCAGAATTCCTGTGTGTAAGCTTGCATTAATATCACAGAGAGCAAGAAGAAGAAGTCTTGTTGTTCTCTTTTGACTGATAGAATAATATCTCTGTGTTCTTCTTCTGAGTCTTTGATAGCCGTTGGCAGCAAGCATTAAATGCTTTCCTTAAATGTCCATGTCTCAAAGGAAGTGTCAGGCAAACATTCCTTAGAAAATTCCTTGAGCCATGCACCAGATTTGCTGTAACGGCCAATAAATCTTCAGCATTAATTGTTCTGACAGAAGGAATTTGAATTCCTATTCAAAACTGACGGGAGCCTGGAAAACGTCGAGCTCACAATAAAACGTCGATCTGAGCACGACACACGTCGGCCAGAGAGTGGTTTCAGAAAGTAGAACTGGACTTGACGGAACGTCGAGCTGAGGTCGACTCCACGTCGAGCTGAGGTCGACTCAGCGTCGAGCTGAGGTCGACTCTGCGTCGAGCTGAAGTCGACTCTGCGTCGAGCTGAAGTCGACTCTAACTAACCTATGTGACCTTTATAACAACAAGGAGGTCACAACACAAAATCCCTATAGAAATATAGTCATCCTGACCCAAATAGTAATAGGGTGTTCCAACAATCTCCCCCTATTTGGATTAGGATTACTATTTACATGAATTTAGGGATTCAAAAAGAAGTAAAGCAAGACAAAGCTGAATAAAATACAACCAGACATGTGACAGAATAAAGCAGCATATATATAATACTATATAGCAGCAATAATGTTTAATGTCCTGTATCCAGCAGAGAAAAAGAAATAAAACACCTTACATTACTTTTCCTTTGGGGCTTTGTCTTGATCACTTCCCTTGAAGATAATTTCCCTGTTAGGATTTGTAGCATCCTTCTTGGATCTGTAATCTTCAGCTGCACCTAAGGATTTCTGACCTTTTCCACTAGCTGGTACAGCTGCAGGATGAAGCTGCATATACTTATCAGAATCAAAGAATTTCTTTGAGTTGTATTTCTCCAATTCTTCTCTCCTTTGATCTGACATGGTGCTGATGTGAGAGGTGTCCAGACCTCTTGCTCTAGCTCTGTGAATCTCATTCAGAGCAGCCATCTCAGTCATCCTGGCCTTCCAGTAAGCTGGAGTTTTAGTAGGATCTTCAAAAGGAATAGCTGGTTCATATCTGTTGGCAGAGTGTTCTTGATGAGTTCTTGGAGTGAAGTCAACTCTGGGTCTGTAAGGATAGGGACCAGAGGTTGGATCAATGGGTCCTCCCCTTTGGTAAGGTTGAGATCCTGATCTTCCTCTGGACTTCCTGCCTCTATTGTATCCTCTTTGCTGGTTATACCCTTGGGATCTTCTTGACTGATAGGTCTTGCCATGCAGAGATGATGGGGCAGGATTGGAAGAGAGGCTTGCACTTGCACCTACATCTGGAGGAGGTGGAGGTGGAGGCTGATGGACAGGCTTGGAGGGGCCTTCATTGAACTTTATTTTCTTCTTCATTGCCTTTCTTTGGTTTAGAGAATATTGCATCTAGGGCTCAGTGATTTCACAGTTGTACTTGATGTGGTAAGGGATGTCATGATCTGTGGCTCTAGCCAATGGAACTCTTTTCATTGCTTTGGATCTTGCTTTCCTCTTCCTTGCAATGGTTGCAGAGGAGTCATCAGAATCAGTTGCAAATTCATCCTCTGAGCTTTGAGATTCATCATAAGGATCTATGTAAGTTCTCTTTGAGATAGGAAAATTGATGGGGGCTGGAGCAGCTGAAGAAGTAACTGGAGGAAGGTCTACTGACAGTGTAGAAGAGGAGTCTAACACTGCAGGAAAGGAAATAGCCTCAGGAGCCATAGAGGCTGAGGTGGCTAGTTCCTGAAGAACTTGGGAGACAATGGTCTCAACTTCATCTGGTGTCTCAATCAATTTACCTGAAGTTTCTGAGGGAACAGTCTTAGCAGCTACTACTGCTTCAACAACAACATCATCACAAGCAGGAGCCACAGCTACCACTGCTTCATCAAGTATCATGGCATCAACAGCCAAGGAGGATGGAATGATCTTCTGAAAAGGGACAATGGCCCTAGACATGTCTTCTTGAGGAGGCAGGAGGCTGTAGTTTCTGAAGTGAAGATGTGCTGGAAGGTAGAAGCTCTGGACAGAAGATGCCAAGGACTGAAAGTCTAAGGCACTGCTGATCATCTGAACTGAACCTTGAGGAGGAGCCTCAGAGGTCATCTGAACTTCTACTGCTGAAACTGTCTCTGAACAAACCCTGTACTACCTGTACTGCTGAAGGTTGCAGCTCTTCTTCTGCTGACATCTCCCCCTGCCTAGAATCAGTGGCAGCTGACTCTAGACCCCCAGAAGAAGGGCATGCCAGATAGGATGAGAGGGATGAGACTGAGGCAGAGAGAGAGCTCAGGGAAAGGACTAGAGGAGCCAGCTTGGCATCCAATAGAGAGGAGAGCCTAGGGGCCAAAATATCAAAAAGCTTATTGGCCAAAGGCAAAAGATCTACTTGCTCAAGTGGGTATTGAGTAGAGGTAGAGGGAGCAGCAGAGAAGGTGAAGGTAGAAGATGTTGTTGGTGGTGCAGACATGGGAGGGATAGCTGGTTCATGGATGGAGGATAGGAGAAGTTCTGAAAATGTTGATGAAGGGTGGAAGTCATGAGGAGAGGAGGGAGAGGCATCCATGAAGGATTCATCATGAATGTCAAGGGAAAGGATGTCCTCATGAAATGAAGAGTCCAAGCTCATGGGAGAAAAATAGTGGAGGGGATGGAAAGTGATGAGTGGTGGAATGGAGGATGCAATAGTAGAAATGGATGAAGGGATGGGTTGAGTGGATGAGATGATTGTTGTTGTTGGAATGAAAGAGGATGAGAGGATGATGAAGGAAGATGGCAAAACCCCTGCTTCTGGGCCAGTAGACTGAGGAAGAGTGACCTCAACAGTCCTGGTGTCTGCAAAAGTCCTCATTGCTGCAGTTGCCCTGGAGTTCACAATCATCCTGTCCCACTTGCCAATCAGTGCACAAGTGAGCCTCTTAGAAGCATTGATGTGCTTCTTTGAGGACACAGGCAACTGAGGGCAACAGTGGTTCAGAATCAAACCAAGAACCCTTCCAAAGTGGACAAAGTTCTTATCCATTTTCTTCTTAATCATATCAAAAACAATCAAACCCCAATTGGGATGCTTCTTATCCAAAATTGCAGCCATAATGCAAAACTGATGCCTAGTAATGGCATCATGTGCAGTCCTCTTTGCACAAATTACCTTGCCTGTGATATCTGCTAACAGCCTAAACTCAATAGCTAGGTTAACTTTTAAAAGTTTAGAGGGGTTACCAGAATTATGCCCCATTCTGTCTAGCATCACAGCAAACTCTTCCACAGAGAGTTCTATCTCATCATCTCCAACAGCAAAACTGAAAACCTCTGAAATGATTTGAGGAGAAATGGCTACCTCATTCCCTAAAATTGTTCCAGTCATCGTACTGTTATCTGAATTCACTGCAGTAAAAATCCACTCTTTGATTTCAGATTCTGGAAGAGGAATCCTGGTTGTCATGAAGTTAACCAGGTGCTGCTCTTTGAATAGCTCTAGAATATCCAGAAAATTCTGCGATGATCCATCAAAGGAGTCGATGTCGATGTCAAAACCTGAATCAAACTTCATTGCCGCCAATGCACCTGCAGCAATTGCCATTATCCTGCAAATAGATACCTTCCAAGATCAAGAGTAAAGGATTTGGAGGGAGAAAGCTTGAGCAGAAAATATGAGAGCGCAACTGCGAACGACGGAGAAGAATGATTTTATACTAGGGTTCGACGCAGAAATGGAAAGAACGTCGAGCTCAGGTCGACGCTCTAAGGCTCTAGGAGAATTGAAACGGCTCAACAGCGTGCAGCTTAGGTCGACGTTCGACGCTTGGGCTGATGCTATACGTCGAGCTCAGGTCGACGTTGAACGAAGGCGTCGACCGAAGGGAGAAAAACTCAAGAAGCCAGGGAGCTGTGAACTTAGTTCAATGCTAGAAGTTGAGGTCGACGTTCGACGCTTTTGAGGGCGACGGACCGTCGATCTTAGTTCGACGCAGCGTCGAGCTTAGTTCAGAGCTCAAAGAAACCACAGAGGAATTTTAAAATGAAATTTTTCCTATTCCTGTTAATTATGGGTTTCAAAATCTTGGAGTTTTAATTTATACTGTCTCCATCTAGCATTCCCAACTGATTGAGGAAGAAGAAGTGCTTCTTTTCATCCAAGGGCTTGGTGAAAATATCTCCTCTTTGTAGTTCAGTGGAAATGTATTCTAGTGCAATTTTCTTCTTTTCTACATTATCCCTTAAGAAGTGATGTCTGATCTCTATGTGCTTAGTCCTACTATGGAGAACTGGATTTTGTGCAATGCAAATTGCACTAGTATTATCACAAAAAATTTTAGACATCTCTAAGTTGTAGCCATAGTCTAGGAGCTGGTTTTGAATCCACAAAATCTGTGAGCAACAACTGCCTGCAGCCATGTATTCAGCTTCAGCAGTTGATGTGGACACAGAAGTTTGTTTCTTACAAAACCAGGAGACAAGTCTATCACCAAGGAATTGACAAGTTCCACTGGTGCTTTTCCTGTCTACTGTACATCCAGCATAATCAGAATCTGAAAATCCAGTTAGATCAAATCCTGAGTCATGTGGATACCAGAGACCTAGATTAGGACAACTTTTTACATACCTAAGAATCCTCTTAACTAATGTGAGGTGGGACTCTCTAGGGCTTACTTGGAATCTAGCACAAATGCATGTAGCAAACATTATGTCTGGTCTACTAGCTGTTAGATAAAGTAATGAGCTAATGATTGCTCTATAGTTTGTCTGATCAACTGGTTTTCCAGATTCATCAGCATCTAAAACAACATTTGTAGGCATAGGTGTTTTCATAGAAGATGCTTCAGACATTCCAAATTTCTTAACCAGTTCTCTTGCATACTTGGTTTGAGAAATAAAAATGCAATCCACATGTTGTTTAACTTGCAATCCTAGAAAGAAAGCAAGCTCACCCATGCTACTCATTTCAAACTTTGAATGCATAAGTTGTGAGAACTTTTTGCATAAGTTTGAATCAGTAGACCCAAATATGATATCATCTACATAAATTTATACTAGTAGGATATGGGACCTATGGGTTCTAATAAAGAGAGTTTGGTCTACTCTACCCCTTTTAAAATCATTTTCCAATAAAAAACAAGCTAAGGTCTCATACCATGCTCTAGGAGCTTGCTTGAGACCATATAAAGCTTTATGCAGTTTAAAAACATGATCAGGAGAGGTTGGAGAGATAAAACCTGGAGGTTGCTTTACATAAACCTCTTCCTTGATGTCTCCATTGAGAAATGCACTCTTGACATCCATCTGATATACCTTGAATCTCTTGTGAGCTGCATATGCAAGAAAGATTCTTATGGCCTCCAACCTTGCAACTGGTGCAAAGGTTTGGTCATAATCAATCCCTTCTTCTTGGCAATATCCTTGTGCAACAAGTCTTGCCTTGTTTCTCACAATTATTCCTTGATCATCCAACTTGTTCCTGAATACCCATTTGGTTCCAACAATTTGCTGGTTCCTTGGTCTTGGTACTAATTCCCAAACTTTATTCCTTTCAAATTGATTCAACTCCTCTTGCATTGCAATGATCCAGTTTGGATCTTGCTCTGCATCTTGTATTGTTTGAGGCTCAATTTGAGAAAGAAAGCAAGTGTGCATAATATTGTGATTAACTTGATTCCTTGTTTGCACACCTACTGAGATATCTCCAATTACTTGTGAAATTGGGTGATCTCTTGTTGTTACTAAATCAACAATGGGTGTTGATGGTGCACCAACCTGTGTTGTTGTTTCCTCTTGTGGAACAACAACTGGTTCTTCAATTTGTTGACCATTTGAGATTTCCAAGACCTGAGATTCCTCTTCATTGTCACTAAGTTCAGCGTCTTGTTGAATTGTTGAAGGTAATGAATCTTTGTCTGTGATGGTAAGCTGCTTCAGATTTTCTGAAATTGAATGTTCCTGCAAATTGCTTATGGTAGAAGTCTCCTTCTCCTTATAAGACATATTAGTTTCATCAAATGTAACATGCATGGATTCTTCAATTTTATTAGAGCACTTGTTAAAAACCCTATAAGCCTTGCTAATCATGGAGTATCCCAGAAACACTCCTTCATCAGCTTTGGCTTCAAATTTAGCTAGGTATTTCTTGTCATTATTGTGAATGAAGCAAATGCAACCAAAAATTTTGAAATAATTTACTTTAGGTTTCTTCCCTTTGAGTAACTCATAGGGAGTATTACCCTTCAGTTTATGTATCAGGCTTCTATTCAAAACATAGTTGGAGGTGTTCACAGCCTCTGCCCAAAAGGTTAGAGGAAGGTGAGCATCTGTCAACAATGTTGTGGCAGATTCAATAAGGGTTCTATTTTTCCTTTCAACTACCCCATTTTGTTGAGGAGTTCTCGGAGCTGAGAAAGTGTGCCTGAAACCTTCCTTCTGACAGAACTCTAGCATAAGAAGAGAATCAAACTCTGTCCCATGATCACTTCTGATCAGGGCAATGTGAGTATTGAACTCAATCTGTATGGCTTTGAGAAAATCTGTCAAAATCTTGAAGTTATCAGACTTCTTTCTCAGAAAGAACACCCAAGTGAATCTTGAGAAGTCATCTACAACTACTAAAGCATAAGATTTCCCCCCTAGGCTTTGTACATTAATTGGTCCAAAAAGGTCCATGTGCAATAAGTACAAAATTCTAGGTGAATCACTCTTATTAAGTGACTTGAAACTATTTTTAGTTTGCTTGCCTAATTGACAAGCCTTGCAAAGTCCTTCCTTCTTATAGGGACCAGAAGGTAGTCCTCTAACAAGGTTGTCTTTGGATAACTTAGCAATGGTTCTAAGGTTCACATGTCCTAATCTTTTATGTCATAGTTCATTAGGTTTGCTAAGGGAGTTAAATAAACAAATATCTGCTTTAGATGAATTGAAATCAACTAGATATATGTTATCTTGTCTATTACCAATTAAAACAATGTTGTTATTTAATGCAATATTACATGCTGAGTTGGTAAACCAAACCTGATAACCAGCATCACATAGCTGGCTGATGCTGATTAAGTTGTGCTTTAGTCCTTCCACATAGGCCACTTTCTTAAATGTAATTGACCCTATTTTGACTTGGCCATAGTCTTTTGTTTGTCCAAAGTTTGAATATCCAAAGATTACTTTGGGTCAATGTTTGGCTTTGAAGGACACAAGATTCTCCTTGTTGCCAGTCATGTGCTTTGAGCACCCACTGTCCAAGTACCACTGCTGGTTCTCAATTGGATAGGTCTTTACCTGCACATACAACAAATCAATTGTTTTTGACCCAGTTTACCTTGGGCCTTTCTTGATATCCTTTAAACTCTGAAATAAAAGACATCTTAGGTTGACTCTTATAGCCTACAGGATGATATCTCCTAGGAGGTATTATCCATTCAGCATAAGGGTTAAAGTGATGAGATGTGGAGCTGGAATTAAATCTTGAATTAACCCCTGAGAACTGACTTTTGCTCTTAACTTGGCTTGACGCACGTCGAGCTTCGGTCGACGGACTCTGGTGAGTGCGTCGAGCTCCATTCGACGGCGAAGTCTTGCTTTGTTCAGAAGGTAGAAGACGTCGACCTGAGTTCGACGTTTTCTTGCGATTACGTCGAGCTCTGTTCGACCTCCGTCGAGCTTCGTTCGACGCTTTTTGTCCAGTTTCCTGGGTTAAGTCAGCATTCTTCCTAGCCACTATCAAGACTCCTTTACCTTTGTCACTGGTAAATTTGATTGGAGTTGTCAGCACTATGGATTGGCTGGATGAAGCACCCAAGCCCAGTGAACCATTCAATCTTGAGTTCACTGTACTTGTGATGTCCATTAATTTGATACTTCTCCCATTAAGGGTTTCTTCAAATTGTTTGGCCTTAGATAGTTCACCTTTCAGTGAAGCTATCTCCTCCCCACACTGCTTCAACTCTTCTAAGAGTCTAAGATTATCTGAGTTAATGGATTTGCATTCAATCAATTGTTCTCTAAGAGTTATAATTAACTTTTGAGATTCAATCAAGTCAACGCACATAGATTTGAACTCAGATTTAAATTCATCAGAATTAAAATCAAATGAATCTATTACCTGATCCTCAGTAAGTTCCTGATCAGATAGGTAGTCAGCATCAAGCTCTGAATCAGTATTCTTTTGAGATGCATTGATGGTCATCATGCAGAATCCTTTTTCTTCTGCATCATCCTCATCATCACTAGAGCTGGATGATGAATCAGACTCATCAGAGTCACTCCAGGATTCAGCCACAAATCCTTTTCTGGTGTGCTTGCTGTTGCTGGAGGAAGTCTTGTCATGGTACTTCCTTGACTCCTTATCCTTCCTTTTATCTTTTCTTTCCTTCTTGTCCCTTCTGTCCTTATCTTGATTTTCTGGACAGTTGGGGACAATGTGTCCTGGTTTCCTGCAGCCAAAACAGATAATATCTTTATTAGTAGATCTGTCATACCTTGGCTTGTCTTTGTCTTTGGATGACCATCTTCTGAAGTTCTTTTTATTCAGCTTATTGAACCTTTTGACAAGTAGGCTCATAAGCTCTTCATTTCCCAACACCTTTTCTTTAGGTTGTTCTTCCTGTGCCTTGAAGGCAATGGTTTTCTCAACCTTTTCAGTTGGTGTGGACATCTTCTGCTCTTCTTCTCTCTTCTTAATGAATTGCTCATAACTCTTGAGCTTTCCTAGAAGAGCTTCTGTGGATAACTCACAGACATTCCTTCCATCTTTAATTGACCAGATTCTTGAGTCCCAAGAGCTAGGGAAACAAGTCAGTATCTTGTCATTTATCTCAGTGAGAGATATGTCCTTATCTAGTGATCTAAGCTCACTGATGATTAGACTCAGTCTGTTGTACATGTCAGCAACTAACTCAGACTCTGCCTTTTTGAAGTTCTCATACTGGGTGATGAGGTAGGATCTCCTATCCTTTCTTTCATCTGCAGAACCTGATACAATTTCTGAAAGTTTTTCCCAGATCTCTTTGGTAGTATTGCATTCAGCTACTTTCTGGAAAATGTCATCTGACATGGTTTGAGCCAAGATGTTCATGGCTTTAGCATCTGCTGCCTTCCACTTTCTTATGTCAGCATCAGTTCCTGAAGGAGGAGGAACAGCTGATGTACTTGTTCCTGTGGGAGGCCTTGGACAATCTGTCAACACAGAATTAAAGATGTCCTCATCAAATGAATTCATGTAAAGTCTAATCCTTGCCTTCCATAGTGCAAACTTAGAGAGATTGCACATAGGAGGTCTGGTGCTAGCAAAGTCCTTGTTTTGTGCCATGAGTTTTAAGGATAAGTAAAACTAAAAGAAATAACCCTATTGAGAGAAATGATCTTATCAGAGATCTTTTGATCCAGGTGTTAGCCTGTATGAATGATCAACCTGCCTCTGATACCAATTGAAAGTGAGGGATAAGATCAATCCTAACTCTAGAGGGGGGGTGAATAGAGTGATTTAAAATAGTTTTGCAAATTAAAACTTGTATGGAGAGAAGGCTTAGATTTACTTAGTGTATGGTGCTATAGCAATAAATCAAAGTAAGAAGAGAATCACAGCACAAAGCAAAACACAAAGAAACAAGCAACCAGAATACACAAGGAGCTATAGTGGTTCCCCAAAATCTTGGGTAGTCCACTCTTCTATCACCCTTGATAGGAATCCACTTCAAGATGAGTTGATCAGGTGTCTTGAGCACCAGAGAGTTTTTGACCAGGTTCTCACAAACCAAAGGGCTGATTTTTGACCAGGTTTCAGCAAAACCAAAGGTAACTTTTGAAGTGAGTTAAAACCCTGTACAGAAAGAAAAAGAAAAAGCTGATGTTGTCTTCTCTATCAATAAGTAGAGAGAAGCAAAGTGGATCTGTTGGTGTTGTCAAAGCTCCCCCTGAGATCAAGAAGTAGTTCAGGAAGGAGAGCTTTGCACAAGGGTGACAGGTCTTCAATGATCTGATCTGCTCCAGCAAAAGATGATCCAAACAAGTTGGATGGTTGTGTCTGAAGCAATCAGAATTCCTATGTGTAAGCTTGAATGAATATCACAGAGAGCAAGAAGAAGAAGTCTTGTTGTTCTCTGTTGACTGATAGAATAATATCTCTGTGTTCTTCTTCTGAGTCTTTGATAGCCGTTGGCAGCAAGCATTAAATGCTTTCCTTAAATGTCCATGTCTCAAAGGAAGTGTCAGGCAAACATTCCTTAGAAAATTCCTTGAGCCATGCACCAGATTTGCTGTAACGGCCAATAAATCTTCAGCATTAATTGTTCTGACAGAAGGAATTTGAATTCCTATTCAAAACTGACGGGAGCCTGGAAAACGTCGAGCTCACAATAAAACGTCGATCTAAGCACGACACACGTCGGCCAGAGAGTGGTTTCAGAAAGCAGAACTGGGCTTGACGGAACGTCAAGCTGAGGTCGACTCCACGTCAAGCTGAGGTCGACTCAGCGTCGAGCTGAGGTCGACTCTGCGTCGAGCTGAAGTCGACTCTGCGTCGAGCTGAAGTCGACTCTAACTAACCTATGTGACCTTTATAACAACAAGGAGGTCACAACACAAAATCCCTATAGAAATATAGTCATCCTGACCCAAATAGTAATAGGGTGTTCCAACAAATCCGGCTTATGCACCTTATGCACCTAATGTCGAAGACCCACCACCTTATGCACCTATAAACATGACATCCAATCTTCCTGAGCCATCGGCTCCTTGAACTAACCTGTCCGTTACAACTACCTTCGGAGCCTTCGGCTCGGCGGGCTAACTTGCCCATTTCAGCAACCACCGAGCCTACCGCTTGGATAACCCAACCAAGCTAACCTCTCGAGTCATCGGGGTGAGTAAAAGTGAAATAATATTATTTACTAATTGCACTTTTATCATTTTAGTTTTACAGTTTAGGGTTAGCCTTGGATTCCCTACGGTATTTCTTGTGAAGGGCTCTCGGGGGCACTAGTAACTATGATGGTGGTTGAATCTCATCGTTCCCTTTCGTAAGGCACTTACTATTATTGGTATCTACCTATGTCCCGACTCTACTCATCTTACACTTGATCTAACACTAAGTGTATTTAGACTTTTCTCCTAGGGAAACGAGATCCATCATCGATCCTGAGCACAACTGCAACCTAGTCAACCAAGCTCTCACAACATGTCTTCCATTGGTGACCTTATTCATTCTCAACCAGACCAGGTTCACCAACTACCCCATACCTAGGTTCATATGTTTCCCAAATTCTACGGTTTGATGTGCGTAGACCTAATGGACTATATGATGTGCAAGAATGTTGACCTTCAAAATAATCATCCAAATGACCTAAGATTATTATTAAGGATCTACCATGATATTTTAGGATTAAATACATAAGATTATAATTTTCCTACTTTATCTGGTATTTATTGTAATTTCTATGAAATCAGGCCTCAAAAGCTTTTGAACATCAAGTACACTTTTCTGACTAGGTATGGCCTTAGAAAAATTATAATAATTTGGTAGCATCAAAATAACAGTAAATATCAAAAATCCCAATTTTTCCAAAAAGGATTTGGCCCTCAACAAATTATTAGATAAATAACTACAATATTATGATACATAGGGAAATATTAAACCAACCATCCAAAAACTATGAGAAAATTACAAGATGAAAAATATGACCAGAAAAAGCTACTGACCAAGAATTATAATTTTCCAACACCAATTGGTCACATAAATGAATTATGTTAAAATATTCAACAAATGGGCACTTATGAAGGATCCTATATGATAAGTCTTTCAATATATTTATAAAATTCCAAGAGCATGATTATGCCCTAAAATGTTCCCTGACCAAGTTACATAATTTTTCAGTAAGCAATTGACCCTAAAATAATTATCTTGTGTTGGGTATTGTATACACAATAACCTAGATTTGTATGAAATCACCCTTGAACTAAGATGAATTAAGTTTGTATTTGATACTCTTTTCAAGTTGAGTGTTTGCAGGTTATAATTGCCAAGTGTAGACCAATGTCAGTCTACAATGAGTGACCAAACACAGGACCATACAATGTAATCCCTCATTGTGTGATCCATCGTGTTAACTCATGTGTAGCCTCTCTATTCGGGGACACTTCTTTTTCAAGTACTAAAGATATGGAAGAAATTATGGGTTGCTGATCTCAAGAAGAAGAATTAAAATCTTGTTAAGAAATTTTGCTAAGTCAAATTTTCGAGAGGTTCTAAGTCTAGTACTTGAGAAGCAAGGTTCTTGTCTCGAGAAGTAGAAGTCATTACTCGAGAAGGACAAGCTTTGTCTCGAGAAGTAGAAGTCATTACTCGAGAAGGCCAACTTTTTATCAAGAAGCATAAGTCATTACTCGAGAAGGCCAAGCTTTGTCTCGAGAAAGCAAAAGTTATTACTCGAGAAGGCCAAGTTTTGTCTCGAGAAAGCAGAAGTCATTACTCGAGAAGCCGAAGTTATTTCTCAAGAATTCTAAATTGTTCTCGAGAAGTCCAATCAGCTCTCGAGAAGTCATTACCTATTTCTCGAGTAATAGAAATTATTTCTCGAGTAAAAGTCTTTTCTTTCTCGAGAAGCTAGAACTTATTTTATGTGTTTTCCTTAAGTAGTTTTTCTCGAGAACCTTATACCTCTTCTCGAGAAACAGAATTTGTTCTCGAGAAGTCAATCCTTCACTCAAGAAATGAAGTTCAATTCTTTGAATTTTTCATTAAGTCCCGACGAAAGAAATTTCAAATTGATCTCGTTTCTTATTGGTCCACGTATTCTGTCATTAATGATTATGACCATTAGGAAAGTCCTATAAAAGGTCTTAACATAATCGACTAACCCTAACAAGAAAATTAAGTATTCTGAATCGCATATTTTTCATTCTAAATCGGGAAGCGTCGCCGCCGTTCATCGTCTTCTTCGCCGCTTACCTTCTCCGATCCAAGAGATTCAGAACAAGAAGGTTTCAACAGATCAAGACTTTCAACATCGACAGATCTATTCCTTGATCGTGCTGATCTTAAGTTTTCAGATCCAGAGATTTCGCCTTTATCTTCTTCGATCCGTTTCTAATAGAGCTTCAAATTTTAAGAAGGAAGAAGGGCTGAAGACTCAGATCTGGAATAATTCTGTTTGTATATTTTCTGTAAAACACTTTATTCTTATAGGAGATTTTTCTCCGAGTTATAAGAACTTTGTTCTCCGAGATTTTTGTAGGAGTGTTTTGACTCTAAGTTGTAGGGGCGTTGCTCCGAGTTGTAGGATTGTTTTCCAATCCGAGCTAATAGTGAAGTAGCCGAGTCTAGCATGGTGATAGATCAGTAAGATGGAGAGTGGACGTACCCAAGTTTGGGGAACCACTATAAATCTTGTGTTTTCTATGGGTTGCTTGTTTATTTTATGTGCTCCGTTGTTACAAATTTTTATTCCACAAAAAGACGCAGACCTCACCTATTCACCCCCTCTAGGTAATTTAGGTTGATAACTAAAAACATCAATTGGTATCAGAGGGAGGTTGTTCATTAAAAAGGTTAATACCTTGAACAGATCCGCTCCTAGTTGTCTTAAGAGGATACAAGCATGGACAGAGCCAAGGATTTTGATAAGCTTCCCTTATGCACAAAGACTAACTTTTCCATGTGGAAAGAAAGAATAAAATTCTTCATGGAAGTTGTGGATCCAAGGATCTTTATGATAGTGGAAGAAGGACCCTATGTTCCAATAACAGCCTCCACTATTGACCAAACAAGGCAAGTTCCAAAGAAGCTTACAGATCTTGATAAAGATGAGATTGCACTTGTCTCTTTAGACAAGAAAGCCAAGAATATCATCGCAAGTGCAGTTGATGATTCTATGTTGTAGAATATGATTCACAGCAAATCCGCCAAGGAAATGTGGCAGCCTCTCATCATCTTGATGGAAGGTACAGAAGAGGTAAAGGATGACAGAAGATCCCTCCTGAATCAGAAATATGAAGCATTCAGACAAGGTCCCTGATAGTTTTACTTTCAAGACTACCTAAACACCTAGAGGGGGGGTGAATAGGTTCTGATTCTTATTTTAAAATTAAGACAGAATATCACTTCAATGCTGTAATATAAAACAGAAAATTCTGCAGCAAACTCAGCACACACAATCACAGATTCTACAGCTACACAATTCACAGATTGCACACAGTATTTATAGTGGTTCCCCAAGGTCTGGGTACATCCACTTTCCCCCTTCACCTATCCAGCAGTATGTTAGATTCGGCCTAACTTCTTACTTTATCTCAGATCCTCAGATCCTACAGCTCAGAATCTAGAAGGATTCCTACAACTCAGAATGTTTCCACATTCCTACAAATCAGGCTAACAAGCCCTACCTCAGCCTTGGCACAAGGCCTACAACTCAGAGAATACCTTCTCCTACAACTCAGGCACAAACAACCCTACCACTCAGAGAACAAATCTCCTACACTCAGCCTTTATAAAACAGGCTTACAACTCAGATCTATAAATAAATCTTACAGAATTTGATAAAAAAATTTATAATCTCTTACCCCTATTGAGAGAGAAGGGATAAGAACTTTCTTGATCAGCTTCTTGAAGAGGCTGATGGCTGAAATCAACTTGATCTTAGCTTTCTTCAAAGCTTCTTGAATATGAACTTAGTTGGGTTGATTTCCTTTGAATATAACTGACTGACAGCTTCCTCCTTAGATTCCAGAAATAGATTTGAATCTTCTTGACAGATTAGTTCAGTATCTGCTTCTTGAGAGACCTGTGATTGTCTCCTTCTTGACTTCAAATAGCTGGATCTCTCTCTCTCCAAACCTCTTGAAGATACTTCTGAATTCTTGATTGAATTCAACTTAGACAGAATCTGAATAGATAACTACTTCAGAACGTCTTCTTAGATCTTCTCACGAAGATCTTCTTCTTTTTGACTTATACTTTGTTGATCAGAGATCAATCTCACAATAGTTGGGTGAGGTTTATTTTGATTGATTAGATCGTTGTCAATTGTTTTGACACAGTCTGTTTATTTATAGGCTTCTCCCATGGTAACCGGCTGATCCGGTTTCTAACGAACTTTTGATAAGACTAACAGCTTCAATAAACTTGTTGTCACTCACAGCTATCAAGTCCTCAAATAGTTCTTGAGTTTTTGTCTCTGTCAGCCAAGCGTCGAGACTGACTGTCATAAAGTGTCGAGACAATCTGTCAAAATGTGTCGACACAAGTGACCGAAGTGTCGACATAGACTTTGGTGTTGTCGACATAGCTGCCTTGATGTCGACATAGCTTCTTGACACTGCATCTTAAGAATATGTTGCCACTGATTATTTGTGTCGACACAAACACTTCACCATTCATCAGCAATCAACTTGGTCTAGACTCAGCTGTGTGTCGACACAAGTCCTGTGTGTCGACACAATTGATGTAGACTCAGAACATAGCATGTGTCGACACTGCCTCTAGGTGTAGACACAGTTGTTGTCGACTCTGCCTCTGTGTGTCAACACAGCCTCCCGGTGTCGACACAGTCGTTTGTCGACTAGTAATTCAGTGTGTCGATACTACCTTCCGGTGTCGACACAGTTGATGTCGACTAAGCTTCTGTGTGTCGACACTGCCTCCCGGTGTCGAAGCAAACTCACTGAAGTGTCGACACAGCCATTTCCAAGTGTCGACATAATCTTACTGAAGTGTTGACACAACTTCCTCAGGTGTCGACATATGGACTAAGAATCTTTTTCCTGCATTCTAGCACATTCTTAACCTGCACATATAAACTCAAAATAACATCAAATACACCTTTATGTATATCATTGAGCTAAGTGAGGCTTCTCAAAATATGGTACACATTTTCCAATGTACCCAACAATCTCCCCCTATTTGGAGAAGGCATAACCCTTTAGCCAATGATATACACCACTTAGAAAATAAACATGATGATGTACATAAGCATTATATTACAGGGTACTTTATAAACAAAACACATATCATAGTTACATCACAGAATAAAGATGTAAAAGAAAATGATCACAGAACAATGTTTTGTATATTAACTCAAAAATGTTTGTTACAAGTTGTTTACATTGATTTCTTTAACAAACTAACAATTACATAGTTCTTGGACAAAAACTAATAAAACTTAGACTAAGGCTGGGTTGGCTCCTTAATGACTATTCCTTTCCCTGGTTTAATCTGAGCCTGCACAGAAGGTTCTGTATCTTCAATGAGCTTCTTGCCTTTCAAATCAGCCTTCTTTTGAGCTTCAGCCTTAATCCTTTGCCTTTCAAAGTAATGAAAAGGCTTAGGGAAATACTTGCTAGATTCCTGTGCATCAGGAGGTAGCTTCCCAATCTTGGCCTTCCTTCTGTATTGAACTATTGCTTCTTGCCTAGCCTCATACTTCTGCCACTCCTACTCATTATACCATTTACCCCTTTCATGAACTTGATCTTTGACAGCTTTCTAGGCAGTTAATATGATATTTCTAGAAGTGGGGCTCCATTGCTCAAAGTCAGGTTTTAATTCTACTTTCTCTCTGAATCTTTTCTTTGATAATTGAGCATCTTGCTGAGCTTTAAGACCAGCTTCTGGCATATCTACCTTTTCAATAATAACATTAGTAACTGGTTGAGGAGGGTTGTACATAGACTGAACTTGTTGATGTATCATCTCAAGATTTGCAGGGGGGGTAAATGACTTGGGCAACCTCAGGTTGATCACCTTCAAGTAGAGTTGGTTGCACCCCTGACTCAGGCACATTATCATCATCACGTAAGGGTGGATATCCCAAAGTGGCTCTAATGCTGTTGGTTACCAATTTGGCATGATCAGAGCCAGCATATACTAACAGCCTCTCCCCCTTTATGACTTCTCTGGTCATATGATCTCTTAAGTCCTCTTTTTGAAATCTGATTTGCTCATCCAAGTAATTGACTCCATCTTTAAAGAATGGCTTTAACTTTTGAAGCTTGTCATTAATTAACTTCTGAGATGAAGTGATGGCAGTTTTAACTGAATCTAGGGCAGCCTGTAGCTTCTTATCATAGTCTTCCATTTCTTTATCCCTTGCAACAGTCATTCCAGTAACAACATTTTTTAACTCAGTGACTATCTTATTGTGAGATTCAGTCAGATTGTCATTCATTCTTATTTGATTTTCAAGGACATAGCCTTGTTTGACAACAATCTCATCAACCTGCTTCTTTATTTCTGCTTGTTGCTTTGCAAGAAATACCACAACATTGCCCCCCTTGTGGAAGCAATCTGTCATCTCTTTCTTATTCTGGTTGACATCAAATCTGATAGATTTTATGTCTTGTGCTAGATCAAACTGGAGTGTCTTATGACTTTCATCTACATATTTTTCTAAGGCCAGTCTTTGCTCATCCAGCTTCATTTGTAAATTGACCATAAGCTTGCTATTATAAAAATCAAAAGTAGATTGTGAAGTAGTTGTTTGGAGAGCCTTCTTATAGCTTTGACTTCTTCTCTTAAAGACCATTAGTTTTCTTTTCTTTGCCTCCATGACTTCTTCATGCTCAGACTCTGAAGAACTTTCAATATTAACTCTCTC
This sequence comes from Platanthera zijinensis, assembly GCA_039513925.1. Classification (NCBI taxonomy): domain Eukaryota; kingdom Viridiplantae; phylum Streptophyta; class Magnoliopsida; order Asparagales; family Orchidaceae; genus Platanthera; species Platanthera zijinensis. The sequence goes on from CM077092.1 coordinate 57,308,567, forward strand.
TTGAGGAGTGGAAGAAAATTCTTTCTCAGCTCCATGTTGCTCCTCCTCAATATTAACCTGCTCCCCCTCAATCCTTACTTGCTCCCCCTCAAATCTTAGGGTATCCATTTTATCTGCTGCTCCTTTAAGATTAGGAAACAACTCTTCAAGAGTGAATTCTTGTTGAGTATGAGCAGGAGATAGTACTTTCTCAGCAGCAACTCCAGAAGTATCAAGAACAGTTTGAAAACTATGTCTTCTGATAAATTGATTCTTTCTTCCTCCTGCACCTATTCAGAATGTGGCTCCCCCTGCAACTGTGTAGTAATTGGCTCCCCCTGCACCTGTGTAGATATAGTCTCTTCCTGGACTTGGGTAGTCTCAGTCTGATCCTAAACTTGTTCTCTAACTTATGCTACTTGTTCTTGTGCATCGTCATGACCATGCTCAGAAAGGTCATGTGCTGGTGTTTTTGACGTTAGCTCTTGCCTATCCACATCAGGCATCTCCTTTTAAAGAACTCTATCCCATCTTGAGAATAACCTTATGTCCATTCTCCTCATGTGATTTATCTTTGATCCAGGAATTTGTTGCATCACCTCTGGAATTATTCTAGCCAGGTACAAACTCATGATCCTAGCCAAGTTTGGCTTCTTGATTCCTTCTTTTATCTTATCAAACAGTATTGCAGACCAATTGGTGTGAATCTTAAAGATTATCTTTGTCAGCAGGCTTAACATATAAGCTGATATCCTATCATGGCCACCTAGTTTACATAAGATAACTTTTCCTACTATTTCAGACAAGAATTTCCCTTGATAATTAATGCCTTTTCTGTTGATGGCTGCTCCTATCATTAAGGTTGGATCCAATCCACACCATTGAAGCGCCTCCCTGGTCCTTGAGGCTCGGACCTCTTCCTCATCATGTATTCGAGGAAGATGGAGAATCTTGCTCAATCTCTTCTGAGACAGCTTGACTTTTTCTCCATGTACAGTGGATTTGATCTTCAATCCTGTTGAGTCCATTGATGCAGTAGTATAGAACTCGAATACTTCTTTCTTCCATATTTTTGTAGGTTCAGAGACAAGATATTCTAATCCGTTGTCTGCAAGAAGAGAAATGACCTGTTTGATCTCCGTTGTGGCATCGTCGAATGCATGCCTAACCAACTCATACCCTTCATTGATGTTGTCTTCAACCTTGGGCTCCATTGGAATGAAGAGAAAGATTGGTTGGAGAGAAGAGAGTTTGTCGACACAAGGTTTTTGTCTCGAAACCCTGGTGAGAGTGTCGACATAATATGTTCTTGACCTATTTATACCCTTCTAATCAAAGAAGGTCAAAAGGCGGGCAAAAACAGTCTAAATGTGTCGACACGGTTGGAATTTGTCGACACAAACTCCTAATGTCTCGACAACAAAGTTGACCTCTATGTGTCGACACAAATTGATGATATGTCGACACTTGACTTACGAAGACGAGGAACAGAAATTTTGTATCGACACTTTTTCTAAGTGTCGACACAAAGTCTGAATGTGAGGACACCACTTCTCTGGATGAGTCGACATATAGTCCCTTAGGTGTCAACACTTTTACTCTGTGTCGACACAATTTCCCTGAATTGTCGACATAACTTCTCTATGTCGACACTTTATTACTGAATGTGTCGACACCATTATATTTAGAAAATTTTTGGTAAACTAACCTATGGTCAGCATTCCTAATTCAATTTTAAATCTATTGAATTTAGTTTCATCCAGAGGCTTAGTAAATACATCTACAATTTGATAATCAGTTTTAACAAATTCTAATGAGATGTCTTCTTTTTCTACATGTTCTCTAAGAAAATGGTATCTTATCTTTATATGTTTAGTCCTACTATGTGAAACAGGATTGTTTGCAATAGAAATGACACTTTTAGAATCACACAATAAAGGTGTTCTACTTACTTGAATACCATAGTCCCTTAGCTGATGCTGAATCCACAACAGCTATGCACAGCAACTTCCTGCTGCCACATATTCAGACTCAGTTGTAGATACTGCCACACTAGTCTGCTTCTTACTACTCCAGGATATCAACCTTCCTCCCAAGAATTGGCATGTACCTGTAGTAATTTTTCTATCTTCTCTACAGCCTGCAATATCTTCATCTGAATAACCTGTTAGTAGAAAATCTCCATTCCTAGGGTACCAAAGGCCTAGATTAGGTGTGCCATTTAGATATCTCAAAATCCTCTTGACTGCAGTATAATGTGATTCTTTAGGGCATGCTTGGTACCTAGCACAGACACATGTAGCATACATAATGTCTGGTCTACTAGCAGTGAGATAAAATAGACAGCCAATTATTCCTCTATACAAAGACTCATCTACAGGATTACCTGCATCATCTATGCATATAGGCATACTTGTTCCCATAGGAGTTCTCATGGTGGAGGATGATTCCATACCATACTTCTTAATTAACTCCTTCGTGAACTTAGACTGGGATATGGACAAGCCATCTTCAGTCTGTCTTACTTGGAGTCCCAAGAAGAACTTAAGTTCCCACATACTGCTCATTTCGAACTTTCCTTGCATAAGTTTGGCAAACTTCTTGCAAAGGTTGTTCTCTGTAGACCCAAAAATTATGACATCTACATAGATCTGAACTAAGATTATCTTACCTTTAGATTCCCTTAGGAATAGAGTTATGTCTATTTTACCTCTTGAGAATTTGTTCTCAATAAGGAAAGTAGACAGGGTTTCATACCAAGCCCTTGGGGCTTGCTTTAACCCATGCAATGCTTTCCTAAGTCTATAGATATAACCAGGTTTAAGAGAATCTACAAAACCTGATGGCTGTTCTACATAGACTTCTTCTTTTAGATCACCATTCAGGAATGCTGATTTCACATCCATTTGGTATACCTTTAAGCCTTGATATGCTGCATAGGCAAGGAACATCCTGATTGCTTCCAGTCTTGCTACTGGGGCAAATGTTTGATCAAAGTCTATTCCCTCTTCCTGCTTGTATCCTTTTGCAACCAATCTTGCTTTGTTCTTCACAATAACTTCACTCTCATCCAACTTGTTCCTAAAAATCCACTTTGTACCAATGATATTGTGGTCTTTTGGTTTAGGAACTAACTCCCAGATCTTGCATCTTCTAAACTGATTAAGCTCCTCTTGCATAACATTAATCCAGTGTTGGTCTTGGATAGCTTCTTCAAATTTCTTTGGCTCCAGTTGAGATAGAAAACTTGAGTGCAGGACTGTATTCAGATTTCTGCTTCTGGTTTGTACTCCATGTCTTGGATCACCAATTATCTGATTTGCTGGATGATCCTTTAGATGTCTTATAGCTGGAGGTAGACTTCCTTCTGGCTGAAGACCTCCAGTTTCTTCATTATGCTGTAGCTCTTGGTTGTCATCAGCTTCTAGAGAGTCTTGTACTCCCCCTGGACAGTAGCTATCATTTTCCAATTCTTCTTTTGCAGTTGAGCCTTCTGCAATGGAAAGCTTTTCCATTCAATTGCTTATACCTATTGGACTGTATGAACTACAAGGCAACTCACTGTTGATTAATCTAATTTCATCAAATACAACATGTACAGATTCTTCTATAACCTGTGTAATCAAGTTGTAGACCCTATAAGCCTTACTATTGATGTTGTACCCAACAAATATCCCATCTTGGGATTTGGCAGCAAACTTAGTTAGATAAGACTTGCCATTGTTAAGGATATAACACTTGCAACCAAAGATTCTAAAATAGGTTAAATTTGGTTTTCTACCTTTCATGATCTCATAGGGTGTCTTTTTGTGGCTTTTGGTAATAGAGGTCATATTGATCACATGACATGCAGTACTAACTGCCTCAGCCCCAAAGTATTCTGGGAGAGAAGTGTCACTCAATAGAGTTCTACCAGCTTCAATCAATGTCCTATTATTCCTTTCAGCAATACCATTTTGCTGAGGAGTTCTAGGTGAGGAGAACTCTTGAAAAATCCCAAATTCTTCACATAATCTTATCATACTTTCAGATTGAAATTCAGTGCCATGGTCACTTCTGATTTTGACCACTGTACTATTCAGTTCATTCTGAATTTATTTGACAAAACTATGTAAAACACTTGGGGTTTCAGATTTCTGTCTCAGAAAGAACACCCAGGAATATCTAGAATAGCCATCTACAACCACAAAAGTGTAGACCTTCCTACCTAGACTATGAACTGGCATAGGACCAAATAAATCCATATGCAGTAGGTATAGACACCTGACTGAATCCTTGTTGTCAAGGCTATGAAAGGAGGATTTTGTCTGCTTGCCCTTTTGACAAGCTGAACATATCCCATCCTTTATACACTTAACCTGAGGACCATTCCTCACTAACTCTTTGCTAAAGAGTTGACCAATTTTTTTGTAGTTAAGATGAGCCAGTCTCTTGTGCCATTTGACACAATGAGATGATCTCTCATCAGCTACAAGACAAACAGGAGAAACCTTGTTCTCACACACAAAGTCAAGACAATAAACATTTCTTTTTCTATACCCAGTCAATATGACCTTTTGATCACTTGACCTTTTGATATGACATCCATTCTTAACAAATGAAATGTCATATCCTAGATCACTCAGCTGACTTATGCTTATCAGGTTGTGTTTCAAACCTTTTACATAAGCCACTTGAGTGATGGTAATTTGGTTTGAAGAAATGTTACCAAATCCTTTGATGATTCCTCTTTCAGATCCACCAAAGATTACTTTAGGCCCATCCTTGATAGGTGAGTACTCCTTCAGCAGCCCTTTTGTTCCAGTCATGTGCCTGGAACATCCACTGTCCAAGTACCATCTAGGGGCATGGCCACTTGGACTTTCTTGCAATTCATAATTACCTAACCTTAGAGCCCAAGAAAGTCTTGGGTCCTTGGTTCAAGTTAGCACCATTCATATCAAATCTACTAGCATCTCTTCTAAATGGTAGACTGTTGTTCTTCCTGACACTTATGTTATGCCAGCAGTCTAAGGCAAAATGGCTTGTCTTGCCACAGCACCAGCATTCATACTTGTTGAATCTAGGTCTAGATACATTTTTGGTAGAAAATTTTTTGTTCTGTGATGGTGCTGCTGCAGCTACACCCACTATTTTCCTTGGAACATGGGGTTTATTGACATGGGCTGACTTATTGGCATTAACACCCTTGTTATTCAGAACATCAGTCTTATTATGACCATGAATGTTTTCAAGATCATATTTGTTAGAAGACACTTATACCTTTCTAAACATTACAGGAACTTTAAAATTTACTGGCTGGACTGGTGCTTTGCCTTTTCTCTTGAATTGGACAGCCCTGGTGTTACCTTTAAAGTCTAATCCTGCCTTACCCTTTTGAGCCACAAACTCATCTATTAAGGGTAAGACTTATTTTGGCTTAGAGTAACTAGCCACTAGATCTTTCTCCTTTTAAAGTCTGACTTCCAGACTTTTAATTAGATCATTTTTATATGTGATTGTACCCATCTGAATAACAGTTATAGTTTTCAGCTTGGCAACCTCATTCATTTTTTGATTCAATTCTTTCTCTAAACCAGATGCAGACATCTTAAGATCTACAATTTCGTTAGCCTGAGTTTTTGCCAGGTTTTTGCTTTTCTTAAGTGCCTGCAATAAGTCCCCATATTCATCTATCAACTGATGAATATCTCCTTCAGATTCAGATCCATCCTCATCACTTGATGCAGATGAATCTGACTCTGAACCAGTACTGTAATCAGAAATTCTAGAATTACTTTGTACCTTACTGGGACCAGGCTGATCCTGGCACTTGTTGTCTTCTGATTCAGCCATCAGTCCCATGCACTGATGGTCTTCTTGTTCATTGATGGAGTCCAGTAATTGCATAAACTCCTCTTCTTCACTAGTTGCATACAGTCCAATGTATGCTTCAGCTTTAGATTCTGACTCTGAGGAGGATTGATCTGTAAGACTCTTCTCCTTCTTAGCAACAAAGGATTTCTCCTTCTTACCCTTTTGTTGAGTCTTCTTTCTGTCTGCTGACTCCTTCCTCTTTTCTGGACACTCAGCCACCACATGTCCAAGCCTATTGCAGCAATAGCAAACAATTTTTGATGTTGTAGCTTTGCTGGGCATAGACCTGCTCCTTTCCTTTCTTGATGAATTTCTCTTTTGATAGTAGTCATCAACTGGCTGTGATGTGGAGGGCCTTGACTTCCACTGCTTCTTCTTCACGAACCTCTGAAATTGCCTTGTAAAGGCAGCAAAATCTGCATCTGAATCACTGTTATCTAAGTTCTAATTGTCTGAATTCTCTGAGATAACTTCAGCAACTTCCTTAGGAGGTGATGGAGATATCCTTCTATTCTTTCTAGTGGCTTCAACCTTGAAGGCCACAGACCTTTCTCTATGCTCTCCTTTTGTATTTCTTTCTTCCTCCTTCCTAGTCATTAGTTGCATTTCATATGATAGCAACTTTCCAAATAAGGTTGGAGGAGAAATGTCTCCTAGTTTGGCCACTTCTCTAATGGCACAAATCTTGGTATCCCAATCCTTTGTCAAGGATCTTAGGAATTTGTCATTCAGCTATATGTACTGAATACCCTTCCATAGGACATCAGTTCATTCACTATCCTGTAGAATTTCTTGTAGCATTCAGATATGCTATCAGACTTCCCTTATCTGAAACTCTCATATTCTTGATTGAGCATAGACTTTCTGTCTTGTCTAACTTCTTCAGAACCCTCCATGTAGACAATCAAAGTGTCCTACATTTCCTTGGAGGTTTTTGCAGTGAATCAAATTTTGGAAAGTAGAATCATCTATGACACTCACTATGATATTCTGAGCTCTTTTATCCATAGTTGCCTGTATAATCTCATCCTTAGTCATTTCAGAAAAATCTTTAGGAGTTCTTTGATTTGCATCAAGAACGGACACATTCATTGGGATATATGGACCTTCTTTTACTGTGATATATATCCTTGGGTCAGAGGCCTCCATAAACAACCTAACCCTTTCTTTCAGGATTCCAAAAATCTCTTTCCTGCAGATGGGTAATTTCATTAACCCTAGTTCCTTGTGATTCTCTCCAGAACCCATTTTCTTGATTCTTGATTCTGCCTTAGGGATTTAACTCAGACTGTTAAGTCCTTCTTTGAGCAACCTCCCTCTGATACCACTTGATAGTTTTACTTTCAAGACTACCCAAACACCTAAAGGGGGGGTGAATAGGTTCTAATTCTTGTTTTAAAATTAAGACAGAATATCACTTCAACGCTGTAATATAAAAAAGAAAATTCTGCAGCAAACTCAGCACACACAATCACAGATTCTACAGCTACACAATTCACAGATTGCACACAGTATTTATAGTTTTTCTCCAAGGTCTGGGTACATCCACTTTCCCCCTTCACCTATCCAGCAGTATGCTAGATTCGGCCTAACTTCTTCATTTATCTCAGATCCTCAGATCCTACAGCTCAGAATCCAGAAGGATTCCTACAACTCAGAATGATTCCACATTCCTACAACTCAGGCTAACAAGCTCTACCTCAGCCTTGCCACAAGGCCTACAACTCAGAGAATACCTTCTCGTACAACTCAGGCACAAACAGCCCTACCACTCAGAGAACAAATCTCCTACACTCAGCCTTTATAAAACAGGCTTACAACTAAGATCTATGGATAGATCCTACAGAATTTGATAAGGAATTTCATAATCTCTTACCCCTGTTGAGAGAGAAGGGATAAGAACTTTCTTGATCAGCTTCTTGAAGAGGCTGATGGTTGAAATCAACTTGATCTTAGCTTTCTTCAAAGCTTCTTTAATCTGAACTTAGTTGGGTTGATTTCCTTTGAATATAACTGACTGGCAGCTTCCTCCTGAGATTCCAGAAATAGATCTGAATCATCTTGATAGATTAGTTTAGTATCTGCTTCTTGAGAGACCTGTGATTGTCTCCTTCTTGACTTCAAATAGCTAGATCTCTCTCTCTCTCCAAACCTCTTGAAGATACTTCTGAATTCTTGATTGAATTCAACTTAGATAGAATCTGAATAGATAACTACTTCAGAACGTCTTCTTAGATCTTCTCACGAAGATCTTCTTCTTTGTGACTTGTACTTTCTTGATCAGAGATCAATCTCACAATAGTTGGGTTAGTTGTATTTTGATTGATTAGATCGTTGTCAATTGTTTTGACACAGTCCGTCTATTTATAGGCTTCTCCCATGGTAACCGGCTGATCCGGTTTCTAACGAACTTCTGAAAAGACTGACAGCTTCAGTAAACCTGTTGTAACTCACAGCTGTCAAGTCCTCAAACAGTTCTTGAGCATTTGTCTCTATCAGCAAAGCGTCGAGACTGACTGTCATAAAGTGTCGAGACAATCTGTCAAAATGTGTCGACACAAGTGACATAAGTGTCGACACAGACTGTGGTGTTGTCGAATAGCTGCCTTGATGTCGACACTGCTTCTTGACACTGCATCTTAAGAATGTGTCGCCACTGATTATTTGTGTCGACACAAACACTTCACCATTCATCAGCAATCAACTTGGTCTAGACTCAGCTGTGTGTCGACACAAGTCATGTGTGTCGACATAGTTGATGTAGACTCAGAACATAGCGTGTGTCGACACTGCCTCCAGGTGTCGACACAGTTATTGTCGACTCTGCCTCTATGTGTCGACACAGCCTCCCGGTGTCGACACAGTTGTTTGTCGACTAGTAATTCAGTGTGTCGATACTGCCTTCCGGTGTCGACATAGTTTATGTCGACTAAGCTTCTGTGTGTTGGCACTGCCTCCCGCTGTCGACACAAACTCACTAAAGTGTCGACACAGCCATTTCCAAGTGTCGACATAATCTTACTGAAGTGTCGACACAGCTTCCTCAGGTGTGACATATGCACTTAGAATATTTTTCCTGCATTCTAGCACATTCTTAACCTGCACATATAAACTCAAAATAACATCAAATACACCTTGATGTATATCATTGAGCTAAGTGAGGCTTCTCCAAATCAGGTACACATTTTCCAATGTATCCAACAGTCCCAAGGATTCTATTGGTCATACTTTTGAAAGCTTCTTCAAGATTGTCAACGGCCTAAGATTCTATGGTCGGGTCTTCACTAATGGAGAACTAAATGACAAATTTCTGAGATCCCTGACTAAAGAATGGGACAACAAAGTATGTGCAATCCGAGAGTTTGGTAAGCTGGCAGAGACTGACCCTCAGAATCTCTTTGGAAAGCTTATGTTGTATGTGATCCAAATAAACTCAAGAAAAGCTGAAAAAGAGAAAAACCGGTCTTCATCTAAGGAGAAGTCTGACGCTCTAAAGGCAGACATCTCGAGGAAGTCAAAAGCTTCATCTCCTGCTCCCGCATAGGAAGAGAGTGAAGAAGAAGCTTCAGAGCCAAGTACCTCGGGCTAAGAGCCATCTGAAGGAGAGTTTTCTCTTATTTCAAGGCAGTTCAAGAAGTTCTTGAACAAGAAGAAATAATGGAGAGGCAAAGATGCCTCGTCCAGAAGATCACATCATGATGGTGATCGTCACAAGAAAGGCTCAAGTAGCCAAGACAGGTATCACTCAAAACCGAACAAACATATTTCTTTTGACATTGTTTATTATTATTGCAATAACCCAGGACACGTCATAGCTGATTGCCCTCACAAGAAGAAGGAGGGTGGAATAAGAGAGGAGAAGAAATCTTCTTATAACAAGAAAAAAACTGAAAGAAGCATGGCAGCCAAGAAGGACAATTCCCTCAGCGATACAGACTCATCTGAGTCTAGTGATGATAAGGGAGCCTACTTTGGGCTCATGGCACATACAGTTGAAGAAGAAGAACCCAAGTTCACTGGGAAGGTAAACTCTCACACCCCTCTCTCGGAATCAGATGCTTCTAACCATAATTATGAGGACTGTTCGTCTGATGATGAATTTGAACTCATGACTCAATACAAAGAGTTTATCAAGGCTTATGACAATTGTCGAAGAGTCGCAAGAACTCAAGCTAAGGAGATTAAATCTCTTAAGCCTGAGGAGAGCACTCTGATGGAGGAAGTCATAATGATGGACTCACTCAGAAAGGAATTCCATGATGCGATAGAAGAATATAATAAGCTCTCGAGCACCTGAACCTAAAGGAGAAAATCATTCAAAAGTTGGAAGAACAACTTGCTGCTGAAAAGAAACTTGTTGAAAGTTTCTCCAAGCCCAAGACAGCCCTTCCACTTGTGGCTGAATTTTCTGCTCAGGGTAAAGGAGCTGGCTTAGGCCATATGGCTACCCCTAGTAAATCTTCTAGGAGAAATAAAGCCCAAAGAAGAAATAAGGCTGCCAAGAAAGCTCTCGGCAAGGAGAAGGGGAAAGCTCCTAAAGACCAAACTTCGTTTAAAAGGTTATCTTTCCAACAAATGAGTTTGATCTTGATTCATCCTACGGTCACTTTGTCAGGCCTACTTATGTAGATCCCAAGTCTTAGTACCAAGGATGGACCCATCCCCGGAACTTTGGTGAAAGTGTCTCCAAGGCACCTTATGAGGAGATCACTCCTCAGAGCTACGACCCTTATAGTCATGGTCATAACATCAAGAAAGCTCCAAAAGTTAAACCCGTTATGGAAAAGCCTCTTAAGGAGAAGAAGTCATATGAGTGACAACACCACAAAGCTTTTCTACCTCCAAGTCTGCTGTCGCTGCTAGACCACACTCTCAAAAGGTCAAGCAGGAGAACTTTAGGCAAAGATACAACAGGTTTGACTGTTTGTGTTGCGGCAAAGTTGGTCACTTTGCTATAGATTGCTGGTTTAATCTTAGATATTATGTAACTCCTCAAATTAATAATGTGAGAAAGACCACTCACAATGTTAGCACACGTAGGGGGAGTATGCTAACTAGAGACCAAGGACGCAAACACGTTTGGTTTCCTAAGTCAAATTGATTCTACTTTTGCAGGGATGTACAAAGGCCACCAAAAATCCTATCTAGTATTTGGACAGTGGATGCTCACGGCATATGACCGGGACAAGAAGCCTACTCCAGAATTATTCTCCAATCATGAACAGGCCAAAGGTCATCTTTGGAGGTTCTGACAGAGAGATTACAAAAGGATACGGTATGATTACTAATGGTAGTGTATCCTTCTCTAATGTGGCTTATGTTGAAGGATTGGAACACAATTTATAAGCATAAGTCATCTCTGTGATAAAGGATACATAGTAGAATTTCATGTAGACAAGTGTTTGATAAAATCGGTCGATAACTTAGAAACGATTCTATCAGGCACTCGTAGTAGGAATATATTTTGTTTAAATTTTATTTGCATAGACTTTTCTACGTCAGTGTGCTTTGTGACAAAAGAGAGTGCGTCTCTTGGTGACCAATGACACAAGAGATTAGCACATATAAATTAAAAAACTATTAATAAATTATTTTCTCTTAATTTAGTATGTGATGCACCCAACGTTAAATGCATTAAAGATAGACTTTGTCACGCATGTGTAAAAGGCAAGCAAACAAGGGCTACTTTTAAAAGCATTAGTGGCAAAGACTCTAATAGGTGTTTACACGTACTTCATATGGACTTGTTCAGTCCACTACAAATTAGAAGTTTGGGAGATAAGGATTATACATTGGTTATTTTCGATGATTACTCTCGCTTTGCGTGGGTGTTCTTTCTAAAACACAAGTCAGATACTTTTGATATCTTTACTAATTTTGTCAAGCAAGTTCATAATGAATACAGCTACTCTGTTGTCAAAATTAGAAGTGACAATGGAACAGAGTTCAAGTCTGGAGCCATGACAGAATTTTGTGAAAGTCTTGGTATCTTTCATGAGTTTTCCTCTCCTCATACTCCTCAACAGAACAGAGTTGATGATAGAAGGAATAGAACACTCATCAAGGTTTGCATCACCATGTTGAGTGATGCCTCACTACCGGAATATTTCTAGGCTGAAGCCATCAACACTGCATGCCACATGCAAAATCGAGCACTCATAAACAAGAACCATAATAAGACACCTTACGAACTACTAAAGGGCAGGAAATCGACTATTTCATATTTTAGAATCTTTGGTAGTAAATGCTTCGTCCTTAACAATGGGAAGTATCACACAACTAAATTTAGTGAAAAGAGCTTTGAAGGTATTTTTGTAGGTTATAGTAGCCATAGTAAGGTTATAGGATTTTTAATAAGAAAACCCTGATTGTAGAAGAATCTATTAATGTTGTATTTGATGAGACGAGCTTGCTGCAAGGTAGCTCTTCTAGTGTGTTTATTAAAGATGCAGGTTAAAGACTAAAGGAATTAAACTTGGATGAGCCGACTGAAGAAAAAGCTCAAAAGTTAATCAAGATCACCACTCCAACCCCAATTGGAGAGGATGATCACCATGATGAAGATGTAATCCAAGTTGATGAAGTCACACCAGTGATAGAGGAAGCTCCAGATGCAAGAACCCTAGAGCTCAAACACTGGAAGGATCACCCAATTGATCAAATCATAGGAGATCCCGGGTATGGTGTCAGAACTCGTAGAGGTACAACTAATGAAAATCTATATTTAAGTTTCTTCTCGCAGGTTGAACAAAAGAAGTTTGAGGAAGCAAACTAGAATGCATCTTGGATAATGGCAATGGAAGAAGAACTGAATCAATTCAAGCGTTGCCAAGTCTGGAAGCTTGTTCCAAGACCCAAAGGTAAGAACGTTATCGGACCAAATTGGGTCTACAGGAATAAGATGGACGAAGATGGAACAATTATAAAGAACAAGGCCAAACTCGTCGCCAAGGGATACAAATATGAAGAAGGAATCGAATTTGATCAGATGTATACTCTAGTGGCAAGGCTGGAGGCAATCAGGTTGTTCCTAGCATATACAGCAGTTAAGGGCTTCACTGTCTATCAGATTGACGTGAAGTAGGCCTTCCTTAATGGTGACATAAAGAAAGAAGTGTATGTGGAACAAACTCCAGGTTTTGTTGATTCTAACCATCCTGAGCACGTTTATCTTTTATTTAAAGCTTTATATGGTCTGAAACAAGCTCCTCGAACTTGGTATGAGATGTTGTCTAACTTTCTTCTTGAGAACAAGTTCACAAGAGGAAAGATAGATAAGACATTATTTCTTAGGAAAATAAAAGGCAAGATTTTGTTAGTGCAAATCTATGTCAATGACATCATATTTGGCTCTACTGACGGCAACCTTTACAAAAAAAAATTCCAAACTTATGCAAGGGAAGTTTGAAATGAGCAGTATGGAAGAGCTGAAGTATTTCTAAGAACTTCAGGTGAAACAATCTGAACATGAATTTTCATCTCCCAGACGAAATTCACCAAGGAGTTAATTAAGAAATTCGAAATGGAGAACGCAACCTCTATGAGGACTCCAATGGGTTCAGCTATGTCTCTGGACAAGGATGAGAAAGGGAAACCTTTTGATGAAACCAAGTACATAAGCATAATTGGAACCTTGCTCTATCTTACTTCTAGTAGACCGGACATAATGTTTTCAACATGTGTGTGTGCTAAATTTCAAGTGAACTCTAAGGAATGTCAATACGCTGCTATAAATCAGATTTTGAGATACCTTAAAGGTACACCAAATCTTGGCTTATGATAACCAAGAAGTAATGATAGCGAACTGATAGGTTTTTAAGATGCAGATTTTGCAAGAAGCAAAGATGACAAGACAAGCACTTCCCGGACTTGTCAATTCCTAGGAAGAAGGCTTATATCCTGGAGCAGCAAGAAACAGAATTGTATCACAATTTCAACAGCCGAGTCAGAATATATTTCTGCAGGCAGTTGTTGTGCACAACTGCTAAGGATAAAGAACCAATTTGAAGACTACAATATGGAGTTCAAGAACATTCTGATGTTTTGTGACTCCTCTAGTGCAATTGCAATCGCCAACAACCCAGTCTCTCAAAGCAGAACAAAACACCTAGAGCTAAGGTACCATTTTATAAGGGAGCATGTGGAGTATGGAGACATCAATCTCCAATATGTTCCAACTGACAAGCAGGTTGAAGACATTTTCACGAATCCACTAGATGAGGCCAAGTTCTTGTTCTTCAAAACATAACTTGGCATACTCAATAAGGAAGAATGAAGAAAAAGGTCTCACAGCAAAGTTCAAGAATCGGGCTACACTTCAAAAATCAAGAAAATTGTATCTTTGGACTTCACCTCTCGAGAAGATGCTTATTACTCGAGTACTCAGATCTCTACTCAAGAACCACAGTTGATTCCCGAAAAATATTTCTCGAGTATTTATCTGATTCTCGAGAACTTAAGATTTGCTTCTCGAGAAAGGATTTCTCTACTCAAGAACAATTTCTTATTCTCGAGAACTTCTGTGTCTCCTCTCGATAAATGACTTGTCTCTCGAGAAATCTGATGCCGATTTTCTTTCTCAAGTTCAAATTTTTTATATTGGCACCCGGACACTCCTACCCCCATATTTTCAGGTATTTTATTATTATTATTTCCTTAATCATCATGATTTAAGAATTATATAAATAGATTAAGCCCGGAAAACCCCAAAATCCCGAATCTCAAATCTTTTCTCGAGAACAAGAAACCTTTTGTCTTCTCTGTCATTGTCGTTCTCCTACTGCCATTTCGATTTTTCTCTCAGAAGGCAAGATATCTGTTCATCTATCATGATCGATGGATCCTCTGTCGAAAGTTGGTATTGGCAGTGAGCTAGTTTCAACAGGAATTGCCGAACTCTCTGACAATTTCTGCAATGTTCTGTTGCTACTAAAAGCCGCTGGACTGTCTTTTATTTTGGAATATTCATGCAAGATTCTACTTCCTAAAGTCGAGGAATTCTTCCAGAATGCCAAAATAAAGAGAGATGGGAAGATTCTCAAAAGCAAGGTTCGCGGACTAAAGATCAAACTACCACCCCAATCGTCTCCAAGCTCCTTCGGTTGTATATCATCGATGAGGAAGATGACCTAATTGTCGAAGATTATGATCGTGCCTGCAGATTCTGTGATGTCTCTATTGCTGTGTGCACTATCTGCCGCCCTAATCTCAATGCAGAGAGCAAGTTGCTTGTGGACATTCTCGGAAAAGTCCTTATGTGCCGCACTAGTTCGATCAGCTTCATCACAAATGATTTCTTTGACATGATGACTGTTGTAATCTGCAGGAAGAAATTTCAGTGGGGTATGATGATTTTTGACAAAATCAAAGACAGTATCAAGGCACCTAATTTTAGCAGAATAGTTTCTCTTCTCCTTCATGAGCTCAAGCAAGAAATTTTAGATCTCTCTAAAGGTATTTCTTTGCATCACATGAAGAAAGTCTCCCTTTATTCCATTCAGAGATGGGAACTCAAGATTCAGAATCCTGGACAAGCGTCCAAAGCCCATGATCTTCAAGTTGATGAGGGCAGGACTCCATCTTCCCTTTTACATCAAGTAGCTAGCACATTAGGTGTAGCTACTGAGGGGGAGCCTGCTCCTGTAATCCCAAAGATAAGTCAGTCTACTCTTTCTTCAGAAGTTGCTCCACCTGCTGCTATATCGTCAGAAGTTTCTGCTCCTGCTGAAGAAATGCTTACTGATGACCAAGTATATGATAAAGTTAAATCTACAGAAGATGACATCAACGGGATGATAGAAGAACTCACATCCATAGAAACTATTCCCCTCTGCCTGAAGAAACTCCGTCTCAACAAGAACATCCATCTCAGCAAGAAAACCCTTCTCAGCCAAAAACATCCATCTTAACCAGAATCTTATCCTGAACCAGTTGAACCACCTCTCCCAAGTCTCCATTTCAACATTCCAACTTTCATAGATGAAGTTGATGAAGCTGAAATTACACCTGCTAGAAGAAAACAGACTTCCACTTCTATTGTTCATATTAAATAAGTCATTCCCTGGATAGCTCCTATCCAACCTCCACTAGCTATAGCAATTCCTGAAGATACCCTTCTGGGTAAAATTGAATCTTTGTTAGCCCAGCAGAGAATTTATTTTGACAACTCTCTTAAAGTGGTCACAGACAAAATAACTGCTCTAAAGAAAGAGATGAGTAGAGGCTTTTCTGAAATTCAACACAATACTGATTCCCTCAAACACTTATTCCAAATAGGTGGGAAAGCCTTAGACCACACAATTATTAGCATTGGTCATGTCATGGACCAATCAGTTCCTTTGGCAAACAATCAGATTCAGCTGGAAATGAATGCTCAAGAGCACAATTTCAAGACATGTGAAGAAGTTGGCAAGTTTAAGGATGATGCCATCAGCACCCTATCTGTAGAAGTTAGAAAGGGGGAGAAATTAGTAAAGGAACATCTAAAGAAATCTGATGGTATCATGAAAACTCTTTGGGAAGGAAAGCTAACAGAGATACATGCTGATGTTCAAACCTAGATTGATGGTGTCAAATATCATACCTATGATACAACAGTTTGGATGCATAACCAAATATTTCTTGAATTTCAAGTTGATCCAAATGTTATTCCTCATCACCTTAATCCTACTGCCCAGCAGCCCTCATTCACTCCTAGATCTGAATATTATGATGCTCCACCTCCTGAAACTTATGCTCAAGTCTGGAATTCTGAGCAAGCTAACGTGCCTCCTCAATTACCTCCTGATGTGCAAATTCCAAAAAAAAGAAAGTATGGTGATGGTGCTTCTTCAAGCAGATCCACACCTATGCCAGAACATGCTGTAAGAGAACATGCTGAAGTTTGGAGCCCCACTTCTAAGTTAAACCATCTTGGATACTTTAAGATTAGTTGTGGAATTCAGAGAAAACAAGGATAACTGAAAGTGAGGGATAAGATCAATCCTAACTCTAGAGGGGGGGGGGGTGAATAGAGTGATTTAAAATAGTTTTGCAAATTAAAACTTGTGTGGAGAGAAGGCTTAGATTTACTTAGTGTATGGTGCTATAGCAATTGATCAAAGCAAGAAGAAAATCACAGCACAAAGCAAAACACAAAGAAACAAGCAACCAGAATACACAAGGAGCTATAGTGGTTCCCCAAAATCTTGGGTAGTCCACTCTTCTATCACCCTTGATAGGAATCCACTTCAAGATGAGTTGATCAGGTGTCTTGAGCACCAGAGAGTTTTTGACCAGGTTCTCACAAACCAAAGGGCTGATTTTTGATCAGGTTTCAGCAAAACCAAAGGTAACTTTTGAAGGGAGTTAAAACCCTGTACAAAAAGAAAAAGAAAAAGCTGATGTTGTCTTCTCTATCAATAAGTAGAGAGAAGCAAAGTGGATCTATTGATGTTGTCAAAGCTCCCCCTGAGATCAAGAAGTAGTTCAGGAAGAAGAGCTTTGCACAAGGGTGACAGGTCTTCAATGATCTGATCTGCTCCAGCAAAAGATGATCCAAACAAGTTGGATGGTTGTGTCTGAAGCAATCAGAATTCCTGTGTGTAAGCTTGAATGAATATCACAGAGAGGAAGAGGAAGAATTCTTGTTGTTCTCTATTAACTGATAGAGTTATATCTCTGTGTTCTTCTTCGGAGTCTTTGATAGCCGTTGGCAATGAGCATTAAATGCTTTCTTTAAATGTCCATGCCTCAAAGGAAGTGTCAGGCAAACATTCCTTAGAAAATTCCTTGAGCCATGCACCAGATTTGCTGTAACGGCCAATAAATCTTCAGCATTAATTGTTCTGACAGAAGGAATTTGAATTCCTATTCAAAATTGACGGGTGCCTGGAAAACGTCGAGCTCACAATAAAACGTCGATCTGAGCACGACACACGTCGGCCAGAGAGTGGTTTCAGAAAGCAGAGCTGGGCTTGACGGAACGTCGAGCTGAGGTCGACTCCACGTCGAGCTGAGGTCGACTCTACATCGAGCTGAGGTCGACTCAGCGTCGAGCTGAGGTCGACTCAGCGTCGAGCTGAGGTTGACTCTGCGTCGAGCTGAAGAAGACTCTAACTAACCTATGTAATCTTTATAACAACAAGGAGGTCACAACACAAAAATCCCTATAGAAATATAGTCATCCTGACCCAAATAGTAATAGGGTGTTCCAACAATCTCCCCCTATTTGGATTAGGATTACTATTTACATGAATTTAGGGATTCAAAAAGAATTAAAGCAAGATAAAATACAACCAGACATATGACAGAATAAAATAGCATATATATAACACTATATAGCAGCAATAGTGTTTAATGTCCTGTATTCAGCAGAGAAAAAGAAATAAAACACCTTACATTACTTTTCCTTTGGAGCTTTGTCTTGATCACTTGCCTTGAAGATGATTTCCCTGTTAAGATTTGTAGCATCCTTCTTGGATCTGTAATCTTCAGCTGCACATAAGGATTTCTGACTTTTTCCACAAGCTGGTACAGCTGCAGGATGAAGCTGCATATACTTATCAGAATCAAAGAATTTCTTTGAGTTGTATTTCTCCAATTCTTCTCTCCTTTGATCTGACATGGTGCTGATGTGAGAGGTGTCCAGACCTTTTGCTCTAGCTCTGTCAATCTCATTCAGAGCAGCCATCTCAGTCATCCTGGCCTTCCAGTAAGCTGGAGTTTTAGTAGGATCTTCAAAAGGAATAGCTGGTTCATATCTGTTGGCAGAGTGTTCTTGATGAGTTCTTGGAGTCAAGTCAACTCTGGGTCTGTAAGGATAGGGACCAGAGGTTGGATCAATGGGTCCTCCCCTTTGGTAAGGTTGAGATCCTGATCTTCCTCTGGACTGCCTGCCTCTATTGTATCCTCTTTACTGGTTTCCCCTTTGCTGATTATACCCTTGGGATCTTCTTGACTGATAGGTCTTGCCATGCAGAGATGATGGGGCAGGATTGGAAGAGAGGCTTGCACTTGCACCTGCATTTGGAGGAGGTGGAGGTGGAGGCAGTAGGACAGGCTTGGAGGGGCCTTCATTGAACTTTCTTTTCTTCTTCATTGCCTTTCTTTGGTTTAGAGAATATTGCATCCATGGCTCAGTGATTTCACAGTTGTACTTGATGTAGTAAGGGATGTCATGATCTGTGGCTCTAGCCAATGGAACTCTTTTCAATGCTTTGGATCTTGCTTTCCTCTTCCTTGCAATGGTTGCAGAGGAGTCATCAGAATCAGTTGCAAATTCATCCTCTGAGCTTTGAGATTCATCATAAGGATCTATGTAGGTTCTCTTTGAGATAGGAAAATTAATGGGGGCTGGAGCAGCTGAAGAAGTAACTGGAGGAAGGTCTACTGACAGTGTAGAAGAGGAGTATAACACTGCAGGAAAGGGAATAGCCTCAAGAGCCAAAGAGGCTGAGGTGGCTAGTTCCTGAAGAACTTGGGAGACAATGGTCTCAACTTCATCTGGTGTCTCAATCAAATCACCTGAAGTTTCTGAGGGAACAGTCTTAGCAGCTACTACTGCTTCAACAACAACATCATCACAAGCAGGAGCCACAGCTACCACTACTTCATCAAGGATCATGGCATCAACAGCCAAGGAGGATGGAATGATCTTCTGAAAAGGGACAATGGCCCTAGACAGGTCTTCTTGAGGAGGCAGGAGGCTGTAGTTTCTGAAGTGAAGATGTGCTGGAAGGTAAAAGCTCTGGAAGTCTAAGGCACTGCTGATCATCTGAACTGAACCTTGAGGAGGAGCCTCAGAGGTCATCTGAACTTCTACTGCTGAAACTGTCTCTGAACAAACCTGTACTACCTGTACTGCTGAAGGCTGCAGCTCTTCTTCTGCTGACATCTCCCCCTGCCTAGAATCAGTGGCAGCTGACTCTAGGCCCCCAGAAGAAGGGCATGCCAGATAAGATGAGAGGGAAGAGACTGAGGCAGAGAGAGAGCTCAGGGAAAGGACTAGAGGAGCCAACTTGGCATCCAATAGAGAGGAGAGCCTAGGGGCCAAAATATCAAATAGCTTATTGGCCAAAGGCAAAAGATCTACTTGCTCAAGTGGGACTTGAGTAGAGGTAGAGGGAGCAGCAGAGAAGGTGAAGGTAGAAGATGTTGTTGGTGGTGCAGACATGGGAGGGATGGATGGTTCATGGATGGAGGATAGAAGAAGTTCTGAAAAAGTTGATGAAGGGTGGAAGTCATGAGGAGAGGAGGGAGAGGCATCCATGAAGGATTCATCATGAATGTCAAGGGAAAGGATGTCCTCATGAGATGAAGAGGCCAAGCTCATGGTAGGAAAATAGTGGAGGGGATGGAAATTGATGAGAGGAGGAATGGAGGATGCAATAGTAGAAATGGATGAAGGGATGGGTTGAGTGGATGAGATGATTGTTGTTGTAGGAATGAAAGAGGATGGGAGGATGAAGGAGGAAGATGGCAAAATCCCTGTTCTGGGCCAGTAGACTGAGGAAGAGTGACCTCTACAGTCCTGGTGTCTACAGAAGTCCTCATTGCTGCAGCTGCCCTGGAGTTCACAATCTTCCTGTCCCACTTGCCAATCAGTGCACAAGTGAGCCTCTTAGAAGCATTGATGTGCTTCTTTGAGGACACAAGCAACTGAGGGCAACAGTGGTTCAGAATCAAACCAAGAACCATTCCAAAGTGGACAAAGTTCTTATCCAGTTTCTTCTTAATCATATCAAAAACAATCAAACCCCAATTGGGATGCTTCTTATCCAAGATTGCAGCCATTATGCAAAACTGATGCCTAGTAATGGCATCATGTGCAGTCCTCTTTGCACAAATTACTTTGCATGTGATATCTGCTAACAGCCTAAACTCAATAGCTAGGTTAACTTTTAAAAGTTTAGAGGGGTTACCAGAGTTATGCCCCATTCTGTCTAGCATCACAGCAAACTCTTCCACAGAAAGTTCTATCTCATCATCTCCAACAGCAAAACCGAAAACCTCTGAAATGATTTGAGGAGAAATGGCTACCTCATTCCCTGAAATTGTTCCAGTCATCGTACTGATATCTGAGTTCACTGCAGTAAGAGTCCACTCTTTGATTTCAGATTCTGGAAGAGGAATCCTGGTTGTCATGAAGTTAACCAGGTGCTGCTCTTTGAATAGCTCCAGAATGTCCAGAAAATTCTGCGATGATCCATCAAAGGAGTCGATGTCGATGTCAAAGCCTGAGTCAAACTTCATTGCCGCCAATGCACCTGCAGCAATCGCCATTATCCTGCAAATAGATACCTTCCAAGATCAAGAGTAAAGGAGTTGGAGGGAGAAAGCTTGAGCAGAAAATATGAGAGCGCAACTGTGAACGACGGAGAAGAATGATTTTATACTAGGGTTCGACGCAGAAATGGAAAGAACGTCGAGCTCAGGTCGACGCTCTAAGGCTCTAGGGGAACTGAAACGACTCAACAGCGTGCAGCTTAGGTCGACGTTCGACGCTTGGGCTGATGCTATACGTCGAGCTCAGGTCGACGTTGAACGAAGGCGTCGACCGAAGGGAGAAAAACCCAGGAAGCCAGGGAGCTGTGAACTTAGTTCGACGCTAGAAGTTGAGGTCGACGTTCGACGCTTTTGAGGGCGACGGACCGTCGATCTTAGTTCGACGCAGCGTCGAGCTTAGTTCAGAGCTCAAAGAAACCACCCAAATAGAGGAATTTTAAAATGAAATTTTTCCTATTCCTGTTAATTATGGGTTTCAAAATCTTGGAGTTTTAATTTATACTGTCTCCGTCTAGCATTCCCAACTGATTGAGGAAGAAGAAGTGCTTCTTTTCATCCAAGGGCTTGGTGAAAATATCTCCTCTTTGTAGTTCAGTGGAAATGTATTCTAGTGCTATTTTCTTCTTTTCTACATTATCCCTTAAGAAGTGATGTCTGATCTCTATGTGCTTAGTCCTACTATGGAGAACTGGATTTTGTGCAATGCAAATTGCACTAGTATTATCACAAAACATTTTAGACATCTCTAAGTTGTAGCCATAGTCTAGGAGCTGGTTTTGAATCCACAAAATCTGTGAGCAACAACTGCCTGCAGCCATGTATTCAGCTTCAGCAGTTGATGTGGACACAGAGGTTTGTTTCTTACAAAACCAGGAGACAAGTCTATCACTAAGGAATTGACAAGTTCCACTGGTGCTTTTCCTATCTACTCTACATCCAGCATAATCAGAATCTGAAAATCCAGTTAGATCAAATCCTGAGTCATGTGAATACCAGAGACCTAGATTAGGACAACTTTTTACATACCTAAGAATCCTCTTAACTAATGTGAGGTGGGACTCTCTAGGGCTTACTTGGAATCTAGCACAAATGCATGTAGCAAACATTATGTCTGGTCTACTAGCTGTTAGATAAAGTAACGAGCCAATGATTGCTCTATAGTTTGTCTGATCAACTGGTTTTCCAGATTCATCAGCATCTAAAACAACATTTGTAGGCATAGGTGTTTTCATAGAAGATGCTTCAGACATTCCAAATTTCTTAACCAGTTCTCTTGCATACTTGGTTTGAGAAATAAAAATGCCATCCACATGTTGTTTAACTTGCAATCCTAGAAAGAAAGCAAGTTCACCCATGCTACTCATTTCAAACTTTGAATGCATAAGTTGTGAGAATTTTTTGCATAAGTTTGAATCAGTAGACCCAAATATGATATCATCTACATAAATTTGTACTAGTAGGATATGGGACCTATGGGTTCTAATAAAGAGAGTTTGGTCTACTCTACCCCTTTTAAAATCATTTTCCAATAAAAAACAAGCTAAGGTCTCATACCATGCTCTAGGAGCTTGCTTGAGACCATATAAAGCTTTATGCAGTTTAAAAACATGATCAGGAAAGGTTGGAGAGATAAAACCTGGAGGTTGCTTTACATAAACCTCTTCCTTGATGTCTCCATTGAGAAATGCACTCTTGACATCCATCTGATATACCTTGAATCTCTTGTGAGCTGCATATGCAAGAAAGATTCTTATGGCCTCCAACCTTGCAACTGGTGCAAAGGTTTGGTCATAATCAATCCCTTCTTCTTGGCAATATCCTTGTGCAACAAGTCTTGCCTTGTTTCTCACAATTATTCCTTGATCATCCAACTTGTTCCTGAATACCCATTTGGTTCCAACAATTTGCTGGTTCCTTGGTCTTGGTACTAATTCCCAAACTTTATTCCTCTCAAATTGATTCAACTCCTCTTGCATTGCAATGATCCAGTTTGGATCTTGCTCTGCATCTTGTATTGTTTGAGGCTCAATTTGAGAAAGAAAGCAAGTGTGCATAATATTGTGATTAACTTGATTCCTTGTTTGCACACCTACTGAGATATCTCCAATTACTTGTGAAATTGGGTGATCTCTTGTTGGTACTAAATCAACAAGGGGTGTTGATGGTGCACCAACCTGTGTTGTTGTTTCCTCTTGTGGAACAACAACTGGTTCTTCAATTTGTTGACCATTTGAGCTTTCCAAAACCTGAGATTCCTCTTCATTGTCACTAAGTTTAGCGTCTTGGTGAATTGTTAAAGGTAATGAATCTTTGTCTGTGATGGTAAGCTGCTTCAGATTTTCTGATATTGAATGTTCCTGCAAATTGCTTATGGTAGAAGTCTCCTTCTCCTTATAAGACATATTAGATTCATCAAATGTGACATGCATGGATTCTTCAACTTTATTAGAGCACTTGTTAAAAACCCTATAAGCCTTGCTAATCATGGAGTATCCATCAGCTTTGGCTTCAAATTTAGCTAGGTATTTCTTGTCATTATTGTGAATGAAGCAAATGCAACCAAAAATTTTGAAATAATTTACTTTAGGTTTCTTCCCTTTGAGTAACTCATAGGGAGTCTTACCCTTCAGTTTATGTATCAGGCTTCTATTCAAAACATAGTTGGAGGTATTCACAGCCTCTGCCCAAAAGGTTAGAGGAAGGTGAGCATCTGTCAACAGTGTTGTGGCAGATTCAATAAGGGTTCTATTTTTCCTCTCAACTACCCCATTTTGTTGAGGAGTTCTCGGAGCTGAGAAAGTGTGCATGATACCTTCCTTCTGACAGAACTCTAGCATAAGAAGAGAATCAAACTCTGTCCCATGATCACTTCTGATCAGGGCAATGTGAGTATTGAACTCAATCTGTATGCCTATGAGAAAATCTGTCAAAATCTTGAAGTTATCAGACTTCTTTCTCAGAAAGAATACCCAAGTGAATCTTGAGAAGTCATCTACAACTACTAAAGCATAAGATTTCCCTCCTAGGCTTTGTACATTAATTGGCCCAAAAAGGTCCATGTGCAATAAGTACAAAATTCTAGGTGAATCACTCTTATTAAGTGACTTGAAACTATTTTTAGTTTGTTTGCCTAATTGACAAGCCTTGCAAAGTCCTTCCTTCTTGTAGGGACCAGAAGGTAGTCCTCTAACAAGGTTGTCTTTGGATAACTTAGCAATGGTTCTAAGGTTCACATGACCTAATCTTTTATGCCATAGTTCATTAGGTTTGCTAAGGGAGTTAAATAAACAAATATCTACTTTAGATGAATTGAAATCAACTAGATATATGTTATCTTGTCTATTACCAATTAAAACAATGTTGTTATTTAATGCAATATTACATGCTGAGTTGGTAAACCAAACCTGATAACCAGCATCACATAGCTGGCTGATGCTGATTAAGTTGTGCTTTAGTCCTTCCACATAGGCCACTTTCTTGAATGTAATTGACCTTATCTTGACTTGGCCATAGCCTTTTGTTTGTCCAAAGTTTGAATCTCCAAAGATTACTTTGGGTCCATGTTTGGCTTTGAAGGACACAAGGTTCTCCTTGTTGCCAGTCATGTGCTTTGAGCACCCACTGTCCAAGTACCACTGCTGGTTCTCAATTGGACAGGTCTTTACCTGCACATACAGCAAATCAATTGTTTTTGACCCAGTTTACCTTGGGCCTTTCTTGATATCCTTTAAACTCTGAAATAAAAGACATCTCAGGTTGACTCTTATAGCCTACAGGATGATATCTCCTAGGAGGTATTATCCATTCAGCATAAGGGTTAAAGTGATGAGATGTGGAGCTGGAATTAAATCTTGAATTAACCCCTGAGAACTGACTTTTGCTCTGAACTTGGCTCGACGCACGTCGAGCTTCGGTCGACGGACTCTGGTGAGTGCGTCGAGCTCCATTCGACGGTGAAGTCTTGCTGTGTTCAGAAGGTAGAAGGCGTCGACCTGAGTTCGACGTTTTCTTGCGATTACGTCGAGCTCTGTTCGACCTCCGCCGAGCTTCGTTCGACGCTTTTTGTCCAGTTTCCTGGGTTAAGTCAGCATTCTTCCTAGCCACTATCAAGACTCCTTTACCTTTGTCACTGATAAATTTGATTGGAGTTGTCAGCACTATGGGTTGGCTGGATGAAGCACCCAAGCCCAGTGTACCATTCAATCTTGAGTTCACTGTACTTGTGATGTCCATTAATTTGATACTTCTCCCATTAAGGGTTTCTTCAAATTGTTTGGCCTTAGATAGTTCACCTTTCAGTGAAGCTATCTCCTCCCCACACTGCTTCAACTCTTCTAAGAGTCTAAGATTATCTGAGTTAATGGATTTGCATTCACTCAATTGTTCTCTAAGAGTTATAATTAACTTTTGAGATTCAATCAAGTCAATGCACATAGATTTGAACTCAGATTTAAATTCATCAGAATTAAAATCAAATGAATCTATTACCTGATCCTCAGTAAGTTCCTGATCAGACAGGTAGTCAGCATCAAGCTCTGAATCAGTATTCTTTTGAGATGCATTGATGGCCATCATGCAGAATCCTTTTTCTTCTGCATCATCCTCATCATCACTAGAGCTGGATGATGAATCAGACTCATCAGAGTCACTCCAGGATTCAGCCACAAATCCTTTTCTGGTGTGCTTGTTGTTGCTGGAGGAAGGCTTGTCATGGTACTTCCTTGACTCCTTATCCTTCCTTTTATCTTTTCTTTCCTTCTTGTCCCTTCTGTCCTTATCTTGATTTTCTGGACAGTTGGGGACAATGTGTCCTGGTTTCCTGCAGCCAAAACAGATAATATCTTTATTAGTAGATCTGTCATACCTTGGCTTGTCTCTGTCTTTGGATGACCATCTTCTGAAGTTCTTTTTATTCAACTTATTGAACCTTTTGACAAGTAGGCTCATAAGCTCTTCATCTCCCAACACCTTTTCTTTAGGTTGTTCTTCCTGTGCCTTGAAGGCAATGGTTTTCTCAACATTTTTAGTTGGTGTGGATATCTTCTGCTCTTCTTCTCTCTTCTTAATGAATTGCTCATAACTCTTGAGCTTTCCTAGAAGAGCTTCTGTGGATAACTCACAGACATTGCTTCCATCTTTAATTGACCAGATTCTTGAGTCCCAAGAGCTAGGGAAACAAGTCAGTATCTTGTCATTTATCTCAGTGAGAGATATGTCCTTATCTAGTGATCTAAGCTCACTGATGATTAGACTCAGTCTGTTGTACATGTCAGCAACTGACTCAGACTCTGCCTTTTTGAAGTTCTCATACTGGGTGATGAGGTAGGATCTCCTATCCTTTCTTTCATCTGCAGAACCTGATACAATTTCTGAAAGTTTTTCCCAGATCTCTTTGACAATATTGCATTCAGCTACTTTCTAGAAAATGTCATCTGACATGGTTTGAGCCAAGATGTTCATGGCTTTAGCATCTGCTGCCTTCCACTTTTTTATGTCAGCATTAGTTCCTGAAGGAGGAGGAACAGCTGATGTACTTGTTCCTGTGGGAGGCCTTGGACAATCTGTCAACACAGAATTAAAGATGTCCTCATCAAATGAATTCATGTAAAGTCTAATCCTTGCCTTCCATAGTGCAAACTTAGAGAGATTGCACATAGGAGGTCTGGTGCTAGCAAAGTCCTTGTTTTGTGCCATGAGTTTTAAAGATAAGTAAAACTAAAAGAAATAACCCTTTTGAGAGAAATGATCTTATCAGAGATCTTTTGATCCAGGTGTTAGCCTGTATGAATGATCAACCTCCCTCTGATACCAATTGAAAGTGAGGGATAAGATCAATCCTAACTCTAGAGGGGGGGTGAATAGAGTGATTTAAAATAGTTTTGCAAATTAAAACTTGTGTGGAGAGAAGGCTTAGATTTACTTAGTGTATGGTGCTATAGCAATTAATCAAAGCAAGAAGAAAATCACAGCACAAAGCAAAACACAAAGAAACAAGCAACCAGAATACACAAGGAGCTATAGTGGTTCCCCAAAATCTTGGGTAGTCCACTCTTCTATCACCCTTGATAGGAATCCACTTCAAGATGAGTTGATCAGGTGTCTTGAGCACCAGAGAGTTTTTGACCAGGTTCTCACAAACCAAAGGGCTGATTTTTGATCAGGTTTCAGCAAAACCAAAGGTAACTTTTGAAGGGAGTTAAAACCCTGTACAGAAAGAAAAAGAAAAAACTGATGTTGTCTTCTCTATCAATAAGTAGAGAGAAGCAAAGTGGATCTGTTGATGTTGTCAAAGCTCCCCCTGAGATCAAGAAGTAGTTCAGGAAGAAGAGCTTTGCACAAGGGTGACAGGTCTTCAATGATCTGATCTGCTCCAGCAAAAGATGATCCAAACAAGTTGGATGGTTGTGTCTGAAGCAATCAGAATTCCTGTGTGTAAGCTTGAATGAATATCACATAGAGCAAGAGGAAGAATTCTTGTTGTTCTCTGTTAACTGATAGAGTTATATCTCTGTGTTCTTCTTCTGAGTCTTTGATAGCCGTTGGCAATGAGCATTAAATGCTTTCTTTAAATGTCCATGCCTCAAAGGAAGTGTCAGGCAAACATTCCTTAGAAAATTCCTTGAGCCATGCACCAGATTTGCTGTAACGGCCAATAAATCTTCAGCATTAATTGTTCTGACAGAAGGAATTTGAATTCCTATTCAAAATTGACGGGTGCCTGGAAAACGTCGAGCTCACAATAAAACTTCGATCTGAGCATGACACATGTCGGCCAGAGAGTGGTTTCAGAAAGCAGAGCTGGGCTTGACGGAACGTCGAGCTGAGGTCGACTCCACGTCGAGCTGAGGTCGACTCTACGTCGAGCTGAGGTCGACTCAGCGTCGAGCTGAGGTAGACTCAGCATCGAGCTGAGGTTGACTCTGCGTCGAGCTAAAGAAGACTCTAACTAACCTATGTGACCTTTATAACAACAAGGAGGTCACAACACAAAAATCCCTATAGAAATATAGTCATTCTGACCCAAATAGTAATAGGGTGTTCCAACAATAACTACTACTCTCACTCTGAATGGGAATAGTATGAGAAGTCTATGACTCTGAGAAGGCTTCATGATAGGAAGTGTAGTCGTGAAGACCCCTCTGCTCCTCCTAGGCCAGCCAAATATTTTCCAAAGCCATTCATGTATTTCCAGAGACAGGAAGAAATTCACCAAAGACAGTAACAACAACAGACCAAGAAGTAATAGAAGAAGATCAGAAGTTTCTTTATGAGATTTTGTGGAATTGGATTTTTCTTGGACAATATCTATAAATATAAATCTTTTAATTTTGATGATCTGATTTTTTTCTATAACATAGCATTTCCCATTATTATTTTGTTTACTAGTTATTTTATTTATTTATCTTGATGTAATTCACCTTAGTGTAGAGGGTTCTGACTTCTACAAATAGGGGAGATTATTGGGTATTGTATACACAATAACCTAGATTTGTATGAAGTCACCCTTGAACTAAAATAAATTAAGTTTGTATTTGATACTCTTTTCAAGTTGAGTGCTTGCAGGTTATAATTTCCAAGTGTAGACCAATGTCAGTCTACAATGAGTCACCAAACATAGGACCATACAATGTAATCCCTCATTGTGTGATCTATGTTGTTGACTCATGTGTAGCCTCTCTATTGGGACATACTTCTTTTTCAAGTACTAAAGATATGGAAGAAATTATGGGTTGCTGATCTCCAAGAAGAAGAGTTAAAATCTTGTTCAGAAATTTTGCTAAGTTAAGTTTTCGAGAGGTTCTAAGTCTAGTACTCAAGAAGCAAGTTTCTTGTCTTGAGAAGCTGAAGTCATTACTTTAGAAGGCCAGTCATTACTCGATAAGCCAAAGTTATTTCTCGAGAAGTCTAAATTGTTCTTGAGAAGTCCAGTCAGCTCTCGAGAAGTCATTACCTATTTCTCGAGTAACAGAAATTATTTCTTGAGTAAAAGTCTTTTCTTTCTTGAGAAGCCAAAACTTATTTTCAGTGTTTTCCTTAAGTACTTCTTCTTGAGAACTTTATACCTCTTCTCGAGAAAAAGAAATTGTTCTCGAGAAGTCAATCCTTCACTCGAGAAATGAAGTTCAATTCTTTGAATTTTTCGTTAAGTCCCGACAAAAGTAATTTCAAATTGATCTCGTTTCTTATTGGTCCACGTATTCTGTCATTAATGATTATGACCGTTAGGCAAGTCCTATAAAAGGTCTTATCATAATCGACTAACCCTAACAAGAAAATTAAGTATTCTGAATCGCATATTTTTCATTCTAAATCGGGAAGTGTCATCGATGTTCATCGTCTTCTTCGTCGCTGACCTTCTCCGATCCAAGAGATTCAGAACAAGAAGGTTTCAACAGATCAAGACTTTCAACATAGACAGATCTATTCCTTGATCGTGCTGATCCTAAGTTATAGGATCCAGAGATTTCGCCTTTGTCTTCTTCGATCCGTTTCTGACAGAGCTTTAAATTTTAAGAAGGAAGAAGGGCTGAAGACTCAGATCTGAAATATTTTTGTTTGTATACTTTCTATAAAACACTTTATTCTTGTAGGAGATTTTTCTCCGAGTTGTAGGATCTTTTTTCTCCGAGATTTTTGTAGGAGTGTTTTGACTCCGAGTTGTAGGGGCGTTGCTCCGAGTTATAAGATTGTTTTCCAATCCGAGCTACTAGATCGGTGAGGTGGAGAGTGGACGTACACAAGGTTGGGGAACCACTATAAATCTTGTGTTTTCTGTGTCTTGCTTGTTTATTTTCTACGCTCCGTTGTTACAAGTTTTTATTCCGTAAAAAGACGCAGACCTTACATATTCACCCCCCTCTAGGTGATTTAGGTAGACAACTAAAAACATCATCTTGTGATTGAATCAAACTTAGGGTTTGTGAATGAAGTACCATGATTACTAATCCAATATTCACAATAAAATTTCTAGGGAACAATATCATCTAATCAAGTTCACTGCCTTAGTTTCATGAGTATCCAAATTCATTTGTGCATGTAATTCAATATTAGACCCAAGTGCCCTAATCTATCCATAATTATTTTAAAGAGGGTGTAAGTTCCTAAAAATCCTAAAACCATTTTCCAGTTTTTCCCTAGGAACTCACCAACCAAGTTCCAAGACCATCCATGGACATACTATCCCATGTCCTTCACTAGGCCCCAAACCTCATCTCTAGGGCCTACACTAGGGTC
Source organism: Platanthera zijinensis (assembly GCA_039513925.1). Classification (NCBI taxonomy): domain Eukaryota; kingdom Viridiplantae; phylum Streptophyta; class Magnoliopsida; order Asparagales; family Orchidaceae; genus Platanthera; species Platanthera zijinensis. Next base: position 57,338,900 of record CM077092.1, read on the forward strand.
TTAGGACATCTCTACCCCAAATCACAAAAATTCTCTTGAGGGGGTGTTTTAGATTACTTTGAGATAGTGGGCCAAGTTTCATCCCTTTTGGATGAGGATTGACCACTCAACTCATCAAATACACATTTGCCCTAATTTACCCTTAAGGGACCAAATTTTGGTCACATCAATACCTAATCAAATTAGCCCCAAATGGGCTGAGATTTTTACCAGTGATCTATCATAATCCTAAGGGTCATCCACCAAAATTTTGGATGGTTTTGAGGCCATTAGGTCCCTTAATTAAATCATACACGATTTATTAAATGTTTTCTAAACCTATAGAAAAATTTATTCCAAAAATTCCCTTTTTGGATATGTCTAAGATACAGATGAGACTAAACTATGACCCAAATTAAAAACATTTGGATTAGTAGTTTAGTGGGGCACACAAATTTGTGTCTGGTTAACCCTAGGTTTAGCTTGCACCATTTGGTGTGTTGTGGTCATATCAATGACCCAAATTGGTTGAAACCAATTTTAGAACAAAGTAGACTTCAAGGCCTACAAATTTCATGTTGACCATTTTTCCATAAAACACATCTAAGTATTTTTATAATTAAATCAAAACACTGCATAAAGTGTGACAGAATGTTAAATTAATTGAAATATATTAAAATCGGCCAGCACGAATCCTAAAACAAGAATCGACGGCATCTCGTCGTCTTCTACCTTGAGCCAATGGCTCACAGCAGCCCATCCCTGGCTAACTTTGATAGTGTTTACCCGACCACCTACACCTTCCCCCGGCCGGCCAACGCCACCAACACCTTCGTTGAGGTGGTGGCCGACGATAGGCGGTGGTTGGCCAGCCGAAGGTGGCTGGAACAGGGATTTAAGCATGGATAAAAAGCTCCAAAAATGTAGTTTTCGGACTACCCGATCTACGGCCAATTGGCCCCAAACCTTGTGGCCAGTAGATGTGGATCTATCCACTAAGAAAGAGGACGGGACCTTTTGGGAGGGTTGGAGCCTAGCCGATCATCGGGTTGTCATTGTCGGTGGTGGCGCCGCTCGGTGCTCTTTAACTATGTAGCCAGAGGCTTTGATTTCTTCAGGGAAATAGTGGAAATGACTCCTCACAGCCTGGTGAAGCTTTTAAAATAATTAAATGGGGGAGGGGAGGGGTCAAGCTTCAATGCACCATTAATGGCCATTTTTGAGAATTTTGGACAACTGAAGTCTCCTCCCCTAGCCACTGTTATGGCCGGGAAAAACCTTTGATCTCCTCCTAACTAACTAGGGAAGATGAATCAAGCCATTGTAAATGAGTGGAGAGGCCTTTGGCCTTCCTTGGCCATGAATGGTCTCTTTCTCCTCACTTTCTCTCTCCTCCATTAAAGGGGAAGTGGAACTTTCTCTCTCCTAGTCACTATTTATAGAAAATGAATGGCTAATTATGTAATTATAAACCTCACGAGGCAGTGGGCCTCCTCAATTGGGCCTAGCCCAAGTGGGTTGGGCTTGAGCTAGCCTTTTCTCCACTTTTTTGGCTTGGCTAACCCTAGCCATTTAAGCCCAGCCCTAGGTCATTTTGGGTGATGTGACTGACCCAATGAGATGTAAATGATCCCTTTGATATCACCCCAGTCCACTTGTGGCTTGGTGTAGCCACTTTAGGTCAACTTTAGGCAATTTGACCTAATTAGGGTTTGGGTTGACTTTGGTAAACTTGACCTCTTGGGTTGACCCCAATGGGTCCTTAATGGCCCATTGGCCTCCCCTAGGGTTAGGGGTGCTATGGTGGGGTCATGAAATCAAGTTAAAGCCCTAAATTCAAACTTTAGGTTTGGTGATGAGGTTGTGTTATAGGCAGACCAAGGTGATTTCCACCTTCATGCCTTTGTTCACTTGGCCTCTTGAGCTTCCTAAGGTTTTGTCATGACCTAGTCATGACAAAACCACTCTTAGGGTTCTAAGAATGTGTCCTTTTCTATTGTCCCCAAATGTCACCATGCTTCATTTCTTCTTCTCTAGGCTAAGAAACTTGTCTTTATGTCCTATCATGTGCTTAGAGCATCTAGAGTCCAAGTACCGCACATTCTCCTTGTCCTTAGCCTGCGAACAAATCTAAAAAAAATATCAGGGTAAAGATCTGTTACCCAAGTTGTCCCACTCATATGATAGGTAGAAGACTTTGGTAGCCAGACTTGCATATTTTTCTTGGCACCTTTCCTCAAACATGAGCCAGATGTGTGACCAAACTTATGACAATTTGCACACAAAGTGTAAGCAGTGGATGCTTCCCTTATTGTGTTTCTAGAGATCGTGCTTGAGGATGGGGATAGCCTTCCAGAACTTTGACCTTATTTTGAGACTTGTTAAAGTTAGTCCTAGGCTTGGCATGATAGTGATTTTCGCTCGGTGGTAGCATTGGACTTACGTACCCTAGTACAAATTTCCCAGATCCATGACATTGTGCTCCCAATAGCATATCAAATGATCTTTGGCCTATTCTACACTTTTGGATAGCACAGTTGAGATCATGGATCCTCGCCTTTAAGATGGTGTTTTCAGTGACTAGCATTATGCAACGATTGGCAAATTGCTTTTTGCCTTCCTCTATCTTGGCAAGAGATATTTGAAGTCTTTTCTCCAAGACATTCCTTTCATTGATTAGACTGTTTGTTGTCAACGATGCCTTGGAGAGACTTGCTTTTAGTTCTTTGATCATTGTCATTGAGTGAGGACACTCTAGACACTCGTTCTTCTCTTTGCCACTTTTTATTAATTCATTTTTTAAATTATCTAAGTCCTTTTTGATTTTCTTGTTATCATTTCGAATGGACTTCTTCTCATGTATAACACTATCTAACTTCTCACATAGATGTTCATAAATTTCAAGAAATTCAATATATGAGGGTGGAGTTACCTCAGTATCGCTCTGGACACTAGACTCGTCATCAGATTCCTCTTAATTCCTTCCCATGAGGCACAGATTTGCCTTGTCTTCACTGCTCGAGTCTGAGGAGCTAGACTCGTCAGGTCCATCCTCGTCCCAAGTTATCTCCTTAAGCACCTTCTTCTTCCCTTTGTGACAACTTTGCTTCTCCTTTTCCTCCTTATCGAGTCTTGGGCATTCCCTCTTTATGTGCTTAGGCTTATGGCAGTGATAGCACTCGGGCTGGGACTTCCCATCATCGCTTTACGTCTCCTTTGACGGCTTGTTCCACCTTATGGCTTCTCCAGCTCCTCTCTTCAGGAATTTCTTAAATTGCCCCTGCTTTTTGGGATTCTTCATGAACTTTTTGAATTCCCGAACATAGAGTCTTTCCTCGTCGTCTTCCTTTGATTCTTCAGCATCCTTTCTCTCCTTTGTGGCCCTCAGTGCCAGTCCCTTCTTTTTTATTTCCCTGGGATACTCCTCCACTTGAATCTTTAATTCAAGTTCGTGTGTCTTCAGATTGTCGATGAGGCTCTCTATCTCTAGGGTGCTAATATCATGGGATTCAGCAATAGCAGTCACCTTCGGGTTGAAGCGAGGAGGTAAAGATCGCAGGATCTTTCTCACCAAATCCCCATTTGAGAAACTCTTCCCGAGGGATCTTGAGGCATTGACGATCTTGGTGAAATGTGTATACATGTTATCTACTTCCACATCAATCTCCATCCAGAATTGTTCGTATTCAGATTCGAGTCAGAACAACTTCGACTCCTTCACCTGCGAGGTACCTTTGTGAGTAAGCTCAAGTAAACGCCATATATCATATGCAGTTTCACAGTTACATATTCTATTAAATTCAGTTTTGTCTAGAGCGTAGAATAAAAAATTCATAGCCTTAGCATTATTCGTACATCTAAGCTTGTCAGCATCATCCCACTTATCTTGTGGTTTCTCTAAGACGGTATCCCCAACTGTGATAGTGGGTGCAGTGTACTTTGTCTCTACTATGGCCCATACATCCATGGTTTGAGTCATCAGAAAAATTTTCATTTGGGCTCTCCAGTGTCTAAGACGGTATCCCCAACTGTGATAGTGGGTGCAGTGTACTTTGTCTCTACTATGGCCCATACATCCATGGTTTGAGTCATCAGAAAAATTTTCATTTGGGCTCTCCAGTGACTATAGTCACTCCTCATGAACAGTGGAGGTATACTCACACCTTGTCCCTCAGAAAACCACATGAACAGAGTTGGCCATCTTACTTCAGGATTGTAGGCCTTTTGAAGTAACCTCCTCTGATACGACTTGTTGGATCTAGTGTCCAGCCTTAGAGGGGGGGGGCGGGGTAAATAAGGTTTTACTTCTCAATTAAAAATTCAAAATATTTTGCCCCAGAAAATCGAGTTCTGGAAGCTACCGCGGGGCGTTAGGTAGCGAATGGGCGGCGATATATCTATGAACTCATTTCATGTGTAAATTCTCTTGTACACCCCATAGAATACTACCACTTATCAATCACAGCAGGTCACAGAAGTAATAAAGCAAAAAATGAATTTCATTACAAGAATTAGAACAACAACTGTTTTTGACAATTACAAAATTGTGATCCCCACGATGCCAGAGATTGAAGACGGTGAGAAAGAAAACTCGTTTGTTTTCTATACCGACCCACTTCACGGACCAGTTGGCTCTCTCCCTTTCCCGTCAAGAAAGTTCTTCGAGCTGGCTCTTCACCTCCATGCAAAGAAGGGTCTTAGAGCCCCGCTAGATCTCCTGATCTAAACGTCCTTACCCCGGGACAATTTCCAAGGGAATCCTTCCCGGATTTTGATGACCTTCATTGGTCGATTTTCCTCACCACATAAGAATGAAAAGGAAAGAATATTACAAAACTAAGGTTTAAAGAATCTAAAGATTAAAGTCTCCCTCTTGACGATTTATCGGTAGAGTGATCTGCGGGTGGTGCTTGAGATCTCTATGTGCTTGCAACCGATCATCGCTTCATAATCGATGTAGTCCTTGGATCGCCAGAGTTCTTCATGCTCGAACGGGAGGGATGCAGTTTTCTTTTCATTTGAAAAAGACGATTGGAACGGAATGCAGAGAGGTGGCCGAACCTTAGAATACAAGAACTTGATCTCTTTTCATCGTGGTCTTGAATGCAGAACATGAGGCGCCTTATATATGTCTTTATGAAAATACGATGGTAAGGCTAGCGCTTGGCGGTAGGTTCGCGCGCTTCGTGCTTACAGCTGTCCTGCAAAATTGGAAATATATTTAAAATGAATATTTTTCCTTCTCATCGTGCTAGCGCGACACGTTAACAGTTATCGCTATGCGGTACCTCAGACTCGACACACTCAACATGGCATTGAGTGGGCTAGTGCGGAGCAGTAAGACTAGCGCTTTCCTATAAGTTCCCGAGAGCCTAGAAATTAATTCCTCCAGCTATCGTGCATTGTATCGCTTGGCATTACTCCAGGCATTAACTACTCTCTCTTAGCGGTAGCTTCCCGAGCGCCTAGTCTAGATAATTCATCGCGCTAACGCGGGCAGTAGGACTAGCGTGGCACGGTATGTTCCCGAGCACTTTGTCCATTTATTTCATGTTATCGCGTGGCATTAGCTACTACCGCTTGGCGTTAGGTTTCTGAGGAGAGCTCCTTGGATGTCTTGGACCTGTAAAACTGCACACTCTATCAAATACAAGATGTGATAAAATACAATATGGGAGTTGATATTATCAAACTAAGGATATGTAAACCGTCGGTCCAACAAAGGATTTGGTCATATTAGAAGAAAGTGCCCAAAGTATCTAAAAGAGCAAAAAGAGAAGAGGAACGAAAAAAAGAACAAGAGGAAGGTGTTGAAGGCAGAAACTTGGGACGATTCGTCATTTGAAAATTCAAGTGGTTGAAGTTCAGAAGATAATGAGGAAGCCAACATGTGTTTGATGGGAAAGATCATTATACCATCTGAAGATGAATGCAGTGTCCAAAGCGACACTGAGGTAACTCCTACTTATGAAGAATTATATTCTGAATTTATACATACTTGCAAATTTTTTGATAAAAGTCTTAAAAATATTGATCTATTGAAATCTGAAAATAAAATTTTATTAAAAGAAAATAAAAATTATCTAGTGAATTGAAAGTGTTTGGGAAGGATAAGGTCACTTGTAAAGAGTGTGATCACCCTTCGATAAGGATGAAAGAATTAGAAGAAGCTCTTACTAAATCCCAAAACAAAGTAAATTCTCTTAACAAAGAAAAAAGGGACTTAGAGAGAACTTTAAAATCTTCTCAATCTCAAATAGAAGTGACAAAAAGGAATTTACAAATCGGTGTGTCATGTTAGTCACCGAAAACACCGCTTCAAAAGCCCGGATCCATGATCCAAATTTGGCTATTAAGAAGTTTGGAATTGGCCGAAAATTGCTGGATATGATTTTAGCCAACCAGTGTCATAGATATGCAAAGTACGGACTTTGATATGTCGTTGGAAGATATCACCATGTGATAACTACTACTACCAACGATAACTCAAAGTCCAAAAAATTAAATTTTAAAAATAAAAATAATTTTTTTATTGATCAACCATCTTCTAGTAAGAGTCCAAATTCAGTTATGAAAAAGGCTTCATCACCTTTTATTACTTTTGCAAATGTAATAAGTTTGAACACGCTACTTGCTCTTGTAGGAAGATAGGTCAGAGTTTAATTAAACAAGTCTGGGTACCTAAGGTGTCCACCTACTCTATGGGAGGCACCACTTGGATAATCAGATCTTTACTCTCATCTCCTTTTTAGGTGTGTTGGCTGGCTAAGGACAAAGAAGACGTGTGGTACTTGGACTCAGGATGTTCAAAACACATGATGGGCAATAAATCCAAGTTCCTTAGCCTTAAAATGAAGAAAGGAGGAGTAGCGACTTTTGGTGACAACAACATAGGAAGAATCATGGGCATAAGTGTAGTTGGTAATGATTTCTTTACTATTTCAAGTGTTTTATTTGTAGATGGTTTGAAGCATATTTTATTTTTGATAAGTCAACTATGTGATAGGGGCTTAAATATTTTATTTGAATCATTTTCAAACATTTGAAAATTATTGATTCAAAAACTCAAGAAATTATTTTTACCGCACCAAGAATTCACAATGTTTATATGATTACTTTTTATGATCTTTCTCAAACTTCATTTAAGTGTTTTATTTCAAAAAAAAATGTTGAATTAGAATTGTGGCATAGACGACTTGGACATTCTAGTTCCAAACTTGTAGTTAAACTTTCTAAAAATAAATTGATTAAGAATTTAGCATTGTTAGATGGAAAGGTTTCTTCTTTATGTACGCCGTGTTAATACGGAAAATTCACAAAATCATCTTTTAAAAGCAAAAAATATTGTTTCTACAACTAGACTTTTACAATTAATTCATATGGATTTATTTGGTCCAGTTACTAGTCAGAGTCAAGGAGGTAGAAAGTATACTTTTATTTTGATAGATGATTATTCACATTTTTGTTGGATAATCTTTTTAGTTTCCAAATCCGATGCGTATTTTGAATTCACAAAATTATGTATTCGTATTCAAAATGAACTTGATTTGAAAATTAAATGCATACGATTGGATCATGGAGGTGAGTTTGAGAATGATACATTTATTTTATTTTGTACTGAATTAGGGCTTAAGTATGAATTTACCGCTCCTCGCACACCACAGCAAAATGGTGTAGTGGAGAGGAAAAATAAAACTCTTCAAGAACTAACATGCATTATTTTATTTGAATATAAATTGCCTAGATCTTTTTGGGCTGAAGCTATTAGTACTGCTTGTTATGTGATAAATTGTGTCATGTTGCACCCATTTTTAAAACTTACACCATATGAGCTATATTTTCAAAAGAAACCTAATGTATCTTATTTAAAAGTTTTTGGATGTAAATATTTTATTTTAAATACAAAAGATATTTTAGGTAAATTTTATGGAAAATGTGATGAAGGAATTTTTATTAGTTATTCTTCAACTAGTAAAACTTGTAGAATATTTAACAAACGGACAAAAATAGTTGAAGAATAAATTCATGTTAAATTTTATGAGTTTATTCCTTGTGTAAAAGCTAATCTTACAGGAAATGATGAAGAACCCCTTCCTCCTTTGGAGAAGAATGATGAAGAAATCCTTGGAGAACAAGAAGATAAAGAACAAAAAGAAGTAGAAGATGAAGAATATGTGTCTCCAAGAGAGCTTATATTTTCAAAGGATCATCCACAAAAATTAATAATTGGAGAACCATCAAGATGGGTAAGTACTCATTCTTCTTTACATGATTTATTTTCAAACCTATGTTTTATTTCCAATATAGAACTTAAAGATGTTTCAACCACTTTAAATGATGAGTTTTGGTTTTTAGCTATGAATGATGAACTTGATTAATTTGAATGTAAAATAATTTGGAAACTTGTAGAGAGACCATCAGATCATCCTGTTGTAGGTATTAAATGGATTTTTAAAAATAAATTGGATAGTGAATTTAAGATCGCTAGAAATAAAGCTAGGCTTGTAGCAAAAGGATATGCTCAAATTGAGGGGTAGATTTTGATGAAACCTTTGCACCCGTAGCACTTCTTGAAGCAGTTATGATTTTTCTTGCTTTTGCTAGTTTCAAAAGATTTAAATTATTTCAAATGAATGTGAAAACTGTTTTTTTAAATGGGTACATTAAGGAAGAAGTTTATGTAGACCAACCCCCAGGTTTTGTGAATGAAAAATTTACAAATTATGTTTATAAATTAGAAAAAGCACTTTACGGTTTAAAACAAGCACCTTGTGCATGGTGTGAAAGGTTAACTTTATATCTGGTAAAAATAATTATAAAATGGGTAGTGCTGATTACACACTATTCATTAAGCATGGTAATGATGATTTAGTAGTTTTACAAATTTATGTTGATATTATTTTTGGAATGAAACTGTAAGGAAAGACATGATGTACTTAGGCATTATTGAGATTATGACAAAAGATAGGGCATAATGGCGACAAAGGATCCATATAGACGACCCCATTATAGTGGGATAAAGGCTTGAGTATTGTTATTGTTGATATTATTTTTGGAGCCACTAATGAAGTGTAATGATGTTGCGAATGTTATGAAAAAATGAATTTGAGATGAGTATGGTAGGAGAACTTACATATTTTCTAGGTTTCAAAATTGCACAAAAACATGATGGAATTTTTATTTGCCAATCAAAATATATTCACGATGTTCTTAAAAGATTTTGATTTGAAAACCTTAAGCAAGCTAGTACTCCTATGAGTGTTTCTTTAAAGTTAGGAAAAGATGAAAGTGACATTTCTATTGATCAAACTTTATATAGAGGCATGATAAGATCTTTATTATATTTAACTGCATCTAGACCTGATATTATGTTTGCAGTTTGTTTATGTTCTAGATTTCAGGCTAATCCTAAAGAATCTCATTTGAAAGCGGTTAAATGTATTTCTAGTTATCTTATTGGAACTTCGAAATTAGGTTTATGGTATCCTCATAGTGATGATATTTCTTACATGGTTATTCTGATTCTGATTATGCTGGTTGTTCTTTAGATCGTAAGAGCCCAAGTGGCACTTGCCACATTTTAGGCCCTTCACTTATTTCTTGGTCGAGTAGGAAACAGGATTTTGTTGTCCTCTCTACCACTGAGGCCGAATATATTGCACTAGGTAGTTGTTGTGCACAAGCTCTTTGTATGAAACAAACTTTAGAAGATTTTGGAATAAAACAACAAATTATAGAATTGAAATGTGATAATAATAGTGCAATTGATCAAACCTATAATCTAGTACATCATTCACGGTCTAAACACATAGATATTTGACATCATTTTATTAGAGACCATATTAAAAATGATAATATTAAAATAAACTTTATAGGAACTGATTCACAACTTGGCGATATTTTTACAAAGCCACTTCCTGATTCATGCTTTTCTACACTAAGAATAGAATTATGAGTCTTAGATATTTCAAACTAAAACTATTAGTGAAAGTTAAAAAAAATTAATAACTAAACTGCTAACAAAAAATAACCTTCATACACATTATCAAGCGTAATCAAAACCATTACAACTAGTCTTATCATAACCAATAATGTCTCACATCACACATAGCCTATAATATTAGATCAAACAACAATCAACATACTAAAACATAATGTTTCACCTCACAAAAATAAGAAATTAGGATAATTCACTATCGTCGGGCGATAGTAGCTAACGCCCTACAATAGCTCCAAAAACCTGAACCTGTAGAAAATTAAATTAAAACTCCCAATCCTCACTGGTAGTTGGCTGGTCATAACTCGAGCTTTGATCTCACTGCTTCCTTGGTCGTCTCATTCGTCAAATAGAGTAACGAGGAGGATCCTCCACTGGACTCTCCCACTCTTTTTCTTCTGTCGGGTAGCTTTCAGTTTCAAGCCTCGTGCAATGAAATTCATAAATTTATTGATTCCATTGAGCCTTGTCGTCGTCTCAGCGCAACGGGTCTCCACCAAGTCATAAAGGTCGTCTATTATCTCGTGTAGCGATCCACCTAGAGTAAGTGGAGGTACTATTGATGTAGATGCTTCACCTCTTATCGGTCGTGGTGTGGCTGAAATGGATGCTTCACCATGTCATGATGAGAATCTAGTCATCTCTGTATTATAAATTGGAGAAATACGGTCGTCAACGTATAAACTTTGATGAATTCATTTATACTTCGAGTATATAACTCGCGAATTACACTTCCGAATGGAAGCATATTAATTTTCTTTCTCAATTGATCCTTCATCTTATAAGTGTAGAGGATCACAGATAATGTTAAATCTGCGACATCAAACGGCTCCTCTAAAATCTTATAAGTGACAAATGTGAGTTGTGTAGTGATTTTCCTAGTTTCACCTCCCTTCAATAATATAGTATTCCAAAGTATGCCCTGCATCATGTACGCATCAGGAGTGAGAGTCATTGTGGAATAGATTAGCATTTTCGTTGCCGTTCCATGGAGAAGTATATTCACCTGTGTTCAATTTCACTCCTTGCGATAATTCTCCACTATATAAGGAACATTCTCACAATCTAGTAAACAAAATGCATTCCTCAAGTCTTCATGAGTGATCTCAATTATTCCTCTTTGGATATGAGATCGCACTCCTCCATTCAATCTGGAGTGTACGGGATCTTCCAAGTGATTGTAAAACTCCCTCACAAATATAGAACAAAACATATCTGGGATGATCATAGACATTATACCTACCTGTGCTAAGAGATCGTAGATATGTGCATTTCAAGTAATGTCGAACTCCACAATTTTAAAAATCCCTATAGCAGCTTTTTCGATCCCTGGAAAGGATTGGTTGGATGAATGCAGATTGCTGGAAGAACTCTTTCTTGCTCTTGAACTGAAAAGGCATTCCTGCAATTATCCCAAAAATTGATTAGAAGATGAATTTTTACTATGGTCGGACGATAGTGACTATAGTCGGGCGATAGTGACTATGGTCGGGCGATAGCCGTTAAGCTTCTCCATCCTGAAATTTCTGTCAAAAAATTCAGATCTCTGGGTCTAAGACAACATTCACTTAAAAACCAACCTAAAAATTCGATATATACAAGAGATCTACTAGATCTATGCAAATCTAACCCTAACTCTTAAGTTTTCTTCAAACCATTTCAACTCACTTTAAATCCAAAAAATTTCTTCATAAAAACACTTTTTAATCCCAAAAAACACTCACACTAGCAACTAATATGAAGATCTACAACAAAAAAAAATCATGAAGAAGACCTTAGATCCTATTGGAGCTTGAGGAGACAGGGCGGTCTTATGTCTAACCGCAGCGGTTTGCCACTCCCAGTGGCCTGGCAGTTTAACTCAGCAGTCTGTTGGTGAAACTCAGCTGGCGGTCTGAGGGTTAGCCATAATAGCGGTCTGGCAGGAAGATGCAACAGCGGTCTGGCAGGAAGCTGCAGCAGCGGTCTGGCAAGAAGCCGCGGCAGCGGTCTGGAGTTAAGCCGCAGTGGTCTGGGGTTAAGCCGCAGTAGTAGAGTTGATGCTAGCCGCAGTGGTCTCGATGAAGCTGTAGCGGTCTGGAAGAAGCTGCGGCAGTGGACAGATGGTTAAGTCGCAATTACAGTCTGATAGCTTACAGTAGTTGCAGTATGATGGTTAGTCGCAATTGCGGTCTGGTGGCAACCCGTAGTTGCGGTCTGGTAGCCTGAACCCACGGTCTTCCCTGGCTTTGAGGCGGTTTTCCTTAGTAGCCGTTGGTTATTCTGTTATTCATTGTATAGTGTGCGGTTTGACCATGTCAAACAACATAAGCCTCCCGACTTGTATTTAGTCCCACGTCGATTATTGTATTCTCTTATCTCCCCCATTTTCTATAAATAAGGGGGCATACCTATATAATAATTATTTTTTGGAGCAATAAAATTTGCCTTTATTTACCTCTTATCAGTTTACTCAGTACTTTTTTACATGGTATCATAGGCAATCGATCCTTTGCTCTAATTAGATTGCAGTTTGTTTGTCTAACCGCACTGGCTTCTTCTGATTTGCTTCCCAAATCGGCTTCTTCCTATTCGCTTCCCGCCCTTCCCTCCCTCCCTTGCTTGTTGCTCTCCTGCGATTTCTTCTTTGCGTGTGTTCTGTTTGTGTGGCCTTTGTTGCTACCCGTTCTGCCTTGCTCTTTCTTCCTTGTGGCTTCTTGTTTGTGCGACCTTTGTGGGTTTCTTTGTCGGACACTGTTTTTTGCGGCTTGGTTTGCTTCTTTGCGGTTTGTTGTGCAGCTTGTTTTGTTCTAACTGCATTCTTTATTAGTCGCTCTTCTTTATGACTTGTTCAGTTTGTGCTTTCTTCTCTCCTTTCTTCCCGCGGATTGTTTCTTCCTGCGGGCTCCGCATTTTGGTTGTGGCATCTTCTTTACTGCTGGTGTGTTGTCACCGTGATCGTGCGGTATATCTTTTCCTCTTCGCGCGCAAGTTGTTGCCTCTACTCGCGCGGTCTCTTCTTGTTTTGCTCCTGTTTGGTGATAGATTCTCTCTGTTTTGTATTTTTCTGGCTTGTCTCTCAAACCGTGTGGTTTGTCATTGTTTTCTATAGCCATCCCATCTTACTCTTCTTCTCTCGCTACTTCTGTTACTGCTCAGTTGGAACTATCGGAAGGTGGCTCATTGATTCTGGTGTCACAAATCAAATGACGGGGAATTCTTGTCTTTTCTCTTTTCTTGACAAGAGTAATCGTTTGCCTCAAGTTCTTATTACGGATGGTTCCCCGTCTCTGGTAAGTGGGTTTGGCACAGTATATGTTACTCCCTCTCTTGAGCTTTAGGACACTCTTTATGTCCTGAGTTTTTTGTACAATCTTCTTTCTGTCGCTTCTCTCTGCAAACAAATGAACTGTAAAGCTATTTTTTCTGCTTCTACCTGTGTGTTTCGGGTCCCTCACTCCCAGGAGACAATTGATACTAGGACCACAAGCGGTGGGTTGTTTTACCTTGATACCGCTTCGGGTTTTTCATCTTCCTCTCTACTTTAGTGGCATCTTCGCCTTGGGGATCCTCCTTCTCGGATTCTTTATCAGCTTCTACTTGATTTACCTCAGGAGGATTCCTCCCTTAATTGTAAGGCATGTCAATTTGGCAAACATCACCGTTCTACTTTTCCCGCTAAACATGGACGTTGTTCTTCTCGTCTTTTTGATCTTTTTCATTCAGATGTTTGGGGTCCTGCTCCCCTTCCGACTATTGGGAGAGGTAGCATGTATTTTGTTACCTTTTTTGATGATTTCTCTCGGTGTACATGGTTGTACTTGTTACATGACCGCTCTGAAATATTTTCTATTTTTCTCTGCGTTCTATAAAGAGATTCGTACACAATTTGACACTCCCATTAAAATCATTCATACTGATAATGCTAAGGAGTATCTTAGTCATCAATTCGCGTCCTTCTATTTGAATCAAGGCATTGTCCATCAAACAACATGTCCTTAACTTCTCAACAGAACGGCGTTGCTGAACGTAAAAACTTCCATCTTCTAGATGTGGCTCGTAGCCTTCTCACTCATATGCATGTTCCTCGGTCTTATTGGGTTCATGCTGTTCTTCTCTCTTGTTTTCTCATTAATCGAGTTTTTTCTTCAGTTCTCGGTGGCAAGACTCCATTTTCTATCTTGTATCCTGATAGGACTCTGTTTCCTTTATCTCCTTGTGTCTTTGGATACACAGCGTTTATTCACTCACCCTCTTCTGGTCGTGACAAACTTTCTCCTCGTTCTATTAAGTGCATCTTTCTGGGTTATTACCCGACACAAAAAGGATATCGATGTTTTGATCCTATTCTCAGGAATCAATATGTTTCAATAGATGTTACTTTCTTTGAAGATGTTCTGTTCTTTTCTTCTCCCTTTATTCTCCCTTCTTCTACTGATTTTGCTTCTTCTCCTCTTGTGTCAGCACCTCTTCCAGAGCCTGCTCCTATTCCTTCTCCTTCTATTTCTAATTCTCCTATTATCTTTGATTCTTCTCCTGAGCTACTATCACAAGCTCCTGGGCCAGCAATCCCTTCTTAGGATGGTACCAATACTATAGACCGAACAAACATTGATCTTCTAATTGCTCTTCGGAAAGGTGTTCGTTCATGCACTCAACATCCTCTTCATGATGTGGTTTCTTATGCGTGGTTATCTCCTTCGTCCCAGAGCTTTGCTCTAGCTCTATCGGCAAATGTTGTACCAACTTCTTATAAAGACGCTATTGTAATTCCTCATTGGAAAGCTGCTATGGATGAAGAGATGAACGCTCTCACTGAACGGGATACTTGGACTCTTATTCCAACCCCTATAGGAGCTGATGTGGTTGGTTGTCGCTGGGTCTTTGTCATCAAATTTCTTCTTGATGGTACTATTGATCGTTATAAAACCTGGCTTGTTGCCAAAGAATTTACGCAAACCTACAGTGTGGATTTCTTTGATACTTTCTCTTCGGTTGCTTGGATTACTACAATTCGTGTGCTCTTTTCAGTGGTCGTGAACAAAGACTGGGAGATGTCTCAGTTAGATGTGAAGAATGCCTTTCTTTATGGTGATTTATAGGAAACTGCCTATATGGAGCAACCTCCTAGGTATGTTGCTCAGGGGGAGTCTCAGGTCTGTAAATTGTGAAAGGCGATCTACGGTCTTAAGCAAAGTACCAAGGCCTGGTTTGACAAGTTTAATGAAGTTATTTTTGTGATTGGGTTTTCTCAAAGTCCTGCAGATCATTCTTTGTTCATTCGCAAAACCTCAGTTGGTCTTGTTATTCTTGTGGTTTATGTGGATGACATTCTTCTCACAGGGGATGATAGAAGCGGTATTGACATGACAAAGAAGCATCTGCTTCAGCATTTTTTTTACCAAGGATATGGGGTCTCCTAAGTACTTTTTGGGGATTAAGATATCTCGGAAACCTGATTCTATTATTCTTTCACAGCGTAAGTATGTGTTAGATCTCTTGAAAGAGACAGGCCTTCTTGGGGCTAAACCCTCTCGGACTCCTATGGCTATTGGAGATGACAAATGTTGGAATAAAAATTCTTCTATTCTTGAAGATTTTACAAGATAAAGGCGTCTTGTGGGTAAACTCATTTATCGGATAGTCACAAGACCAGATATTTGTTATGCAGTAGGGAAAGTGAGCCAATTTATGCAAGCCCCCAAGGAATGTCATCTGCAGTCAGCTCTAAATATTTTAGAGTATGTAAAAGGTGCACCAGAAAAGGGCTCTTGTTTCAGAAAAGAGGACATTTGAAGGTTGATGCTTATTCTGATGCTAGCTACGCAGATGAAAAGGAAGATAGGAGGTCTACATCTGGTGTCTACACTTTTGTTGGGGATAATCTAGTCAGCTGGAAGAGCAAGAAACAGGTTGTAGTTGTCAAGTCAAGTGCAGAAGCTGAATATATAAGCATGGCTTAGACTGCTTGCAAGTTGAAGTGGCTACAGACACTCTTACTTGATTTGGGAGAGTTTTATGATCATCCCCTACCTATGTTCTGTGATAATAAGACATCTATATATATTTCGAGAAATCCAGTCTTTCATGAGAGAACAAAGAATATCGAGGTGGATTGTCATTTCATCAGAGATGAGATTTTGAAGAATCGGATCTGCACACCGTTTGTTAGCTCAGAGAGAGAACTAGCTGATTTCTTCACCAAACTGGTTACTTCTTTTGAGGAAGTTTATTGCAAGCTGGGCATGGTGGATGTATATGCTCCAGCTTGAGGGGGAGTGTTAGAGCTTGAAGAGACTGGGCGATCTTATGTCTAACCGCAGCGGTCTGCCTTTCTCAGCGGCCTGGAAGTTTAGCTCAGCGGTATGTTGGTGAAACTCAGCTAGCGGTCTGAGGGTTAGCCGCAGCAGCGGTTTGGCAGGAAGACGCAACAACGGTCTGGCAAGAAGCCGCAGCAGCGGTCTGGAGTTAAGCTGCATCAGTCTAGGGTAAGCCGCAGCAGTAGAGTTGATGCTAGCCGTAGCGGTCTGGATGAAGTCGCAGTGTTCTAGAAGAAGCTGCAGTAGTGGATAGATGGTTAAGCCACGAATGCAGTCTGATAGCTTACAGCAGCTGCGGTCTAATGGTTAGCCACAACTGCGGTTTGGTGGCAACCCGTAGTTGTAGTCTGGCAGCCTGAACCAGCGGTCTTCCCTGGATTTATGGCGGTTTTCTTTAGTAGTCGCTAGATGTTCTGTTATTCATTATATAGTGTGTGGTTTGACCATGTCAAACCGCATAAGCCGCCCGACTTGTATTTAGTCCCACATCGATTATTGTATTCTCTCATCTCCCCTATTTTCTATAAATAATGGGGCATACCAATGTAATAATTATCTTTTTGGAGCAATAAAATTTGCCTTTATTTACCTCTTATCGTTTACTCAGTACTTTTTTACAGATCCAAATCTTCCGCAGGCGTCACTGTCATTTCTCGCGTTAGGGTTATAGGAAAAAGTGAGAAAAATGAAGTCCAGGACTTAAATCTGCTCTTTGATATAAAAAATGCTATCGCGATGTAATATCGCTATCGCTCGCGATAGTGACTTGGTTCTTCAAAATTGTAATTTCTCTATCCACTCTTGTTTGATGTATACTACGCATACTTTAGACATATGATTTAAACTCTAGTTTGATGATTTGAACTTTTCGAAAGTAGTTCAATGTGTTTTTAATTTTCTTAAGTCTCATATAACATTGTATATGAACTTTCATGCTTTGAATATCTTCTTTTTTATAGTGGATATGTGTATAGTAAATATTTCAAATTGTTTTCGCATGCCTGTAAGTATGAGTAATATTTTATACCTGATAATGATTTCACATTTCCACATTTTGGTACTATACAAGT
This sequence comes from Platanthera zijinensis, assembly GCA_039513925.1. Classification (NCBI taxonomy): domain Eukaryota; kingdom Viridiplantae; phylum Streptophyta; class Magnoliopsida; order Asparagales; family Orchidaceae; genus Platanthera; species Platanthera zijinensis. The sequence continues at coordinate 57,356,245 of CM077092.1, forward strand.
GTTTGGCAATTTTTCAACTACATGAATGTGTTTTGTTTAACATTACAAATTAGATATACATACAACAACTTATTTATCATTGAATTTTGCATAATTTTATTTTACTTGAAATGACATTTAAAAATATTATGTCATGTTATACAAGTGGATTCAGAGTCATGAATGATAACATTTGGAGAAAAAGAAAATAAAAATATGCTATAAAAATATTCTGATAATATGGTCAGGATACTCTATCAAGCATTGTCTACCCTCCTGATAAGTTTCATGAGCATTATGAGGTTGAGCACCTTGAAAAGAATCGTAAAGTACCTTGTGCACACATTTCTGGTATTTTTTTCTTTTCTCTAACGTGCAACAGATTCATACATGATCGTCAAGTAGTCTTGTGTATAGTTATTATTTTGTGTTTACATTTCACAATTTCATGTGATTTTAATTACATCACTTGTTTTTATCTACCAAAGCACAACCTATACACATCATTATTTATTATAAAATTTCTTCTCATGAGAATTGGATTGAAAATGATGTCAATATTTATATATCACATTCCATCATTCATTTAGATATTTTTGGCATGGATCTATCAATATTTTTGATTACTTGATATTTTATGACATACATATTGTTCACTTTATTTGTCCTCACAAATCAAAATTTTCATGTCTATTTATGTCCAATATATTTCCTTTCATTTATCATTCAATTTCTTTTCAAATTTTTTCTCCCATTTCCATTATCATATCTTTTTGCTAATAACAAAAAGGGGATAATATCGAAATAACTAGAACTAACTCTAATTGTTAATGGTGGACAACTTACATTAAGGGAGAGTAATATATTTACCTTTAATAAACATTTAAGGTCATTTATTAAGGGGGAGTAATATATTTTATTTACCTTTGGACTTAATAAACATTTAAGGTCATCCATTTAGGGAGCATGTGCACTTGAGGTACTTATGTTGCTTATCATATTTTGTACACCATATTATACACCTCATAGTGTTTTTCTTTCTAAGAAGATTTGTTATTAGCAAAAAGGGGAGATTGTTAGAGCATGCGTTCCTCACTCCTTTGTTTGAAAATAACAAATCTCAAATATATTTGATCATAGTGTGTTTGTGGTGTGCAGATATAACAGGAATAATATTCTGATAATTTTGGATGGGCGACGTACATTAGTTTTTACAAAATTGAGCTTTCACATGCAATAGTCACTACCGCCCTGCATTAGAGTGATGATGTCATCTAAGACGTAGGCCACAATTCAGAATGATTGGCACGATGCGCATTATCAGAGATATCGCCTGGTGATATCGTGTTATCACGGTGTGATAGTCCCACAACCAGACACGATCTCCAGCACCTCGGTGTTGTTACTGCAGAGTGGGATACGTGTCAACCATTGGATTTATTGCAGGCGATAATGCGTGACTGCCGCGCAATAGTGGAAAAACTATAAATGGGCTGAACTTCAAGAATTTGATGTTACACACCTCCAAGAGCCTTGATTTTGTGCATCTCCAGCCAGATAACTTTGTGGAACCGAAATCTTCCTAAGTGTTCGTGAAATCTCAAGAGCGAAGAAGGGATCGTTCGTGCTTCTCATCTCCGGTGATCTTCGCAAGGATTTTTTGGCCTCTTCAGCTCTCAAGACCCGAGGGAGTTTTTATTCTCAGATTACTTTTCCTTTTTTCATTCTCTTGGTAATCAGTAGAGAATTCACCGTCTTGTGAGTGACGACTAGGCACGTGTGTGATTTAGGGGAAAATCATCGTCATGTGTGCAGTGACTAGGTCATGGCGAGATCTAGGGGAAGGCTAGTTGCTGTATTTAGAGAGAGATAGTCTTTAGCCGGCCGGTCCTTGGGATAAGGACCAGTAAATTCAAAAAGGAGATTTTATTTTTTCATCACAGTCTCGATTTCAAGATTTATTGAAATCTTTTGTTTGTAATTTTTATCACTTAAGAAATAAACTTGCATTTCGTTTTATCTTAAATTTCAAAGTGATTTGTTATAAATATTTGGATGTGATTAAGCTTTCTTGATTCTAGAAAAATTTGGCTAAGTAGTTTGTTAATTAGTAAAATTATAGTTGTCCTTATTCACCACCCCCCCCCCCTTCCTCTAAGGGTGCCTCAAGATCCAACGCATGCTTGTTAAACTAGACCTGAATTAGTATTATTAGATTTAAATAAATAAATTGGAGAATAATACATTATCCTTATGCGAAAGTTTTAAAAGTATAGCAGAGAGGAGTTTAGATACACATGCATTTCTACAAAACTAAATAAATAGAAATCAAGCTGAGTTTAATGTTCCATACTTTCCTTAAGTAAGGTTGAATCCGACGATGGAGACTAAGTGGTGCAAGAAAATTTAGAAATCATATTTAAACCTATTCAAGAACAACGAAAGTGATATTCAATATAACAAAATTCACTATACTAACGCATTAATTCTACGTCGCAGAACTTAAACAAAAGAGAGTCTAAAAAAATTACCTTCCTCAAAGGTGAGGGGAGAGGAGATTACCATGCAAAAATCAGAATTCGGTGGCACTTTCGATAGGTAAACCCTAAATCAGAAGAGGTTTTGAGTGATCCCACCAATTAATTCGATGAGCGATGCCATAAATCACAATTATAAGATGGTTAGGCAATTATAAGAGTGCATAAATCTTGAATCACAAAATACATGCAATTTGGAGCCCAATGAGAGGAAGGAAGGAAACCCTAGGAGTCCCTTTTGAAATTACCGACCACAATGAAGAGGAGAAGAAATTTTAGGTATGTCGCCCCTAGGATGAGAGAGAGAAGGAAGTTGTCAACCCTAGAGGATAAGAAGTGTTGCTGCGGTTGGAGAGGAGGAGAAGCTGGCTACTACGACTTGGGGATGAGGAGAAACCGCTGACTAGAGAAAGAGGATAAGGATGAGGCATCAACCATGCTAGGAGGAGCAGGAGGTGTCAACCACAACAGGAGGAGCGGGAGCCTGCGGAATTGAGAGGCACGAGAGAGACATTGTGGCTATAGGAGACAGGTTGCGGAATCGGGAGCGAGTTGTGGAAGCCCTAGCAAAAAAAAATATGGGAAATAGGGGGATGTTTCTCGGCTAAGAGGAAAAACTATAACAAACTTACCCTTAGATTAATTTTATTAATTCAGATTTTATATACATATATATAGGTTGTTACAGTCATTATTGAAAGTCTTTGAATTCAAGGGTAGCTAATCACCTAGAGGGGGGTGAATAGGTTATTAGGATCTTTTTATTCTCTTTTAAACTTATACTGATTTAGTCTTTGTTGTGAGTGATCTGTTTAGCTTTCAAGAAATTCACACGCAGCACACCAGATTTTTATAGTGGTTCCCTAGTATATGGGTACATTGTTGTCCCTCCCGCCTTTCTAATAGAATGTTAGACAAGACACTTCTCCAATAACTTGGCTCCTCAGAGATTACAACATGATCCCACCGGATCACTCAGTCTCCACCGAGACTTACAACACAGGCACACAACCCAACCACTCAGTAATCACCTGATCAGCTACTACAGGCACAAATGCCTAACAATACAGGCTGAGAAAATAGCCATATCACACACAGATCCAAGACCGGATCCTCCCACTCAGCTTTTATAATTTAGGCTTACAACACAGATCTTGAACAGATCCTATAGAATTTGAATAGAAAAGTTGTTTTGACTCAAGTGAAATTAATCTATGAGTCAATTATCTCCTGTGCTGAGAGAATCTCAGCCCTATCTTCTTCACAGTAACAAGAATAATAATCTTCAAGAATTTGCTGCTTGTTCTGGAAGTACCTCAGAACCTTGATTCTGATTCTGCTGATGAAGAAGAGAAAAGAAAGATCTTCTATCAGCTAACCTATTTTGTAGAACACAGATTGCTTTACCTCTTCTTCACAGATCCAGTGATTGATCTTCAAATTCGGCTCGGCTTGGATCTTAAAGCAATTTCAACTAGGGCTGGCCTTGGCTGATTCTTCTTCCTCAAAGAAATCCTCTTATCTTACTGTAGCAGATGTTGATTTTCGTAGCTAACTCAGAAACCCTTCAGCTTTTTTGAATTGTAGCTCTTGTCTCTGCAATAATGGCGAAGGAAGAAGACGAAGTCCTGTACAACCTTTTCGTAATCAATTGATCCCTTAAAAACTTGATTTGATCTAGATCTCATCTTCTATTTATAATCCTGTCATCCAGCGAGATGATTGACACGTGTCATTGCATTAACAGTTGATTATATCCTTAGTTTTACAGAATGAGACTGACGGCGACGTTAGTGATGAGTTGTAGCTCTTCTATGATCATTTTAGAATTTTGTTGAATTTTTTGACGCCATCAGTTATGGACTTAGCCAATTTCACAAAATCACTCCAGGCGTTGAGAGCATTGAGTGAATGGGCTTCACTCAACGATTCTGTACTTAGTCAATTCTTTAGCTTGTCTAGGCATTAGGAGCGTTGAGTATATAAGCTTCACTCAATGTTTTTTTCCTTAGCTTGATCTTCAGCCCTTTCTGCATCCTTCGCATTGAGAGCATTGAGTGAACTGGATTCACTCAACGATTCTATACATAGAATAATTTTTAGCTCTTTCTGCAACTATGATATTGAGTGAACTGGCTTCACTCAACAATTCTGGACTTAGAATATTTTTGCTCTGCATGAAGGCGTTGAGAGCGTTGAGTGAACTGGCTTCACTCAATACTTTTATACTTAGCCAACATTATGCATCCTTCTATCTGAAAGCGTTGAGAGTGTTGAGTGGATAAACTTCACTCAACGCTTTTATACTTAGCCAAATCTCCTTTTGTCTGAAGGTGTTGATTGAGATGGCCTCACTCAATGCTTTCTGCCTTTGCCTCTGAAATCTGGCGTTGATTGCGTTGAGTGAACAGGCTTCACTCAACACTTCTGGACTTAGCCGATTTCTCGGTTTCCTCTTATGCTGACTGCATTAGCTTGACTCAAAGCTTTTTGATCTTGGCATTAAGTGAACTGGCTTCACTCAACGCTTCTGGACTTAGTCGATGTTCTATCTCCTTTTCCTTTGGCTTTGACAGAAACAGCATGGCGTTGAGAGATCAAGATTCACTCAACGCTTCTGGCTATATGGCATTGAGTGAGTTGACTTCACTCAATGCTTGTGGACTTAGCCACTTTTCTGCCTACAACTTGCTAGGCTTTGATTGTCCTGACTTTACTTAGCGCTATTAGCTGTATGGCATTGAGTGAACTGGCTTCACTCAACGCCTATGGACTTAGTCATTTTTCTTCAATGTTAATGGCTTCTGGTTCTTCTGGCATTGAGTGAGCTTGCTTCACTCAACGCTTGTGGACTTAGTCATTTTTCTTCAGCAACTGCCTTGATATTTGGCGTTGAGTGAGCCTGCTTCACTCAACATTTGTGGACTTAGGCAATTTCCTGCCTTTCTAGTCAGCTTCTTTGAGTCCACCTATCAATGCCACTTAAACCACATGTCCAATCAATATGACATAGGCTAACCTACATGCATGAACAGAAACATACATCAAATACAACTATGTGTTTACCATTGACTTGTTTGACTTCTTACAAATCTAGGACATTGGGATCAATGGACCTAACAATCTCCCCATATTTAAAGAAGTCAAAAAACCACTTTAAAAACTTTTGTCAATAATATACACTAACATATGCAGCAATAATATACACCAACATATTAACAAAAGAGGGTTAAGGGTTACCATATTTCCCAATTTTCTAGTATGGTGATCATCACCTACTCCCCCTGTATTGCTGTAAGTTTCACCTGCACCTTCTCACCTTTTATGAAAACACCACCTGCTCCCCCTATTTTGATGTATTAACACCTAGTCACCTTAGTCATCTTCTCCCCCTTTTTGACTCCTTCGGACAGAGGGAGAGGTTGGCTATCTTGTATTATCTTCTCCCTTTTCTGAAGATATATAATCAACTGGTGGTGAACTTGCTCCCCCTCAACAAGAGCATCTTCTACCAAGACTGTGGACATTCCAGCCTTGATACCATTTTCTAGTCTTCACACCCTGCAAGATAATGTAGTTCCTGCAACAAAATAACATGAAGAGCAACTGAAGCTACACCAAGTTCAACATACCCAACTCAAATTTGAAGGTGTTGAACTTTGCTTCATATAGTGGCTTGGTGAAAATATCAGCCACTTGCTTGTCTGTTGGGACAAACTCAAGACTAATATCCTCACATTCAACATGCTCTCTTATAAAGTGATATTTAATCTCTATGTGTGTAGTCCTGCTATGTGAGAAAGGATTCCTAGCTATAGAGATTGCACTAGTAGAGTCATAGAATAAAGAACTTCTACTTAAATGAATGTTATAATCCTGAAGTTGATGTTGTATCCACAGCAACTGTACACAGCAGCTCCCTGCAGCTATGTATTCTTACTCTGCAGTATAAATAAAAACACTAGTTTGCTTCTTGCTCCATGACACTAGTCTTTTTTCCAAAAATTGACAGGTGAAAGTCTTTAATTCAAGGATAGCTAAATCACCTAAAGAAGGGTGAATAGGTTATTGAACTTTCTTAAGTCTTTTTGTTATTTTCTTTTCTAAGTGATCTAGAGCTTGTCCTTAGTACCTGCAATATAAAATAAGAACAAGCAACACAGCACAGCACACAAATATTTATAGTGGTTCCCCAATTGGGTACATTTACTTCCCCCCCCCCCACCTATCCAACTATCTTGTTGGACTAGACACTTCTCCAAAACCTGCTCCAAAGAGCTTACACCTCAGATCCCTCAGATCTCTAAGTCTCCTCCAAGACTTACTTCTCAGCCACAAGGGCCTACAACTCAGTGGCAGCAGACCACCTATCTTAGGTTATTAATCCCTACACTCAAGATGGGAGGATAGCCCTACCTCGGATCCACAAGGGATCCTACCTCAGAGCTCTGCAGTGCTACTACACTCAGTGACCCTCAAGCCACCTACCTCAGCCTTATCTTTAAGGCCTACAGCTTAGGCTTCTCAGCCCTACAACTTCAGGCACAAGTCCCTACTCTTAGAGTGTTGCAGCACTCCTACATCTCAGTACCCAACAGGTACCTACCTCAGTGACCTTCCAGGAACCTACCTTAGTGACACACTTATCACCTACCTCGGGCCAAAAGGCCCTACACTCAGATCCACACTTGGATCCTACCTCAGAGAGCAGCACTCTCCTACCTCAGGCAATTAAGCCCTATAGCTCAGATCTACACTTGGATCCTACCTCAGAGAGCAGAACTCTCCTACCTCAGGAAATTAAGCCCTACAACTCAGATCCACACATGGATCCTACAGGATAGATGTGGGTTGGTGTGATGATTGGCTACAAGTGAAATTTCACTGTGCCAATCTACCTGGACTGAGATACACTCAACCCTACCTTGACTACAGGAAATATATTTCCTGAGTCTACTTATCTGGACTAAGTAAATACTTAGACCTAACTTCCTCTTCTCAGCATTGGGGATTTTATCTAGCTGGAACTTGAGAAGTAACTGTAGTAGATTTTGCTGTAACCTGAGCTGGAAGAATCCCAGCCCAACTCCTCTCTTCACAGTAATAAGGATGAAGATCTCTTTGGCCAATGTTGGAAGTAACTTGTAGATCAGCTTCTCTGCCCCTTTCTAAACTGAGCCAACTGCTCAGCCCTATCTCATTCTTCACAGCTCCCCAAAAGAATGTTCTTTAGGTTTGTTGGTTCAGCCTACGAAGCACATGCAGCAAAGGTCGGCCCAAGCTTCTACCTTTTTCTCAGAGACTCCTTCTGAGCTAACTTGCTGGTGAAGATGAAGATCACACAAGCTATCTTATTATTGAAGATGTTGATTCCAACAGCTAACTTGCTCTCTGTCTTATAGACTTGAGCTTCCTGTTCTTCAGCTCCACAATAATGGCAGAGAAGAAGAACTGCCTTTTTTTCTTTCTCTAAAAGCTGTCTTTCTCTGTCAAATACATTTTCTTTTATTGATTTTGTCCCAACGGCTCTTGAGTTGTGGGCCCCACATAATTAATGGCTATCAGCAACTTTGCTTTGACGCCAACTATCGTACAGTAGGTCTGCGGCAATAATTGTCGCGTACTGTAGCCATCTCTCCACTAATTTGAAATATGTTGACTTGTTGACTTGCTGACATAATCAGCTGTGGACTTAGCAAAAAATCAAACAACATTAGCACATGCATTGAGTGAGTAAGCATCACTCAACGCCAAAACACTTAGATAGATTTATTGTCTCTTGGCGTTGAGTGAGTAACCTTCACCCAACGCCAAACTACTTAGAATATAATTCTGTTTGTAGGCGTTGAGTGATTCAGCTTCACTCAACGCCAACTTGCTTTATCAGTTTTTTGCTGCTTGCATTGAGTGAGTGAGCATCACTCAACGCCAAACTCCATAGACAAAATTCTATCTCCACTAGGCGTTGACAGCGTTGAGTGAGCAACCTCCACTTAATGTTTTTTGCCTTAACCATATTTCTACCTCTGCAGCATCTCAGGCATTGAGGGCGTTGAGTGAGTAACCTTCACTCAACGCTTTCTGCCTTAGGCATTTTCCTACCTAACTATCTCAGTGCTTTCTTGTTCTCTACTGAGACAAACACTTGTCTCAGCGATTATGCTGAGACTATCACTTGTCTTAGCGGTTATGCTGAGACTAACACTTGTCTCAGCGTTTTTTGCCTTAGACAAAATCCTGAACTTAGTTCGATGAATGTTGAACTGAGTTTGACGAATGATGAACTGAGCTCGACGAACTCTGAACTCAGTTTGATGAATTCTCAATTGAGCTCGACGAACTCAGAATCTGAAACTCTGAATTTAGCTCGACGAATGTTGAGCTCAGGTCGACGAACTCTGAACTCAGTTCGACGAATTGTGAATTGAGCTCGACAAACTCAGAATCTCAAGCTCTGAATTTAGCTCAATGAATGGTGATCTCAGCTCGACGAATTCTTTCTTACCTCTGGCGTTGAGTGAGCTTACCTAACTCAAAGCCTGTGGACTTGGTCAAAATCCTGCCTTTCCAGCATCTTCTCTTGGTGTCCACCATTCTGCCTTATGACCACCTATCATATCACTTAGACAATCTGTCTAGACTTGTTCCATGGAATATCCTACACATGATGAGCTTAAACAACATCAAATACAACTATGCTCTTAGTGTTTATGTAGATGCCTCTTCAAATCTAATCTAAGGAACATTATGGGCAATGGACCCAACAATAGGAGTCTGATGTGCTTTTCCTGTCTTCTCTATAGCCTGCAAAGTCTACATATGAAAAGCCTATTAGTTCAAAATCCCTATTCTTAGGGTACCAAAGGCCAAGATCTGGTGTTCCCTTTAGATATCTCAAAATTCTCTTAGCAGCAGAGTAATGAGATTATTTAGGGCATGCCTGATATCTAGCACAGACACATGTAGCATATATAATGTCTAGCCTGCTAGTAGTTAGGTATAGAAGGAAGCCAATTATCTCTCTATACAAAGTTTGATCAACAGGTTTCCCTGCCTCATCTTTGTTTAAAGACAAAGTTGACCCCATGGGAGTTTTCATGGTGGAGGCATTCTCCATCCCAATTTTTTTAATCAACTCCCTGGTAAACTTAGACTGAGATATGGATAATCCATTGTCAGACTGTCTTACTTGTAAACCCAAGAAGAACTTAAGTTCACCCATACTTCTCATTTCAAACTTCTCTTGCATAATTTTAGCAAACTTTCTGTAAAGGTTGTCATCAGTAGATCCAAAGATTATGTCATCAACATATATTTAGACTAGGATGATCTTGTCTTTGGATTCCCTTAGAAATAGGGTCTTATCTATCTTCTCCCATGAGAATTTGTTCTCAATGAGGAAGCTAGACAGTGTTTCATACCATGCTCTAGGAGCTTATTTCAACTCATATAAAGCTTTCCTAAGTCTATAAACAAAATTTGATTTGTTAGGAATAACAAAACATGGAGGTTGTTCAACATAAACTTCTTCCTTCAAGTCTCTATTCAGGAAGGCTAATTTCACATTCATCTGGTAGACTTTGAAATCTTGGTATGTAGCATATGAAAGGAACAGTCTGATGGCTTCTAGTCTTGCTATAGGGGCAAAGGTTTGATCAAAGTCAATACCTTCTTCCTGTCTGTACCCTTGAAGTACCAGTCTATCTTTGTTCTTGGTTATAATGTCATTTTCATCAAGTTTATTCCTTTAGATCTACTTGGTTCCAATGATATTATGTCCTTGTGGTCTGGGAACCAGCTTCCAGACCTTACACCTCTTAAAATGGTTCAGTTCTTCTTGCATAGCTACAATCCAAAACTAATCCATGTTTGCCTCTTAAAACTTTTTGGGCTCTACTTGTGACAAGAAACTGGAATACATTGCTTTGTTGAGACATCGGCTCCTTATCACTACACCTTTACTTGCATCACCAATGATCTGGTGGCCTGGATGATCCTTCAAATGTCTGACTATTGGAGGCAGTCTTCCTTCATCATTCTATGCTTCAAATTCTCCATCATGTTGAACATCATCCACTTTCTGTGTGCCTTGAGCTTCCTGTGGAATCCACACACTTTCATCTTTGTCTTGGACTATAGGTTTAGCTTCCTTAACAGTCAGCTTGTCCATGATCACTTTAGTGCCTGCAGGACTAGAAAAGGAGCTTGACAGCTCATTGTTAATCATATTTGATTCATCAAACACTACATTAACTGACTCCCCTATAACTTGACTTGCCAAGTTATAGATCTTTTAGGCCTTACTATGATTACTGTACCCAATAAAGTTCCTTTCATAGGACTTGGCAGCAAACTTAGTTATATAAGATTTCCCATTATTAAGCATATAGCATTTGCTCCCAAAAATTATGAGATATTCAAGGTTTGGTTTTTTGCCCTTCAGTATCTCATAAAGAGTCTTTTTATGGCTCTTGGTGTTAGAAGCCCTATTGAGGATATGACAAGTAGTGTTTACTACCTCAGCTCATAAATATTCTGGGAGAGATGTGTCATTCAGTAAAGTCCTTATAGCTTTTATGAGAGACCTATTTTCCCTCTCTACAATTCCATTTTGCTATGGTGTTTTAGGAGAGGAAAACTCTTGTCGAATCTCAAGTTCTTCACAAAACTTTGTCATGCATTCAGATTGAAACTCAGTTCCATGATCACTTCTGATTCTGAACACGGAACTGTTCAATTCATTTTGTATTTGTTTGACAAATGTCTTGAAGACATTAGGGGTTTCAGACTTCTTCCTTAAAAAGAAGACCCAAGTAAATCTTGAATAGTCATCAACAACCACAAAAGATGTAGACTTTCCTACCTAGACTATGAAATGGCATATGACAAAACAAGTCCATATATAGAAGGTATAAGCACCTCACAGAGTCATTGGTTTCAATGTTTTTGAAAGAAGCTTTGGTCTGCTTGCCTTTTTGGCATGCAGAGCAAATGCTCTCCTTAGTGCATTTTATGTTAGGACCATTCCTAACTAGCTCTTTACTGAAGAGCTTGTCTATGGTCTTATAGTTCAAATGAGCGAGCCTCTTGTGTCATTTGACACAGTATGAGGCTTTCTCATTTGTAACTGGGCATATGGGAGAGTCTGAATTTACACAAAGAAAATTTAAATAATACACATTTCCACTCTTAGTGTCTGTCAAGATGACCTCTTGATCACTTGACTTCTTAATATGACAATCATTCTTGTGGAATGAAATGGCATAGCCAAGATCATATAGTTGACTTATGCTTATAAGGTTGTGTTGCAACCCTTCCACATAAGCTACTTTTGTGAAAGTGACTAAACCATTTGAAATCTTACCATAATCTCTTGTAATCCCTTTGTCTGCTCCACCAAAGATCACCTTTGGTCCATCCTTCACTAGAATGAACTCCCTCAAATTACTCTTTATTCCAGTCATGTGCCTGGAGCAACCACTGTCCAAGTACCATATAGGGGTATGGAAACTTGGACTAACCTGCAAAACATATTTATTTTACCTTAGGACCACAATATTTATTGGGTCCTAGGTGCATGTTAGTCTCAAAAAGAACATGTCTACCAGCAGTTTTTCTTACTAGAAGACTGACTTTAGCTCTAAATGCACTAGGGTTATGCCAAGAGCCAATGGCATAATGGTCTATCTTGCCATAACACTAACATTCATGAAGGTTATACCTTCTTTTCTGAGCTGGTCTAGTGATTGTGTTAACATCAGCAACCTTTCCAAGAGGAATAGCAGTAGTCTTCTTCAGATTTCTTTCAGCAACTATTTGACTGAAGGAGAGTCTTTCAGCAGCTTTAATTGGCTTTTTTTGAGTGTCATTAGCAGTAGTTTTCTTTGCAGAAATCATGCTTCTGATAGCATCAGAAACACCCAAATCAGGCTTGCTATAAGCCTGACCTTCAGTCCGAGTCTTTGCTGATTGAGTCTGAAGTTTGGTCATTGCCCCATTCTTAAGAGTTGGAGCTGGAGCACCAAAAACAAATGGTCCAGGATGGGCCATTTGTATTTCTTCATGATCAGCCCTGAAGGCACTCATCCCCATTCCTCTTCTCCTTACATTGGAAGATACATTAGTATCCTTCCATGAAGAATTCTCATTCTTCTAGTGACCATACATGGAGTCCTGGTCATACCTGTTTGTATGGAGTATTACCTTTTTAAAAGGAATGGGTGGCTTAGCTGGAGCTTTTCCCTTTCCTTTGAAAGAGGAAGCTCTGATGTTTCCCATGAATCCAACTCCTCTCTTGTTTCTCTAAGAGGTGGAGGAGTCAATAATGTGCAACACTGAATTGGACTTAGAAAAACATGTCATAATTCTCTTCTCCCTTTGGAGCTTTTCTTCTAGATCCTTAATAAGGATATTCTTATGCTTTATGGTGCCTATCTGTATAATTGTAATAGTCTTCAACTGACTGACTTCTCAAATTTTTTGTAACGGCATGATAACTGTCTCAGAGTGCTGGGAAGCAGCAAGCTTTAGAGATACAATCTCCAGAGTCTATTGTTTAGTCAATTGCTTACTTCTTTTAAATGCTTACAGAAGTTCATCATACTTATCAATCACTTAATTGATGTCATCCTCAGATTCAGAATCACCTTCATCCTTAGATGAAGATGCTTCTGAACCTGGACTAGTCTTATAACTTGACTTAGATGAAGAGCTGAATGGAGAGTGTACCTTGGATGGATCAGGCTGATCCTAAAAAGAGTCCACATCTAATCTAGCCATCAACCCAATGTAGGCTTTATCTTCATCATCTGACTCTGAGGAGGATGAGTCAGTCCAGCTTTTCTCCTTCTTAGCAATGAAGGTTTTCTCCTTCTTGCCCTTCTTATGGCGATGATTTTTCTCATCAGCCTCCTTCTTCACAGGACATTCAGCCACTACATGTTCTGGCATACTGCAGCAAAAACAGATAATCTTATTAGTAACATGTTTACTATGTTTTGAGTCATACCTGCCTTCCTTGGAAGGTTTCTTCCTGCTTTTGTAGTATTCCTCCTTATTTTGTAAAGAAGAAGAAGGTCTGCTCCTCCACCCCTTCTTCTTCATCAGCTTCATGAACTGCCTTTAGAAAGCAACAAATTCCTCATCAGACATATTGCATTCTGATGTATCTTGATCTGAATCATCAGACTCAACTGTCCTTCTTGGGAGAGAAGAATTCTTCTCTTTGCTCCTCTTGGAACTATCTGCCTTGAAGTCCACAGTTGATTCTTTGGCTTGAGCTTTGCTAGTCTTCTCTTCCTCCTTCCTTGCAGTTAGCAACATTTCATATGACAACAGCTTCCCAAATAAAGTGGATGGTGGAGTATCTGTCAGCTTTACCACTTCTCTAATGGCACATATCTTAGTGTCTTAGTCTCTAGTAAGAGGCCTAAGAAACTTATCATTTAGCTCATAGTTACTAAAGACCCGACCATAGTTCCTTATATCATTTACAGTTCTGAAAAACCTTTCATAGCAGCTGGTTATTATCTCCTCCTTGATCTGCCTGAAAGCCTCATACTCTTGATTGAGCATAGACTTCCTATCATCCCTAACTTCCTCAGTACCCTCCATATATATCACCAGAGTATCCCACATTTCCTTTGAGGTTTTGCAGTGCACTAAGTTTTGAAAAGTAGAGTCATCTATGACACTAACTATGTATTTTATTCTCTTTTATCCATTACAGCCAAGATGATTTTATCTTTAGTCATTTCTGCATAACTCTTAGGTACCTTGATATTTGCATCAAGAACTGACACCTTCAGGGGAATGAATGGTCCTTCTTGTACTGCAACATAAATCCTAGGGTCTGGAGCTTCCATAAACAATCTGACCATTTCTTTTCAGATTCCAAAGTTTTCTTTCCTGTATAGAGGAAGCTTCATAGAACCTAGTTTCTTATGGTTCTCTCCTAAATACATACTTATCTTCTCTGCTACCCTTTGAGATCTACCGAGACTGTTAAGCCTTTCTTGAGCAACCTCCCTCTGATACCACTTGAAATTCTATGAATTTAAGGGTAGCTAATCACCTAGATGGGGGTGAATAGATTATTAGGATCTTTTTATTCTCTTTCAACCTTCTACTGATTTAGGCCTTATTGTGAGTGATTAGTTTAGCTTTCAAGAAATTCACAAACAGCACACTAGATTTTTATAATGGTTCCCCAGTGTATGGGTACATCCACTGTCCCTCCGACCTTTCTAACAGAATGTTAGACAAGTCACTTCTCCAATAACTTGGCTCCTCAAAGATTACAGAACGATCACACCGGATCACTCAGTCTCCACCGAGACTAACAATACCGGCACACCCAACCACTTAGTAATCACCTGATCAGCTACCACAGGCACAAATGCCCAACAACACAGGCTAAGAAAAACAACCCTATCACACACAGATCCAAGACCGGATCCTCCCACTCAGCCTTTATAATTTAGTCTTACAACAAAAAACTTGAATAGATCCTACAGAATTTGAATAGAAAAGTTGTTTTGACTCGAGTGAAATTAATCTTTGAGTCAATTGCCTCCTGAGCTGAGAGAATCTCAGCCCTATCTTCTTCACAACAATAAGAATAATAATCTTTAAGAATATGTTGCGTGTGTTGGAAGTACCTCAGAACCTTGATTCTGATTATGTATATGAAGGAGAGAGAAGAAAGATCTTCTATCAGCTAACCTGTTAAATAGAACACAGATTGCTCTACCTCTTCTTCACAAATCTAGATATTGATCGTCAAATTTGGCTCGGCTTGGATCTTGAAGCAATTTAAGATATGGCTGGCCTTGGCTGATTCTTCTTCCTCAGAGAAATCCTCTGATCTTGTTATAGCAGATGTTGGTTTCTGCAGCTAACTCAAAAACCCTTCAGATTTTTTTAATTGAAGCTCTTGTCTCTGCAATAATGGCAGAGGAAGAAGGCAAAGTCCCGCACAACCTTTTCGTAATCAATTGATCCCTCAGAAATTTGATTCAATCCAGATCTCGTCTTCTATTTATAATCCCATCATCCAGCGAGATGATTGACACCTGTCATTGCTTTAACGGCTGATTATATCCTTAGTTTTACATAATGAGACTGACGGCGACGTTAGTGATTGATAAGTAAAAAAGTTGTGTTTCTTTTTTTTTTCTTTTAACGGTGATTTGGATAATTCATTTTATGCGTTGCATTTTATCTCTTTACTTATAAACTGCGATTAAGACAAGCGTACCTATCGAGTAATAGTATAGTATTTGTTTTCAAATATCAAGGTCATATTTTTCCACGGATTTGCATCGAGTACTCTACTTGAAGGAATGGAGCTATTATTTTATCGAAAAGAGTAGAGGTTTATGTTTGTTTTTAAAGTGAAAATAAAATTTATATGCTTAGGTTTTGAAAATAGATGAAGGAGAGAGCCCTCAATTTTGATTATTTTGGAAGATATTTAAGAAACATTCGAAGTTGTTATTAATTACAATACTTGACAGTGGAGGTTCCCTAGATACGAATGCACCTCTATCGAGGATACACCCACCTGAGATTAAGATAAATTGATCGAACTTTCGTCCTCCAAAAATATCTTAACACACGTTTTACATTGTAAACCCCACTATTGACCTCCTACTGATATTCGAAGGTTCAACTCGGGAGGCTTACGTTCATCTCTTTCGAGTACGATGCGTACTTTCTTTTTACCTGACAGTGATCAATTCGTAGACACGAACCTTTTGGCTACTAGTTACGAAATTCAGAAGTGAAACCATATATCGATTTGTATGGTTTAACTCAACTTCGTTCTTAGGTAATTCTTAAGTTTTTAATTTATTATGTAGAAATTTAGGGTTTCAAATAATATTATGTCCAACATTTATTTCAAGCGAGCGCTACAACGACAGAATTTTAAAATACAGTTGAAATTACAAAAATATATATTCTTCCCAACGTATCACAGTGGACCGCTAAAAAGTACTTAGTCTGTCAATCAGGATATGGGCGGTAGTAGAAATTGAAATGACATATAAAGATGCAGAAATAATATTTGTCTCACTATCTTAATCAAGCGCTAAAAAGTTCTTAGCCTCTCATCCGGGATAGGGGTGGTAGTAGAAATTGAAATGACATATAAAAGTGCAGAAATAATATCCGTCCCAACCATCTTAATCAAGCGCTAAAAAGTTCTTAGTCTCTCATCCGGAATGGGGGTGGTAGTAGAAATTGAAAGACAGAAATGAAATAATACTTGAACAATAACTTGAAAACTGAAATTTATTAAACTTAAAAAGTGTTACACATAGAACCCAAAAAAGGGTTTGGAAAATATCACTCAAAAGCTACTCATAAACACTAAGAAGAACTATGTGGAACTCTACCAGTTCTCCTCTAACCATCAGTCTTGGTCATCTATTTATAGAGAAAAAAATAAGTGCTTTTGGAAAAGTTGGCAAATAGCTTTCGGAAAAGATGCCAAATAGCTTTCGAAAAAGTTGAAAATCAGCTTATGGATGACTGGCCTGCTGAGTGGATAAGCCCTAAGCTGACTGCACTGCTAACTGGGCTGGCTGGATAAGCATGAAGTTGACTGGACTATTGACTGGGCTGCAGACTAGGCGGCTGGATAAATTGGTGCAAAAACTGTTGCAGCCAAGATTCGAACCCGCGACCTCAAGAAACTCACCCAATCTCCCACTCCACTAGGCTAGCTGATCATTTCTACATAAACACAAACACATTTTAAATATAAACTATATAGTATTTATTAACTTTATATTTATTATTTATAATTATTTTATATATTATTTTATAAAACATATTATATATATATATATATATATTTAATATATATACATATAAGTCTTATTATATATTTATAATTAATATTATAAATAATTGTAATTAACTTAAATATATTACTTCTAATTTTATACATAACTTATATATATTTCTATTTAACTTCAATATATTGATTTTTGCGATAATATAGTATTAGTTTCTACATAATTTTATTTAAAGAATAAAATTTAAAACAAATCATTTATTCCATAATTTACATAAATAATTTCTTACTTAAGTGCAAAATGATATTCAAACTATACTATCAAATGAGTATAATTTACTACTCATCAAATACCCCCATACTTGAGATTTGTTATTCCAGAGCAAAAGCATGAGTCGACTATACGAACAGTTATACATTTTCTAATTCAACTGTCATTTTATTGAATAAAGGGAAGATACATATACAAATTCGGAGTATAAAGAGTTAAGTTCTACATTATGCAAATGATTTAGCCAGAAATAAATGTTCGTAGCCAAAACACTTCCTGAGAAAACCAAATAGCTAACAACATTGCAATCATTAGTAACAAACGTAGATTGGAATTATAACAACCATATCTTGAAAGAGATATGATGGAAAACAGACAACCCATTAATTATTCTCTCTCAAAATTTTACGATAAATTAGATCAATTTGTACTGGTGTGATAGGGTACGAACTTGGTTTTGTCATATACAATAGGCTTTGATGTAGGAGGTGATGGATTTTATCCTCTCACCTTATTTCATATTCTTGCTTTGTTTGTAATTACTGAGGAAAAGCTTTTCCACAGTAGCAAAAAAAAACTTTGCAGAATTTGATCTTTATTTTAACCTAATGTATATGTATAGGAGCACATACTACATTTCATATAGTCTTTTAACATTATTGGATGCCTATGTTTACGGAACGAAATCTTATTCTCATTGACATAAGATCTTTTCTTTTCTAGGAGCACATACTCCTACATGCTTGTGTGCGTAAGAAAACATGCCAAGCAACATAGATAGGGGATTTCAAAGAAAATTTTGATAAAATATTTTGAGAGCAACTATAATAGCTTGAACATTCCTATATTTTGATAAGAGTGAAGTAAATATAATTGTAGTCTACAGATGTTTAGCTAATATAATACACGTGCCTCTATTTATTATTAACCAGAAGTAGTGCTCAAAACAAAATCTCTAAATTTTGAAAATAAAATACGCAAAATATTATTTAAAACTTAACCCCAGATATGTAGATTTATCTAGTTATGATAGAGAAATGACTAGTAGATTAAATTTCAGATAACTGTGTATACCTAACCTCAAGTTTATATATTTATTTTTGGAAAGAGACAAACGAAATAGGGGTTTCACAATTTTGTTTTCGTTTTGGATGAGTGCAGTCAGCCAACAATCAAAAATATATATATACTTAGGTGGATATATATATATATATATATATATATATATATATATATATATATATATATATATATATATATATATATATTGTTTTTCGAAGAAATATATATATGAAATAAGACAACATTGAAAAACATAAAAAATCAAGACAAGACAAACATTTTAGAAAATACTTATACGTAAAAATACAATTTTTAGAAAAGAAATGTGCCCTCAAACTTAGGTTGCACATAAGTATGAAGCAAAAGATGATATGTACAAAAATTAAAGTACACAAGAGTAAAGAGTCTTTCCTCTGGCGGTCGGGGAAGCCGTAAAAAAAACCAATTTCTGAGCATCTTTGAATAAAGTGGGCCAGAAGAAGCCCGATTCAAGCACTTTTTGCGCAATCCTGTTTGCTTGATAATGTCCGCCGGTTTGTCATTTGTGGTAGTGTTGCAATATTTTGACGCCTTCCTCGCCCGAAATACATCTCCTAATCACTTGGTCCGCACAGACTCGGAATACAAACGGGTCTTCCCAAAAATAGTTTTTAAGGTTAGAAAAGAATTTCTTCTTTTGCTGACTTGAAAAAAATTTTGAAAGGACTCGAGCAACTAAATAATTAGCTAAGTCTGCAAACCAAGGAGTCGAGGAAGTCGTTATCATTTTGATGGCAAGGAGACGTTCTTCAGGGAATTTGTCCTGAATGTCGGCCTCCACTAGCGTATCTATAGCAGCATTTTCTAGTCGAGAAAGATGATCGGCTACCAAGTTCTCTACGCCTTTTTTATCTCGAATCTCCAAGTCGAATTCTTGTAGGAGGAGAATCCAGCGTAGTTACAGGGTTTGTCTTCTGCTTTACTTAATAAATATTTCAAAGCAAAATGATCAGTAAAAAGTATAACTTTAGATAGCGTTATATATGATCGAAACTTATCAAAAGCGAATACAATCACCAGTAGTTCCTTTTCCATAGTGGTGTAGTTGGCTTGTGTTGATGTGAGTGTTTTACTTGCATAATAAATAGGATGAAAATACTTGTTTACGTGCTGTCCTAATACAGCTCCTACTGCATAATTGCTCGCATCACACATTATATCAAATGGAAAGGACCAGTCTCGAGCTACTAGAATAGGAGAATAGATAAATTTTTCTTTTATAAAATTGAATGTGTATAAGTATTCGCTTTTAAAAATAAAGGGGGATTCTTTTTCGAGGAGGTGAGTCAGCGGTTTTGAAATTTTGGAAAAAAATTTTATAAACCGTATGTAAAGAGCTGCATGGCCTAAAAAACTTCGTATGACTTTTATGTTAGTAGGTGGGAGAAGTTTTTCGATAATTTCTATTTTGGTCTTATCAACCTCGATTCCCTGGATAGAAATTTTATGACCGAGAACTAAGCCTTCTCGGACCATAAAGTGACATTTCTCCCAGCTCAGTGCTAAATTCGTGTCTTCGCAGCGTTGAAGAACACGAGCGAGGTTATCTAAGCAAATTTGGAACGAGTCTCCGAATACGGAGAAATCGTCCATAAACACCTTCATAACATCCTCTACTAACTTGCCAAAAATTGTCAGCATAATTCTCTGAAATGTAGTCGGCGCATTGCAAAGACCAAACGGCATTCTTCTATATGCGAATGTGTCGAAGGGGCAAGTAAACGTGGTTTTCTCCTGATCTTCGGGGGTATTGGTATTTGTAAATACCCGACAGACCATCAAGAAAACAATAATATGAGTGGCTAGAGAGCCGCTCCAAAATTTGATCGATAAACGGTAGTGGAATGTGATCTTTTCGGGTGGCATCATTTAATTTTCTATAGTCGATGCACATCCTCCAACCCGTAATAATATGAGTTGGAATTAATTCGTTATTAGTGTTTTGCACTACCGTTATGCCGCCCTTTTTCGGGACGACGTGCACTGGACTAACCCACATACTGTCTGAAATTGGGTAGATAATCCATGTATCTAGAAGTTTCATTAACTCAGTCTTAACGATATCCTTCATATTAGGATTTAGTCGTCGTTGAGGTTGGATGGATCTGCGAGGATTATCTTCGAGAAAAATTTTGTGTACAAAACGAGAGGTTAATACCCTGAATATCAGAAATCTATCATGCAATTGCATGACGATGTTTTTTAAACACCACTAAATCAGAGGTTTCCAAATCGTTTAATTTTGAAGAAATGATAATTGTGAGTTTTTAATTTTCTTCGAGAAAAACGTATTTTAAATGATCGGGTAGTGGTTTAAGCTCGATGGTTGGTGGTTCTTCATAGGAATTTTTTATTTTGAAATTTTTAGAAGTAATGGTTTCAAAAGACAAATTATTAGATTTTTATATGAAATAGGTAAGTTTCTCAAGTTCATTTCTTCTAAAGTTTAAGAAAATTCGTTAGACAGAAAAACCATTTTCCTCAAAAGAGGTTTCTAGTTGAAAGCAGGAATCGTCGTTTGAAAGCAAGTTCTGCATAGAGGGATTTAAATTAATAATAACCTCATCATCTCCAACCCGAAGGTGGAGTCTACCGTTACTTACATCAATTAAAGAGCGGGAGGTGGCAAGAAAGGGGCGACCAAGTAGAATGGGTACATCGGCGTCCTCCTCGATATCGAGGATAACAAAGTCTACCGGGAAGATAAACTTGTCAAAATTGACTAAAACATCCTCCACTATCCCTATCGGATATTTTATAGAATGATCTGCTAATTGGATGCTCATTTTGGTTGGGCTTGGAATACCCAATCCTAGTTTTTGAAAAAGCGAGTATGGCATTAAGTTAATACTAGTGCTCAAATATGCTAAGGCGTCTTTTATTAATAAATTACTGAAAAGGCACGGGATTGAAAATTGTCCCTGATCGTTTAATTTTTGAGGTAATTTGTTTAATAAAACTGTCGAACATTCAGCGTTAAGAGAAACTCGAGATATATCTTCGAGTTTCTTTTTATTAGAAAATAACGCTTTAAGATATTTTGCGTATTTTGGAATCTGTGCGATTACCTCGTAGAAAGGAATGTTAATTTGTATTTGTTTTAAAATTTGTAAAAAAAAATTATAATGCTCGTCTTGTCGCTCATTAATAAGTTTAGAAGGATAGGGTAAAGACGTTGGAGAAATACCCAGCGAAATAAAAGAAGGAGAAGAAGAAGAAGAAGTAACAGGAGGTGGGGTACAAACTCTAACCTCAGATTCAGCTTTATTAGGTAATTATACCTCCTTTCCACTTCGAAGTGTGATGGAGTGAGCATTCTCCCGCGGATTTGGCTCTGTATTTCCTGGTAAAGTTCTAGGTTGGCGCTCCGACAACATCTTTGAAATCTATCCAATTTGAGTTTCCAAATTTTTAATTGATCCGGTCAGGTTCCGGATATTTGACTCATTTGTGACGACATATTTAGTAAAGATGTCTTCTATCAGGGTGGGTCGTAGTGGCTATAATTGTGGTGGTGGTTGTACAATCCCGAGTTCACCAAGTGGGCCCATGACCCCAGGTGAGCAGACCGAGGGAGCCCGCCCGCATCAGAACAGCAAGCAGGAGGACTCAGAACGACCAACTCGCTCTCACCAAAGCTAGGCGGACAAGTTGTGTGAGCTCGTCCGCCTAGCTCGCACACACCTGGAGTTCGTCGAACTCAATTTCTCTTCCGCTCAGCTCGCACCCGCCTGGAGTTCGTCGAACTCAATTTCTCTTCTGCACAGCTCGCGCCCGTCTTGAGTTCGTCGAGCTTTGCTTGGCTTTCGTCGACCTAAGCCTTGCGCCCGCCTGGAGTTCGTCGAGCTGAGCTCGGCTTTCGTCGACCTAAGCCTCGCGCCCGCTTGGAGTTTGTCGAGCTGAGCTTGGCTTTTGTCGACCTAAGCCTCGCGTCTGCTTGGAGTTCGTCGAACTCAATTTCTTTGGGCTTCGGAAGTAATAATCTTAGAGCGGCCTGGCTCGCGCTCACCTACAGAAGGAAGGCAGGGGGAGAACCAGGTCGTGTCTGCCTCGAGCGCTGAGGAATGCCTCGGCATCCGCCATCTCGCACTCCCACCAGGGAGCTCAGCAGACAATAGGCGAGCTGGACCGGTCGGGCCCGTATCCGCCAAGGTCTGGGGAAAGCAGTGAGTGCCAGCTCCATCGAGCACTCGGCGCCCCAGGCAAGTGGAGGTCTCAAGGACCACTCACTTAGCCTCCTATGATGTACCTTTTTTACCATTTCGCCCTCGCTGGCCTGCCCATAGCTAATTAGAACAACAGAGCTGCAGTGTTGGCAGACCTAGTTGGGCTGCACATAGCTGTTTGGAACAGCGGAGATTGGTTATTTGCAGATCGATTTCAGAATTCTATAAATAGACCCAAGGGGCACCTCAGAAGGCATGCTTTTTTGCTCCTAGACCTTCTTGCGCTTTCTGAGGCTGCCTTAGCTCGGTATTTGGCTAAGGGAGGGGAAGCGCTCTAAGAACATCCGAGTGTGTGGTGGTACCTCCGCACTGAACCCTTGGGTCAGTCTCCTTTCCTTTCCCTTTGTCATTTAGCTTGTAGGAGAGAGTAGGTGCGCGATCACACCTTCCCCAAGGGTGAACTCCATAGAGACCGAATTTCGATTTCAACATTCTAGTACGGTGAGCGTGGAGCATGGTCAGCACAGAAAATCTTCAGCAGGCTCGATGACGGGAGCAGAAGGACAAGGCTTAGACAGGTCCGACTCGCCTCCCCCCCCCCCCCCCCCGCCTCTCGCCATAATGGGGATGTTCTAAGACTTCAGGCGGGAGGTGCTCGGCCTCGTCAGGTTCACACTCGATGCGCGTGTCGAGTGCGCGTGTCGAGTGCTCGACTCCAGCGGCACCAATACTCGCGGTCCCGGCCCTTCGAGAGGATGCTCCCGGAAGGCGAGCTGGGAAGGAAGTTGTAGAGGAAGGGAGAGGCTGCAAGCTCCCCGGGCGAGTACTCTTCCCGTGCTCGGCAAGCGGTGGCAAGTTCGGCGATATGGGGGGTGCGAGACCCTCCAGCTCGCCTAGTAGGGGGAGGCAGCCCCTTAAGCGAATTGGTTTCTTCCGCCCCAGTTCCAGAGGGGTTCAGGGAGCCGGAGATGTCTTACTACACCGGGAAGAGAGACCCGGTCCAGCACATCTAGTGATTCGAGGACGTGGTCTCGATCCGACAGATGTCGGATGGGTTCAAGTGCAAGCTCTTCGCCATCACTCTTAAGGAGAAGGTGAGAGAGTGGTTCCACCAGCTGCCGGCCAACTCCATCTACTACTTCGAGGACCTATGTCGGGGGTTCATGTTGAGATTCACCACTTCCTTGAGGAGGAAGGAGTAGGAGTCCCCGTTCCACATCAAGTAGGGAGTGAATGAGACATTGGGGAGCTATGTGGACTGGTTCCAGGAGTAGGTGACCTAGGTCTAAGAGATGCCGGGACACACCCTTATGATTGCCTGCACCCTGGGGCTGCAGCAGGGTTTCTTCAGGATGGAGCTGAAGAGAGTGTCGCCCCTCTCCTATGAGGAGCTAATGGAGAGGGCGGCAAGAGAAGTTGACCGGGAGGCGTCGAATCTGGAGTTTTCCCGGAAGCTGTCAAGGTGGTCCACGGAGGAAGAGAGGCCAAGAGGTGGTAGAGGTCAAGATGAAAGAGGAGTTGAACCCCGGCAGAGGGAACAGCAGCAGTAGCCCAGGTGGGGGCGCTAGGAGCCGAACCATCGGCTTGGTTGGAGGCCAGAGTGGCAAGACAAATGGCCGTGGAGAGGTTTCCATGGGGGAGACCATCGCCAGGGGGGCAGGGCCAATTTTACCCTCCAGGCGGGAGGCAGGGCCAGAAACCACCTCTCCCCGACAAGAACCAGGCGATGGCTATAGTCATGGGGGAGAGGAGGAGAGCAGCGCAGAGGAGGAGAAGAGAGGTTAGGGTTGAGTTTCCCTACTATGACTTCCACCAAGAGGAGGGGCACGCCACGACCATGTGCCCGGAGTTCCTCGAGATGAGAGGAAATAGGGAGCAACGGTAGTAGAAAGACCGCCAGGGAGTGTGGATTGAAGAAGTCCTACCTCGGGAGGAGGAGGACAGGTGTGAGGACCGGGCCTGTGTTGGGGCCCGGGGAGGGATCAGAGTGATCTATGGTGGGGTGGGGGTCGAGGCTTTCCGCAAGGCAAGTCTCAACACCATGTACCGCAGGAGCATTGGCTCCACATCCCAAACCCCACCCCCGGAAGAGATGATCACCTTCTCGAGGAAGCATATGCCAGACCATGAGGACCCCTTCTGTGACGCGCTGGTCATCCAGACAGCGGTCGAGAACTTCACCATCTCCCGGATCCTCATCGACAACAGGAGTTCAGTCAATGTCATCTTCAAGAAGGCGTTTGACGCGATGAAGGCGGAGGAAAAGAGGGTGCTGGCCTCAGATGGACCCTTGTTCGGGTTCTCAGGGGAGAGGAAGGAGGTTGATGGAGGAGTGGGCCTCCATGTCACTTTGGGGGGCAGTCCCGCACCTGAAAGTTCGTCATTATGGACGCCCCTAGCAGCTACAACACCATCTTCGGTCGACCCCTCATCAGTGCCTTCCGCTACGTTCCGTCGTCCTTCCACCAATGCCTAAAGTTCAACGTCGAGGGGATCCAGGTCCGGGTTCGTGGTGACCCCAAGGTGGCAAGGGAGTGCTATGTCACGATAGTGAACTCCATCTCATGGGATCAGGGGGCCGAGGAGATGGAGCGAAGGATGGAGGAGGCAGAGCAGGAGGCAGGAGTGGAGATGGAGGTGGAGGAAGACCGCACCCGGGTGGAGGTGGCAGAGGATGTCCAGGAGCCGGCCAAGGCAATGGCCGTGGAGGAGGTAGAGGAGGAGATTCCTGCCCCAGGAGGGGAGGATGCTGGAGAATGGGGAGAGCAGTCCTGTCTGGAGGCTGTGGAAGAGGTGGTGGAGATGGAGGTTCTCACTCTCGGGGGTAGGGTGGAGAAGGTCTGCATCAGCGGGGGGCTTACCCCGGTAGAACAGGAGAGGATGCTAGAGTGCATCCAAAAGAATGTGGACATCTTTAACTGGAGCGTCGCGGAGATTCCAATGATCGATGCGGACGTCTCCTGCCACCGCCTAAACTTGGACCAAGAGGCACGCCCCATCCAGCAGAAGAAGAGGTCCATCGCGGACAAGCTAGCTGAGTCAATCAGGGACAAGTGGCCAAGCTCCTCAAGGCTGGCTTTGTATCCGAGATACAATACCCCGGCTGGGTCTCCAATGTAGTAATGGTAAAAAAAGGAGATGGTCGGTGGAGAATGTGTATTGATTTTTCTTTACTTAATAAATTGTGTCTTAAGGACGGTTATCATTTTCCTCGGATCGACGCGCTGATTGACTCAGCTGTTGGTTTTCCTGTAATGAGTTTTCTAGATGCATTTTCAGGTTACCACCAGATCAGGATGCACCCCCAGACATCAAGGATGTCTCCTTCATCACAAGGGATGGGTGTTATTGCTATAAAATGATGCCTTTTGTGCTAAAGAATGCAAGGGCGACGTACTAAAAAATGATGGATAGAGTCTTCCGAGAGCAGAAGGGGAGGAACCTTGAGGTATATGTTGATGACCTCATGATCAAGAGTCGAGATGTGGACTCTCATCTCCGGGACCTGGAGGAGACCTTCACCACCTTGCGCAAGTATAAGATGTCGTTGAACCCCCTAAAGTGTGTCTTCGGGACACGCAGAGGTAAGTTTCTAGGTCATCTCCTTACCCCTGCAGGTGTAGAGCCCAACCCTGACAAGGTTAGGGCAATCATAGAGTTGGGATCACCTTGGAACACTAAGGAGGTGCAACGGTTGACAGGGAAGCTGGCAGGGTTGAGCAGGTTCCTTTCCCGGGGCAGAAGTTCGAATGGACTAGGGAGTGCAAGGAGGCATTTCTGGCCTTGAAGAGGCAGTTAAATAAGGCCCCCCTGCTCCAAGGTCCAAAGGAGGGGGAGGGCATATCTTTGTACCTATGGGTCGGAGCAGAGGCCTTGAGCTCCGTCCTGGTTAGGGAGGAGGGGAAGAAGCCACTCCCCATATACTATGTAAGTCGGGTCCTGAGGAAGGCAGAGCTTCGGTATCCCATCTTGGAGAAGCTGGCCATAAGTGCCAGTTATATGCCCCCTCCAGTTGCAACTGCTGGCCCAGCGTCTCAGAAGTATTACGGCTCCCTAGCCCTTCGCCATCTGGGGAATGGACTTGGTAGGGCCTTTCCCCCAGGCCAGCGGACAGAGGAAGTTCTTACTCGTCATGAAAGATTATTTTTCCAAGTGGTTGGAAGTGAAGGCATTGGCTAAGGTGACCTCCCAGGTTATCAAGAATTTTTTGGGGGGGAGATCATCTGCCGGCACGGGTTACCGCAAGACATTGTCACGGATAACGAAGCTCAGTTTGCCAGTGCCGAGTTCATCAGCTTCTGCGGGCAGCTCGGGATTGATCTCAGATTTGCCTCAATTCATCACCCTAGGAGCAACGGGCAGGTGGAGGTGGTAAACAAAATCATAGTGAACCTCCCGAAGAAAAAAGTTGAGAACTTGAAGGGTAGTTGGGTGGAGCAACTGCCATCGGTCCTTTAGGACCTTAGAACCATCCCCAACATCACCATGGGAGAAACCCCCTTCAAGCTCTCTCATGGATGTGAGGCAGTACTCCCCGTAGAGTTCGAGGTCCGGACGCCTCGGGTGGTTGAGGCAGAGGAAGGAAGGGAAGAATGGAGAGCCGAAAATGAAGAGGAACTACGGCTCTCTCTGGACATGGTGGAGGAGCTATGTGACCTCTCCGCCATCCGCAAGAAGAAGTGAAGAGAAGAATGGCCAAGTACTTTGACAAACACGTCAGAGTCAAACAGTTTGTGGAAGGGGACTTGGTCTTAAGAAAGGTGGATGCCGCGGGGAGATCGACTGCTGTGGGGAAGCTCAGCCCCAACTGGGAAGGTCCATACATTGTGCAGGAAGCATTGAAATCAAGAGGGTACCGGCCTCCGGAATGTGGAAGGCGAGATCCTAAGTCTCACCTGGAGCGGTGATGACTTGAAACGTTTTTACCCTTGAGTCCTGTAAGTAGTGTTCCATTTTCTAATAAAAGCTTCCCGATATGTCTGTGCTCCTGCCATGATTTTTGCAAGTAGAAGTGTTCATTTCCCAGACCCCGTGCAGATCCTGCTGCTAGGCTCTCGCCTAGCTGGAAGGGATGGATGTCACTCGGTGGAGCCTACCTAAACCCCAAGCAGATCCCTCTACTAGGCTCTCACCTAGCTGGTAGGGATGGATGTCACTCAGTGGAGTCTACCCAGACCCTGAGCAGATCCTGTTGTCAGGCTCTCACCTAGCTGCCAGTGCTGGATGTCACTCGGAAGAGTCTACCAAGACCCCGAGAAGATCCCGATGTCAGGATCTCACCTAGCTGGCAGGGTTGGATGTCACTCGGTGGAGTCTACCAAGACCCCGAGCAGATCCCGCTGTAGGGCTCTCACCTAGCTGGCAAGGTTGGTTGTCACTCGATGAATTCTACCCAGACCCCCGAGCAGATCCTGCTGACAGGCTCTCACCTAGCTGGCAGGGCTAGATGTTACTCAGTGGAGTCTACCCAGACCCCGAGCAGATCCCGCTGTCAGGCTCTCACCTAGCTGGCAGGGCTGGATGTCACTCGGAGGAGTCTACCCAGACCTCGAGCAGATCCCGCTGCCAGGCTCTCACCTAGCTGGCAGGGCTGGATGTCACTCGGTGGAGTCTACCCAGACCTCGAGTAGATCCCGTTGACAGGCTCTCACCTAGCTAGCAGGGTTGGATGTCACTCGGTGGAGTCTACCCAGACCTCGAGTAGATCCCGCTGTCAGGCTCTCACCTAGCTGACAGGGCTGGATGTCACTCGGTGGAGTATACCCAGACCCCGAGCAGATCCCGCTGTCAGGCTCTCACCTAGCTGGCACGGATGGATGTCACTCGGTGGAGTCTACCCAGACCCCGAGCGAATCTCGCTGTCAGGCTCTCACCTAGCTGGCAGGGCTGGATGTCACTCAGTGGAGTCTACCCAGACCCCGAGCAGATTCCGCTGTCAGGCTCTCACCTACCTGGCAGGGCTGGATGTCACTCGGAGGAGTCTACCCAGACCCCGAGCAGATCCCGTTGCCAGGCTCTTACCTAGCTAGCAGGGTTAGATGTCACTCGGTGGAGTATACCAAGACCCCGAGCAGATCCCATTGTCAGGCTCTCACCTAGCTAGCAGGGATGGATGTCACTCGGTGGAGTCTACCCAGACCCCAAGCAGATCCTGCTGTCAGGCTCTCACCTAGCTGGCAAGGATGGATGTCACTCGGTGGAGTCTACCCAGACCCCGAGCAGATCCCGCTGTCAGGCTCTCACATAGCTGGCAGGGCTGAATGTCACTTGTGGGAATCAACTTAGGCCCCTAACTGGCCAGCAGGATAGAAAGTCTTGATGAACGCTGCGTCTAAATCTGGGACCCAAACACTCGAACTAAGGAAGCAAAAAATGCAGGGTTGTCGGGATGACCTTAGTAGGTCGGCGAGCCAGAAGTGCTGAATCGAGCCTATGGATCGGCGAGCACCCGTAAAGCGACAAAGGCGGCGAGATCTCAAACCACGTCGCGACCTCACGGAGACTAGCTCGCGTGGAGTCAGACGGATCGGGCGCGAGCCGAGTCGGCTCGCCTCCTCTATCTCGCGAATGGCGTGAAGAATCCAGACAAAGAATGTGGATCGCCATTCGCGGTTTGGATAATTGATGCTCCTATATTCCCTAAGCAAAGTCCCGAACAAATACGTGACCTAGCTCGCAAGCTGTAGGAAGGGGGACAGCGAATAGAAGAATCAAAACAGGCCGCGAACACTGAAAAGAAAAAAAGATGGATTTGCATTACAGAGAAGTAACATTAGAGAATAATTTTAGAAAGTACACTTTATTGATCAACGAAATTACAAGTTCTAGAGCTCGGCCCGTACTCATATTACAGCAAGACTATAATGAGGTCAGCGAGGCGAGGCGCGGGTATTCAGCAAGGCGAACCCCCGAGAGACGAGTCCTCCTATATGGGTTGGTAGGACGTGTCGCCCAGCTTCGGTACCTAAAGGAATAAGGCCGGTACCACGTCGCTCGCGGAAAGGACCTCGCCCTTCTTAATAAAGTCAGCTCGCCGCAACATCTGGAGGGTGTACTTCGCTGCACCGGCGGCATTCTTCTGCATCATGACCTCTAGCTCGTACTCGGTGTAGTGCGCGAGCTGGCAGCCGCTACTGGAGAGCGGAGGGGGAGCCACTGTAGCCTCCAATTTACGCTCTCGCTCCTGTAATGCCTCCCTTTCCTTTTCAAGGGAGGCGATCTGGATGCCCAGACGGCTGGCCATTGCCGCGTCCTACAAAAAGGGACAGGATAGGGATGAGCTTGAGAAGGGAAAAATGCAATCTGTAGACAATAAGTGTGAGTCGAGAGACGTACCACTCCTCCCAAGTACTGGGCAAGGGCGGCATCGGCCGCGTCTGCCCGCTTTCTCTGGAAATCCGCCTCCACCTGGGCGAGCCGACGAGCTTCCTCCTTCTCGTCGACCAGCTTTTTGAGCGACGGGGCGTTCTTCTCCAACTGGGTTAGCCGTCTGCCCGTCATGTGGGCAACCTCCAGGCCGCGGAGCTGGGCCCGCGTGCTTTCGAGCACGAGACCGCAAGGCTGAACTCGATCCGGTCTTCCCGCAGGAAGCAGGCAAACCCGACCACCACCGCGATGGAATTTGGGTTCATCTGCCCGAGGACGACCCCGAAATATTTAAGTGTTTGGCGGACCTCCGGCCATAGAGGAAGTCGGAGACCCGCCTCAAAATGCATCGTGGGGATGGCGAGCTCCTCTCCTGAGAGGTCATTGATCTTCTCCCCCTTCCAAGGTCGCCTCGCCACGAAGCCTGGTGGTACGAAGTTGCCTATGGCATCAAGGAACTCGCGTTCAGTGATGGCGGCGTGGAAAAAATCGTGCTCGGAGAAAGTCCAGGCGCACTTGCTCTGCCCATCAGCATCGTTGTTGCCACCACCCATCTCGCGGGAAACTTACTGAGCGGGACGAGGAAGTTCTCGCAGGAAGCTAGCGAGCCGGGACTCGCCGGAAGTAGAAAGGAGGGGAAGTCTTAAATGCGGTTTGTAAGAAGGGATCGGCAGGGCTTATTTATAGAATGGAAAAGGGAGGGAAAATGTTCGCTGGCGGGAAAAGTGCGGATAGCAAAATGCGCCCCGACGTTTTGACTTCCAGACCCGCCTCGGATTTCTTTTAGCTTGTCGATGTGCTGTGAAGACTAAATGTCCGCGAGCTGCTCTCATCTGCGTCCACACGAGGGACGGGCGAGTCGCGACCCGAGCCCGCCCGAAATAATGGGCGAGTCGCTCAGGCTCGCGATCTGCGGGCGATCGGCTCGCTCCTGCCTGAACTGAATAGGCAGGCTGGGCGAGCCGGTTCAATAATGTTGCGCCCTCTTAAAGAAGGAATAGGCGAGCAAGAGCGCCCCGTCCACTCCCCAAAGAAACTAAGCATCAATGCATTAAAAGTAACACGCAGGGAACAATCGCCCCATTGGTGGGCGAAAAAGGTCTCAAATTATTACAAACATATTAAATGTCTCGAATAAAGACAATTTGCGAACCTACTCCGCGAACTAACCCAGGATGCGGATGCGACCTGGGCCAGGCAACCAATAGGGGGAGGGGGCAGGCGGCTCAAGTACTGGATCCACTTCCACCTGCCTCGCCCCCGCGTGCCAGATCGGGGCGGCACGCGATGGTAACGGTACTCGCGGACCGTCAACAGCTCCCGCTGGGCTAGATCGACCTGCTCCAAGGCATGCCTAAGCCGCTCCTCGGCTCGCGTGATGTGTATCCCCCGGAGAGGTAACTCCATCACCGTCAACTGGATGCCTCATCCCCTCCAGAACCGTGAACTGCTCCTCCGCCTCGGCCTTGTCCTTGTCCACCCTGTTGAAAACCTCCTGCAGCAATAACGTGTGTTTTTGAAATAGCTGTGTCACTTGCTTCTTCATCTTCTCAGCATTCAGCGGGTCACCCAGGTACTCTGAAATATGATCTGTATAAGGGGGAGGAGAATACCCCTCGCTCATCTTGACGTAGGAAGAGGAGATCGCGTTAAAACCTGTAGGGAGGAATCAGAAGGAGCGAGCTGTGGTAAAAGGGCAAAAGTGCAAACTTCACCTGGGGTCGGTACGTCGCCCGCATCGGTAGCCAGTCGGGAGGTACCCGGCCAGGCCATGGAAGGGTTCTCCTCCAAGAGCAGCAAAGGTTTTCCCCAGGCCGGGAGGCATTGGCGACGGAGACATCGCAGGAGGGACATGTTCCTGGGCCGAGGGGCTAGCAACCCGTTCAGTTATCAACAGGGGAAAATGCCCCGGTTCTCCCCTATCCTCTCCATCATCGCTAATTGATTCCTTCAGAAAAGTAAAATCAAAAGCAGAGTCATGAGTCGGACAGAGGGGTCCGCATACCTCAGGGGAGACCTCGGCACCGGCCGCCGAACTCGACGCAGGGGGATCGTTCGAGGGGGACCTCCTGACCCTCTTTCCTTTTTTCGGCCTAAAGAGGGGGTCAGGCGATCTGCACGCCAGCCACGGGGCGGCACCAAGGGCTAGCTCCCGAGTCCCCTCCCTCGCAGCGTCTAGGCGAGCCCGTATCTCCTCGGATATAGGCATCGCTCAGCTATAGCTCGCGGAGAAGGGTGGAGGGAGGGGGAATTTTTCCAAAGGTCTGATGGCATATTTATAGCACGAGGGTGGGGCCCCTCAAAATATTCTCTCCAGCTCAGCAAAGCACTCACCGAACACGTGAGTTGGATGATTCTTTCCGAGCTTGGCCAAGCTCAAAAAGAGCGGGGATAAAGTACAACCCCGTGTTCGCCGAGTGGGACCACGACCTCAGGTGAGCAAACTGGGGGATCCCGTCCGCATCAGAACAGCAAGCAGGAGGACTCAGAACGACCAACTCGCTCTCGCCAAAGCTAGGCAGACAAGCTGCGCGAGCTGGTCCGCCTAGCTCGCACTCGCCTGGAGTTCGTCGAACTCAATTTCTCTTCCGCCTAGCTCGCACCCGCCTGGAGTTCGTCGAACTAAATTTCTCTTTTGCCCAACTCGCGCCCGTCTGGAGTTCGTCGAGATAAGCTTCGCTTTCGTCGACCTAAGCCTCGCGCCTGCCTAGAGTTCGTCGAGCTGAGCTTGGCTTTCATCGACCTAAGCCTCGCGCCCTCCTGGAGTACATCGAGCTGAGCTTGGCTTTCGTCGACCTAAGCCTCGCGTCCGCTTGGAGTTCGTCGAACTCAATTTCTCTGGGCTTCAGAAGTAACAATCCCAGAGCGGTCTTGCTCGCGCTCTCCTATAGAAGGAAGGCGAGGTGAGAACCAAGTCGCTTCCTCCTCGGACACCGAGGAATGCCTTGGCATCCGCCGTCTCGCACTCCCCCCGGGGAGCTCGGCAGACAATAGGCGAGCTGGACCGGTCGGGCCCGTGTCCGCCAAGGTCCGGGGAAAGCGGTGAGTGCCAGCTCCATCGAGCACTCACCGCCCCAGGCGAGTGGGGTCTCAAGGACTACTCACTTAGCCTTCTATGATGTGCCTTTTTACCATTTCGCCTTCGCTGGCCTGCCCATAGCTAATTAGAACAGCGGAGTTGCGCTGTTGGCGGACCTAGTTGGGCTGCACATAGCTGTTTATAACAGCGAAGATTGGCTATTTGCAGATCAATTTCAAAATTCTATAAATAGACCCAAGGGGCACCTTAGAAGGCATGTTTTTTGCTCCCAGGCCTTCTTGCGCTTTCTGAGGCATCCTTAGCTCGATATTTAGCTAAGGGAGGGAAAACGCTCTAAGATCTTCAGGTGTGTGGTGGACCTCCGCAATGAGCCCTTAGGTCAGTCTCATTTCCTTTTCCTTTGTCATTTAGCTTGCAGGAGAGAAGTACGCGATCACCCCTTCCCCAAGGGTGAACTCCATAGAGACCGAATTTTTGGTTTCAATAGCGGTGTTTGTGGTGCAAATCCATTTGGATTTGCATTAGATGGACGTTGAGCATTATTGGGGTTGCTCCATGACATATTTGAATGATTCCTAAACCTTGGATTATAAGTATTATTATATGAATTAATATTTGGGCTATAGGAAGGAGGTTGATATGGATTCCCCATATAATCGACTTGTTCTTCAATTATATTATTATTAGTTGAATTCCAAGGAGGAGTGGCGGAGGGAGCAGACATCCCCGTTACTTATCTAGTTAGAAATTCTACTTGGAGTGCTAAATTTGAAGAAGCGTCGAGCACATAAAGCCCAGCGGGTTTATTAGGGCGTGACCTAGGCACGTTTCATTGGTAGGCATTCATGGTCATTTCCTCAAACAAAACTTGAGCGGCCTCGGGGGTTTTATTATTTAATGTTCCCACGGCGGCAGCATCAATCATTTGTCTGGTTTGGAAATTCAAACCATTATAGAATGTCTGCACATGGAGCCAAGCCGGCAGTGCGTGATGTGGACACCTACGTAAAAAATCTTTAAAGTGTTCCCAAGTCTCATAGAGAGACTCAGACTAACCCTGAACAAAGGAAGAAACATCCGCACGTAATTTAGCAGTTTTAGCAGGCAGAAAATACTTTGTTAAAAAAATTTTGATCATATCAGCCCAAGTAGTGATAGATACTCTAAGTAGAGAACCTAACCACTGTTTGGCTTTCGTCTGTAACGAAAATGGAAATAAACGCAAACGAATGACATCATCAGTGACGCCATTTATTTTAAATGTATCGCATATTTTTAAGAAATTATACAGATGAGTGTTAGGATCTTCATTTGACAATCCATCGAATTGCACGGAGTTTTGAATTATTTGGATTATGCTAGATTTGATTTCAAAGTTATTATTAGCAATCGTAAGACGAACTATACTTGACCCGGTGTCGTCCAAGTTCGGCCTCGCATAAGAAGACATAGTCCTTTGCGGGCGCAACCGCAAATGGAATTTGATCTGTCATAGCTTCTACGTGCGTGGTTCCGATAGACTCTTCAAGATTTAAAACTTAGTCTTGGTAACGAGATCGAAGTGTTTCTGTAACAGGTGTGGTTGATTTCAGGATCAAATCGAGATTATGATCTATTGGAGAGTTTCGTCGGGTCATGAACTAAAAAAAACTATTATAAATTTTTTTATTATTATTTTGATTTTTGTTATTATTTTTTTGTGGTTTTGATTTTTTAAATAAAAAGACAAAAATAAAAGTATTGTGAATAAAAAATATAGTTTTTATTAAAACAAGGTTTTTAAACAGAGAATTTGTGCTTTGTTTATTTTTATAAAAACAGTAGTTTTTAAATAACAACTAGGATAAAAATAATAATAATTCTTTTTTATTTCAAATATCAACACAAAAATGATCTCCGACAACGGCGCCAAAAACTTGATAAGTAAAAAAGTTGTGTTTCTTTTTTTTCTTTTAACGGTAATTTTGATAATTCATTTTATGCATTGCATTTTATCTCTTTACTTATATAATGCGATTAAGGCAAGCGTTATCGAAAAGAGTAGAGGTTTTTGTTTGTTTTTAAAATGAAAATAAAATTTATATGCTTAGGTTTTGAAAATAGATGAATGAAAGAGCCCTCGATATTGATTATTTTGGAAGATATTTAAGAAACATTCGAAGTTGTTATTAATTAAAATACTTGACCGAGGAGGTTCCCTAGATATGAATGCACCTCTATCAAGGATACACCCACCTGAGATTAAGATAAATTGATCGAACTTTCGTCCTCCAAAATATCTTAACACACGCTTTTACGTT
>CM077092.1:57392306-57507047 GCA_039513925.1 Platanthera zijinensis
TAAAAGAAACCAAACACGAGATTTTCCCCCACTATCAGGAGTATCAAATAATGGCCTTAAGGCCTTACATAACCAAATCAAAAAATATGAATGTGCAAAGCACCCCTAGGCTACCTCGGCGTGCAGCCGACAAGACCAAACAAGAGTAACTTACAAGAAGACCAATCTAAGTACAACATCACTTCATGAGGCTTAGGGCTTCTCGCCCGGCGCGCTAGCTCCCGCTTGCGATCCTGCCCTGTAAGGATTTGAAGTAACATGGGTCAGCAAAGGCTGACCTCTACTGTGTAATAAACACATCTCCTCCCGGCCGCCCCTAACGGACCCCGGGGTACCCCTCCAACCTGCAAGTCAGCACTTCGTATAAAAAATACATATATATAAAGCTTTAAAAAAGGTTGGATGTCTCATACAACATACACATTTTCTATGTTTTGAACAGAGTGAATGGGGCCTACTATGCAACATGAATGCAACCCGGCTTCACCCAAGGCACCCTATCTCGTATGCATCTAACACAACATAAACAATAGGGTACTTCCATTTCTCCCATTGGCTTAAAGCCGCAAACAAAAGGGAACCACCATGTCCTAACGGCACACACACGCCGTCACACGGAACCTTGCAAAGGCCCAACCCGCACAAGGGTCATAAACCCCGGGCTTGCCCGCACATTCTGACTTCGCACGTCAGGATTTCCGTCTCACACAGACCGATTCTAAGAATCCTTGCTGGACCCCACCCACTCATGGCCTCATTGCTCGGCTTGCCCCATGCTCGACATTCTCGTCAGTCTCACAGAAGGGGCTAGTCTCGCCGGGACACCTTCCCCACATGAATTGCACGTCATGGGATAGCCAGCCGACCACGGAGACATAGACGCACCTTAACACAGCACAACCAAACAATTCCCCACCCTAATCCACCGTTCATACCGTTACTTCCCCGTGCACAGAGGAAAACATCTACCGCCAATGGGGAGCTAACCTTGTCCGGTTCCATCTACGAGTACTGACTCACGGAAAGGGGGAAAAAGCGTACAACACAACGACATCTTGCCGCAATGGATTTATACCGAATCCTCAACGCTCGCTATTCAACATCACCGAGTCAGACTAACGGTCGCGACTACGGCTTCACCCACAATGCCTAATCCACTAGAGAAGCGATTTTTTCAATGCATATAATGCCGGGACAGACACAATCGACCCGGAGGTTCCTCTTTAACCAAGGCTATGCGAGTCCCTCTTTTTTGAGAGATCCGGTGCTCAAACATGAAAGGAATGGGATGCTATTCATGCATCCTAAATCCTAAAACCAAGAGGATAAGTGTCGTTACCTTTCGACCCCTCTTCCTAGCCATGGAGGAAAATTTGCCGGTTGAACACCACCGCAACGATCCCGCCTTTGCGGATCTGGACTCCGCTCGTGAAACGGGGCTCCGAAGCTTCGCCGGCGGCCGGATCTTGGCCTTCTTCCTCCTCCTTGCTCTCCCTTCTCTCTAGATTCAAGAGAGATAAAGAAAAAGGAAATAAGGGTTTGAGAACCCTATTCCCGGCCTTAAACTGCCAGAGAGGACCCCCAGCTGTCAGATCCCATCAAGAGAAAATGAACGCCACGATCGGGCCTAAAAAAAGATCTGGGCTGAACACGGGTTCAACACGGCTGTGTGCATGGCCGTGTCAACCATTCGCCATCGAACCAGAAATCCCTACCAATACACGGCCTTTGACACGGCCTCTGACACACCTGTGTCAGATCCGATACGGCCGAATCAAGGCCTGTGTCACGGCCGTGTACAGACCCTGCAAGCCACCCGAGAAGTACACGGCCAGGGATACGCCCGTGTCCAAGCCGTGTTCTATCTCGACGATTGTCGACCTAAAATCATCGACCTCTCGACGAAGTGTCGACACCCAAAACTACACGCCCTGTGACACGCCGTGTCACAGGCCGTGTCAGCCTACCCAAAACCCATTGGCCAAAACGACGCCATCGGTTCCTCTTCCAAGTTTTGGGGTGTTACAACCCAAAGTTAATTATTCTAACTATGAACATTAATTTTATGCTCTTTTTCAAAGCCTATGCCATTAGCGCCACTACATTTTACCCTAAGAGTTCATTCTCCTCTCGGATCATGACGTCTTATTATATATAAATTTCCAACAAAAGCTTAGTCTGCGTCAAGATATATGAGTCTCTTTCCTATAAGAATATACTTTTGTAATCAAACATTGCAAGAGCAAGCACAAATCGTGTCACCACTACATTAAGCTATGTTAATTTACTTTTATCCATTCACAATGTTAAGGTACTCAGTCTTGAGCGCGTCAAACGTGAGTATGTTGGTTGTAAAGATTTCAAGGATATATTTCTCGCCCTCACAGGATAAATCCACACACACTATTTTAGAATGTTTAATTCGTGATCGGTACTTATTTAAGGGGTCTAAGTTATGCATTATAAACTTATCCCTTCGCCACTTCAATATTTGGGAGATGCATGGAAGCAGTTTAGGGGGACATTTCAGGCATGATAAAACAATCATGTTGGTCGATGACAAGTTTT
This sequence comes from Platanthera zijinensis, assembly GCA_039513925.1. NCBI lineage: Eukaryota > Viridiplantae > Streptophyta > Magnoliopsida > Asparagales > Orchidaceae > Platanthera > Platanthera zijinensis. The sequence goes on from CM077092.1 coordinate 57,394,875, forward strand.
TTTTGCCATGATTAAGAAATGGTTAACCAAGTTGTGTGTAGTTGTAACACATGTCAACTTGTTAAGTGAAATAAGCACACATGAGTTTATATACATCACTTTCCATTCCATCCGTACCATAAGACGACGTTAGTATGGACTACATTTTGGGCCTTCCACCAACCAAACCACGACTCGATTCAATTCTAGTTGTGGTCGATTGTTGTTCAAAAATGATGCATTTTGTTGCTTGCAACCACACTAATGATGCATCTCACATTGCAACGCTTTATTTTAAAGAGGATTTTAGTCATAAGGGCTACCCAAAACTATCGTATCGGATAGAGACGTTAAATTCAACTCTTATTTTTGAAAAACTTTATGGATATTGGTTGGTACCAAACTCTTCTTTTCCGCAGCTTACCACCCCCAAATGGATGGTCAAACCGAGGTGGTAAATAGGAGTTTGGGCAATCTACTACGATATTTAGCGGGCAACCACAAGGGTACTTGGGGTCTTATTCTTATTCATGCCCAACTTGCTTATAATAATTCTAAAAACAGCACCACGGGTCTTTCACCAAACAAAATTGTGCATGGTTACAACTCACATGTACATCTTGACTTGATTATGTTACCTCTTACGTATAAATCAAGTTAATTTGCCCATGATTTTGCTCTTCACTTACATGTGTTGCACCACAAGATTCGTTGTTGGTTAATCATTACATACGATGCTTACTAGTCTCAGATGAATTTTCGAAAAAGACTCACTTTTGATGTTGGGGATTAGTCTTGGTTAAGTTAATTCCTGAATGATTACTCTTAATTGGATTCTATTAAGAAATTAGCCAACCGGCGTGCCGACCCTTTTAAGATTTTAAAGAAGTTGGGTGACAATGCGCACGTACTCAACTTGCCTATTGATTGGGGCATACAACCTTTGTTTAATGTTTCTAATCTTACACTATTTCATGACACACCGCAAGAATTACTTTTCCCCACTTCTTCTTCTTCTTCTCATGACCATTCACATGGGTTAGGGAGTGATACCACATCCCCACATTTTCCCATCTTGGAGATACCCCCTCACCTACTAATGAGGTTCCAGGTGATACTATGCTTGTTCTTAATGCTTTTTCCCAGCTCTTGAAAGTTCTCTTTGTTTTCGATCATATTTTGGATGACCAAATCATCGCTTCCACTGATGTCGGTGAGCACCACTACTTGTTCATTGGAAGGACCGCCCCATTTGTGATGCCACTTGGGTGATTGCTGAGGAGATGGAGCATCTTGACGATGACATGCCATATAGTTACCTCTTGGACCACTCACCGACAACGAATAGTTTTGAGTAGGGGAGGATTTATGGCGTCGACCCGACACTACTTGACAATGCGGCACACCACTACAACCTCCGACCAAATATGAGGATGGACTATCGCGACATGATTTGGTAAAACAACTCTTATTTTTCTAGATTTTATTTTATAAAATAATTTCTATTGGCTATTGCGAGTCTGATCGACCAAAATGTTAGGCGATCATGAACTAATTTATTTTCATGCATCTTATTTTAGGCTAAAACATTTAGATGACTAGGATTTGATCATGGAGATGTGTGGTTAGGAGTGCACCACTTGGGGATTATAAATACTCCTATCTTTGTCTTGAAGCCCTAATGAAAAGTGTTGAAAAACCCTTATGATTTATCTTATAATTTTTTTTAGTGATTTTACATCCTAGGTTTTTTTCCATGATGTATAAGTAGGGTAATTTGGTCTTAGAAGTCCTAGCATGTCATTTATATAAAGGACATAAGAAAGACATATTGAATATAAGATAAAAGTCATGAATTTCCAACATGCATCGAGTAGAAGTCGACACAACTTTGATTAGAAGTCAAAGCAACCTCAATTGAGATTCGACGCTACTTCAAATAGAACTCAGAGAAACTAAATTTGATAATTCAACGAAAATCAAAGGATTATATCGACGCATACTTCAATATGATATTGATGGAACATCAAATACATAGTGAATCTTACAGATAGTCAGAATTCGATGTTCCTTACATTAGAACTCAACGTTACGCCGACTGAATTTCTTAGCAAAATTAATTTTGAGGCTTCAATCAGAATTAAATCAAGAAGATGTTTTATAATAGAATCTTAGAGACATTAGAAGATTTCGATATATATATATATATATATATATTATATATAATATATATATATTATATATATATATAGTGTGTGTGTTGTGTGTGTGTGTGTGTGTGTGTGTGTATGTGTGTGTGCGATGAGATACAATACAAACAACAAAAAGAGAGATAAGAGGATCATGAATCATCATTGATTTCTTACATCAATCACCAACTACAAACGATCAAGAAATTCATATCAGATCATGATAGGTTGATTTCGACAGATAAATTTTGGAAGATCATCAACAATTGAATTTCTTCCATCAATCAGTCAATTGTTAGATTGTTTCTGAATCAGCTAAAGAGAATTTTCTTCTTCTTCTCAAGAGAAAATTGCATTAGATTTAGAGAAGATTCAAGGATAATCTTGAAACAGGGCTCATAATCTTTGATATTTTGATATTTAGAGATTCATCAGAAGTTCCATACATTATCATTGCTAGTCCTCAGAAATAAGCTGAGAGGACACATAGAGGATATTAATTCTTTCATTTTCTTCTTGCACTTTGTGAAAAGAGTTTTGAGAATCCCTCTTCAAAAGATTCAGTGAGAGGTTTTGAGAGTCTTCTTGAGAAAAGACTGAAAGTATCTAGCGCCTACCTAAATCACCTAGAGGGGGTGAATAGGTGATGTTTGTGTCTTTTTGCAGAATAAAAATCACTTTAAAAAACAAGCACACAAACACAGAGATTTATAGTGGTTCCCCGAGTTGGGTACGTCCACTTTCCCACCTCGCGTATCTACCATGAAGGGCTAGATTCGGCTACTTAACCAATCTCAGATTTCTTCAAATCTTACACCTCGGATCTTCAACTCCTATAACTCGGAGATGACGCTCCTACCACTCGATCCACAACTGGATCTACAAACTCGATCCACTAGCAGATCTACAAACTCGATCCACAAACGCATCTATAAACTCGATCCATAAACGGATCTACAAACTCGGAGATAAATCTCCTACAATATGAAAAAGAATATTACAACAAAGTTACAATCACAAAGACAAGAATTAAGATCTTCAATCCGTAGTTCTTTTAGAATTGTAGTTCTTGAAATCGCTATTTAAAACCCAAAACTTGTAAACTTGGAAGATCTTGAATCTCGAGTAGAATCTTAAAAGGACTTGATCTTGAGGAGTATAGATCTGTAGAGAGAAAGCAATCCAGTCGTGTATGTCGAAGAAGACGAATCGTAATGTTCGTCAAGGCCCGATCGCAAAAATGCGATGCATACAGAGTCGGTGGCGGACAGACGGTTTCCGATTTTGGTATTTTTTTTTCTAGGTTTGAAAATGAGAGAAAAATTACTATTGGGTAAAAGGAAATATCCCCTAAGTATTTATTGAGATATCCCTTCCAACGGTTATAAGAAAACTTCCAAAAATGAAACCTAGAATTTACTGTGCATGGCCGACCAACAACTCGAAACAACGATTTGAAAAATTCAAAAAAAGAACCTAAGTCAAATTTGTCGAGTATCGTCGAGTATCACTAGTATACTCGCCGAATGTTCTAAGATATACGATGAATAAGTCTTAGCCAAATCAGCTCAAGCCGACAAAACACTCAACGCCAAAACAGAGAGTCATACTTGATGAATTCATCGAGTATCACCTGGTATACTCGACGAATTCGTCGAGTATAAGCTAAATGACTCAAAGCACTCAATGTCGTTGCACTCAACACCTTTTGTTCACTCAACGCCAAAGGCAGCAATTCGACGAATATCGTTGAGATGAATCAACGCTCTCAAGGCCTTGATATTCGACGAATAAGACTTGAAAAATTTAGAGAAGTAGTGTTGACTAGACTCAACGAATTCGGCGTGTATCACTTAGCATATTCGACGAATTCAGAAAGTATCGTTAGATACATTCGACAAATTCGACGAGTATGCACGATGATACTTGGTGATTTTACTTAAAAGATTTTTCAATTCTTCAGCGATTTACCCTAAGTATAAAAGATGGATTCGACGGGTATGGGTAGGTATGCACGATGGATTCGACGAGTATCAAGCTGATACTCGATGAATTTGACGAGTATTCCGAACCATACTCGACAAATTTAACTTAGGAGAAATTTCTGTCATTCTGAATCTAAGCCTTGACCATCCTTGAGCCTTCTCTTGTACTTGGGATAGAAGTACACCCTAATAGAGAGATTATACGTGAGTCAACACATTGACCTACCCAATGCAGAATTACATTGTGAAGTCCTGTGTTTACTGACCCACCGTAACCTGATATTGTTGTACACTTAGTAATGAAAACCTGCAAGTACATAACTCAAAAGCAACATCAAATACAGTCATAATTCATCTTAGCTTAACTGGGTCTTTCTTCAAATCCGGGTTATTGTGGATACAATACCCAACAATCTCCCCCTATTTGAATAAGTCAGAACCCTATAAGCTAAGGTGAATTGTACATTACAAATAATAAAGTATTAAGACTTGAAAAGATAAAAGAAATTTAAAACAACACGCATTCCAAGACAATCATAGGAATCATATATATGTATGTATATATATCACAAATTGTTTATAGTTGGGGGGGGGCAACTCACAACTCAACACAAAATATAAATATTGGTCTAGCCTGCTCTGTCTCTTCTGTATCTGTCTGTTAAAATAAGCCTTTGACTTTGGAAAGTACTTTGGAGGGGCTGGAGGCATTGAATCAGCATCTCTATGATTTCTGAAGTGTATCCTTCTCTTTCTGCAGGACAGTTTGTACTTGTTCCATTCTTCTTGATCGTAGTGGTTTTGATGTTTTTCACCACCAAGATTGACCAAGGAGAATGTGTCTAAGATGATTCCTCTATAGATCATGCTCCAGACCTCTTCCATCTCTTGTTTGGTTCTGCTCGACCTGGCTTCTACCTTATTATAGACGGGCCTTCCCCATATCTTATCTGCTTGTGAACCGGAGGAGGGAAGTCTTCAACAAGTTCTACCTCTAGAGCCTCAGTAGCAGCAGAAACACTAACATGAGAAAAATCATGTGTGTCTGACTAGTAATAAAAGTAATCTTGGTGAGGATGAGTCTCATCATGAGCTGGTACAGGCACAACATGTACTTGACATCCTGTCAACTGACTATGGAACCACACATAAATGTGATAGATGTAGTCATTTACACCTTTTAAATTTGCTAACATTGCTACTTCAAGCTTATTGACCTTAGCTATCACCTTAGCTCCCAAGGAATCCTCCCCCTTTCTGACTTCTCCAGCCAGAGCATTTGCATAGGCTTGCATGCTATCATCATAATGTGCCATCGCTCTATTATGACCGTCAATCATAGTTTTGCCATCGCTCTCAACTCCTTTTCCACCTTGGGTAAACCAGGAGTCCAACTTGGCATCTAGCTTGTCAAATCTTACGTTAATCTTAGCTAGGACTTTGTTCAGATCTCTTTCTGTCTCTTCCACCTTTTTAAGAACTTTTTGCATGGATGAGTCAAAATAAGCTTTCTCTGCTTGGCTAACATTGCCTCGATGCTTTGCAGAAGTGTACTATCAGCAATCAACACTAGAGTTTCTGGGATGGGAGTGCTGGGCAGATCCTCACTAGAAGACTCATCTACCAGAGATAAATGAGCTCTGGAAGTATTAACATGATCTGCAGCGGCAGTTAGAGCTGGAGTCTGCTCCTCTGTAACTCCTTCCTCAATAGAAAGCACCACAACCTCCTCTGCAGCAGCAGTAGGTGCATCAGGCATCTTGCCTATCCTTTTCTCCAGGTTGCGCATAAGCCTCACAACCTCAGTAGCAATTGATATAGAAAGCTTAGGCACTTCCCCCGTAGAAGATGAAGCAGGAATAATTTCTAGGAGAGGGACTATCTGTAACATCCCAATTCGAACTAGACCCCCCGAGTGACTTGTGTCATTACATAACGGCCTTGGACATGATCTAAAATTGTTTTATCAGATTCATAATGATATTACAAGTCCAACAGAGTCATCCGTCCACGATTTCGACGTCATTTTGACAAATTTAAAGTTTAAGTAAATTGTCTGCAAACGCTTCGGAGAGCATAATTTGAGCAATCAAACTTGAAATGTAACATGGCTCATATCGTTACGTGCGTATCGGCGAGACGATCGTAACGAGCCTATTCGGGACAGTTTTTGTGTCCTCTAGAGTTTTGTATTGGCACTTGAACATAAAACTTAAATAATAATAATAATATTAAATATACTATGTACATAAGTAAAATTTAGGTTAAAAATAACTTACCCATGCCCTGCCCTTCCTCCCAGGAGCCCACCGTCTACGCTCATGACTGAGCTTCCTATCCTCTCCCTTGGTGTTATATCTATAGTTATTTTTAGGAGAGATGTCGACTCAACGGAGTCGGACTTGCGAGGCGAAGATCTCCTAGGAGGAGGCCGGCTAGGACTTGTGTCCTGTGGTAGAATCTTCAACCTTTCCTCACTTCAAATGAAGTTTGTGGACTGAGATCGTGAAGATAAATGGCCTCATGAGGGCGAATAAGGGTGGAGGGAAGTTCTGGAACTGTTTTGTGAAAGTGGTTAAAGGGGGAAGATGCGCGCAGAAATCTGTTTTCTGCGCGCAGCTAACTTTGTAGCCTTTTTAGGACATGATGCGGCCGGATCTGGGTCGTGGGCTTAACACAAAAGTTGTAGGCCACGAAAAGACCTTTCCAACGAATGGTTACACGCCTTCATCGTGTTTCTGTAGCCTTGGGAATATCCGATCGAAGTTGCTGTCCAGAAAGTGTCCTGCACTTAAAGTTCTTGGGTTGGTGTAGAATCGAGTTTGGCCTCGTAGAGACATTGTAACAAATTAATATTGAGGTTGGCTGAATTATTTTTATGCCTAACCGTGATAAATCAACGATTAATGGAATTTGTTGATAAATTCTTAGCAAACAAATGAAGTAGTGAAACATACTTGAATGAAAGGATTTGGTAGAGAGATCGTAGCAAAATAGTGTGAAGGTTTTGGTGGACTTAGTCTATACATAATCGTGATAAATAAAGGGTTGACGGGATTCAGTTGATAGACCCTTAAGTAAAAGAGGAGTTAGAGAACCACGATTGTACAAATGGTGTGGAGGAATTCAATGAACAAATGGTTTTGGAAATTTAATAAGTCAAAGATTAATGTGATTTGGTTGATAGATCCTTAAATGAACTAGTGAGTTGATGAGTTAGATTGTATAAACAAACTAGTTATGTGAACCGGTAAGGATGTGCTTTGATACTAGCAATGCGATGGATATTATGTGGAAGAGAATTGAATAAGGTTAATGCATACTTGCGGGATACATATGATTAATGGAACGTGTATTGTGATCCACTGCTTAGAGTCGTGTCTCCCTATGGGTAACAGTGAGTGTTGTTATGTTGTATAAGGTGGCTTGCCACCTAAGGTTTACAAGGAACCCTTGAGTGCTTGGATGCATAAAAATGTGGAAGGGTTGATAGTGCGTGAGTGTTTGCCGCACTAGATCGATAGTGTTGATAAGGGACTCGGTGCAGAGCTCTTGCGTGTTGTTGAGCATGAAATGTGAATAATAAAAAGGGGCTCAATGTGGAGCCCTGTATGTGAAATGCATGCGGTGTGAGTCGACACGCAGTGTCATAATCCTGAGTTAAGGATAGTGTGGCAGGTCTATGGGCTCTCCAGTTGTCACACCGACGAGAGTTGACAGATAGACTTTGGGAGGTTGGGCTTGGTCCTTGGTGTTCATTCCCGAGGCTCCTTCCGTGCCACATGGACGGTTGGGATTAGTCCTCGTGCTTTTTCTGAGGCTCCTTCCGGGTCACAACATAGGCCAGTACAGGGCTTGGTTCTCGGTGAACACCTATCTGAGACTCCTGCTGAGCCGTAGTACGTATGTGAGCTCCGCTGTTGTGTTTTTAGCGTTGAGGCATACGGAGGCCTAGGACAGGTAATGTGGATGCTAGCCTAGTAGTGGAGATGTCCGCTCTACTGTCACCGTCTGGCCATGACGGATGATGCCTGAGAGGTTACCTACCTACTCGAAAAGTGGGAACTACAAGTCTGTGTCGACATAGCAGTTGCATGTGCATGATCATGGGTGAGTCATTTCATTACATTCATATCATTACATGCATTACATACACAAGATCCTTATCATATAAGTTTGTATGGGCACTCCTATACGAAGAGTTACTTTACTGTTAAGCTGATTCTTTACTTATAAGTTTGTTAGAGCATTCTTATAAATAAAGTTACTTTCCTGTTGTAGATCTATATGCTTAGATGGATTGATATAGCTTGTGTAGAATTGCTAGAATACAATGCTGATAATATTGATATACATTACTTCTATTGCTACTCATGACATATATACTTACTCCATCTGCTTATACTACTGCTTATATAAATATATTGTACCTTTGTTCCATTCTCCGCTCGGTGCCGAGGAGTTGTTAGGGGAGCGGATGTGATAGCCACTTAGTCTTTATGACTAACGGTTGCTACATCTTCCTTTTTAGGAGGAAACCCCACAGACAGAACAACAACAGGTTATGCAGGAGGGAAGTCAGGCTAGGACAATAGAGCCTGATGTGATGGTACCGTCGTTGCCGTCGATGACTGATGTGAGTTTTGAGAGACTCGTGATGTAGCCCCTTTTGGCAAAGTTTTTATATACTCTTATATTTTCAGGAGCCTTTGTGTAGCTTCCTGCTTTTCTGGACTTTTTACTTTATGTGGATCATGACTTCTGTGTTTATTCTTTTATTGATGGGTTGACAGTATGATATTTGAGACTAGCCGGCAGAATAGGCATCTTGTGGTACATGTTAGCCTGTGTGCTGACGCTACCACAAGGCGGCTGTTCTGGGCATAATACTCTCCTCAGCCGTGTCTTGTGTTCCGGGAGGGGGGGTCTTACAAGGGTATCAGCTTGCAACGATCCTGAACTAAAGAAGTCATTAATTAATGGTGCCACCCCCATTTGATTAGTCAGTTTGGGGGCAAACTAACTTAGCGGAAGCAGTGGTGTGCCCATGTGGGATTCACATTAAGTATGTCCACTAACCCTTAGATATAGTGCCAACCTAACTAGGATAACACCCGTATTTGGCTGACCAAGACACTTTATGTCGTACCCTAGTTTAAAACTGACATCGGGTCTGGTATGTCCAGGCGATAAGATTCACGAGAATGACCAAAATGATAGAGTTGAATGCAAATATAATTGTCCAAGTATTACACCAGGATATCCTCATATAACTTCTTGTGAAGTTGGGAGCACCTTAAAGAGAAGTAGTACTTATAATCTACTGTTGGGAATAGTATGAGACTTGTAAGTTTGATGTTCGTACCCTTGATGTGGTGCTCCCCACTGTAGTTTACGTCAAATAAGACTGCGAGTCTAGAAAGTGACTATTTTGGGGTCGGGAACATGTTGACCCATAAAAGATTGTTGTAAATGGTAGCATTGAGGAGCTAGTACATGTATTATGTAAATATGTCTCAAGGGCTGATATAGTGGTGCTTCAATATAAGGATTTATATGGTATGAACCCCAAGTCAAGGACTATACACCACATAAGATTGTGCACATACATGAGATGAATGTACCGTGTTAGTGGCGGAAGAAACTCAGCCCATGATGTACTGGGGCTTATCTCTTCATTTATTGGGCTAGTTATGTACCAACTTGGGTTTCCCCTAGATCTTATTTTGAAAATGATGTGTCACAAACGTATGATATCAATGTTTTGTTTATTCAAATATTACGCGAGCGATGCTGATTATATTTAATCGGTGATTAAGATATTATCGCATTTGGAATATGGATTTATATTAATAATCATCCTTAGTGTTTTGACCTAGAAAGAGGTCACACATACTTGAGGTGCGGATAATAGACACTTATATGTTGAACTCTTCTCTGGATAATTACCCAAAGGACGTGAAACTTGATACCTACCATCATATCCACCATAGGAAGTGCTCCAAAATTGGGTGTAATTATTAGAGGAGCACGATTTCCCTAAATTTAGTGGGTTTAGTTAATAGTTTTTATTCACCAATACAATTATTATTGGACATATAATCTGAAGTTTAATGATTTGACTTTTTGAATTTTAAAAATGATGACCTGTTTGACCTTGTGACCAGCCATATTAAATGCTAAATTTCATGCGAATAAAATTGATTGTATTGATTGACTACTCATGCATACTTGTGTGAGATAAAAAAACTTGATCAAGTTGATAAAATTCGCACGTCGTTACATGTACAAAACGAGGATTTTTTGTCACAGTGGAAATTTGTATTTATCTGGGGCGTGTTGACATTGTTATACTAAATGTTGTTTGGATCACGATGAATTATATTAGAAGAACCAATATTGCAAAAGCTAAGATCATGATATGATCTTGGAAGTGGAGTCTAATTATTACTTGAATATATGAATACTAATCTCATGTGTATAATGATTTTTGGATATAAGTGATTTTAGATCCAAAGTGTAATCAATGATGAATTGAATAGCTAGGGACTTGAAGAGATATACCCACCAGATAGGAATCACATGCTTGTGGAGATAACATATTAATGATTATAGTTTAGTGGTGTTCAATTTTCCTAAGGATAGTATAACTTCATACCAATCTAGTGAAATTGTTATCTGAAGGTTTAAGGGTCATAGCCTTTATAAATAATTTTGACTTCTCGTACACACCCTCAACAAATTTAAGTTCGTTTACCTTCATTTGATCTCGGGTTGATCCATTTTTTGTATTGGGAAACCTTGAAGTCAGATAATTTAGTGATGAAATATAATCTTTATAATTAATAATTTGATTTGCCCACCAAGAAGCTTTCATGTGTTGTTAGTACACTGACAACACAACGAGCACTCAGATGATATTAATCTCTGGTGGTTATGTCAGAATGTTGATTCATTTAGGTTACCTTTCTTTTAAGTCGGACAAGCACTTAGGAGATAATATCATAATCAGTTAACTCGATTAATTGTTTTAAACTCCTTAACTTTTAGACTGAGAGTGTAGTGGAAAGAAAACGTAACCATGTCGATAGTATTGTGGTACCTCTCAGCGATCAATGGTTGGTCTGATGACCGCATGACAAATTTTGGGGGACGCCTCGGAATTTGTTAAGTTGGAGTTGTATTGATTATTGATCAAGAGGTATGTTTACAAAAGCGTAAAACTTACGAATAAATGATTCAAATCGTAACGTTCATTGTGCTAAGGTTTTTCTGCAGGGTTAGTTAGGTTAACAAACTCATCCAATTGTATCATATATGTGAGGTGAAATTTCCGGACCATGTAAGGTGTGAATAGGTGATTAGTAGATTGTACTCAAGATACTTTATATGTACACTAAACCCATATAGAGGCCTTGTTGTCTTATCCACCTTGTTTGACTTGTTGTCTTGTGTCGTATGCTGATATTCTCAAATTCAGCCTCCGTTCTCGTGAATTCAAAATAGGGGTGTCAATGCACTAGTCTGCGTATACAACGTTATTATATTGTAAACTAAATTGGATTACCGAGGAATTGTGTTGGAGACTCATGACTGGCAGTGCATAAATTGGTGCAAGGAAACCGTTAATGACACTTCCTGTAGGGATCTAGTGTTTCGAGATCCATTCCTACAAGGTGTAAACGAGATGTTGATTCAGTAGTTATTTTGGTTCATGGAACCTGTACTGAGATAGAGAGGTTGATAGCGGTAGTCTGATGATATCGTGGTTTTATAAATAAGTAGCCTGCATGATGTCGTACTCACTATGTCCTCGTGGAATATCTTCTTGTAGGTTATGCAATTGAATTTAAATCATAACTGAATCAGCTTAAACCAATGTAGTTATTTTGAAATAGTGCGTGTCACTATTAGTCCGTGCCTTACAAGATAGGAGGTGCTCATACAGTCTAGATTCAATGTACAAATTGTGACGATTGAGAATGTATATATGAGCTTGAAATTATTATGGGTGAAGTATCCATAACTGTACATGATGGGTATGTTTTACTCTCATCCGGAAAATCCTCGTAGCCCCAACCTAAATTTTGGGGACGAAATTGTTTCTTCGTTTATTGGATTTGTAACATCCCAATTCGAACTAGACTCCCCGAGTAACTTGTGTCATTACATAACGGCCTTGGACATGATCTCAAATTGTTTTATCAGATTCATAATGATATTACAAGTCCAACAGAGTCATCCGTTCACGATTTCGACGTCATTTGGACAAATTTAAAGTTTAAGTAAATTGTCTGCAAACGCTTCGGGGAGCATAATTTGAGCAATCAAAATTGAAATTTAACATGGCTCATATCGTTACGTGCGTATCGGCAAGACGATCATAACGAGCCCATTCGGGACAGTTTTCGTGTCCTCTAGAGTTTTGTATTGGCACTTGAACATAAAACTTAAATAATAATAATAATAATATTAATATTAAATATACTATGTATATAAGTAAAATTTAGGTTAAAAATCACTTACCCATGCCCTCTTCCTCCCAGGAGCCCGCCGTCTACGCTCATGACTGAGCTTCCTACCCTCTCCCTTGGTGCTATATCTATAGTTATTTTTAGGAGAGATGTCGACTCAACGGAGCCGGACTTGCGAGGCGAAGATCTCCTAGGAGGAGGCCGGCTAGGACTTGTGTCCTGTGGTAGAATCTTCAACCTTTCCTCACTTCAAATGAAGTTTGTGGACTGAGATCGTGAAGATAAATGGCCTCATGAGGGTGAATAAGGGTGGAGGGAAGTTCTGGAACTATTTTGTGAAAGTGGTTAAAGGGGGAAGATGCGCGCAGAAATCTGTTTTCTGCGCGCAGCGAAATTTGAAGCCTTTTTAGGAAATTATTCGGCCGGATCTGGGTCGTGGTCTGAACACAAAAGTTGCAGGCCACGAAAAGACCTTTCCAACGAATGGTTACACGCCTTCACCGAGTTCCTGTAGCCTCGGGAATCTCCAGTCGAAGTTGCTGTCCAGAAAGTGTCCTGCACTTAAAGTTCTTGGGTTGGTGTAGAATCGAGTTTGGACTCGGTAGAGACATTGTAACAAATTAACATTGAGGTTGGCTGAATTCTTTTTATGTCTAACCGTGATAAATCAACGATTAATGAAATTTGTTGATAAATTCTTAGCAAACAAATGAAGTAGTGAAACGTACTTGAATGAAAGGATTTGGTAGAGAGATCGTAGCAAAATAGTGTGAAGGTTCTGGTGGACTTAGTCTATTCATAATCGTGATAAATAAATGGTTGACGGGATTCAGTTGATAGACCCTTAAGTAAATGAGGAGTTAGTGAACCACGATTGTACAAATGGTGTGGAGGAATTCAATGAGCAAATGGTTTGGGAAATTTAATAAGTTAAAGATTAATGTGATTTGGTTGATAGATCCTTAAATGAACTAGTGAGTTGATGAGTTAGATTGTATAAACAAACTAGTTATGTGAATCGGTAAGGATGTGCTTTGATACTAGCAATGCGATGGATATTATGTGGAAGAGAATTGAATAAGGTTAATGCATACTTGCGGGATACATATGATTGATTGAACGTGTATTGTGATCCACTGCTTAGAGTCGTGTCTCCCTACGGGTAGCAGTGTGTGTTGTTATGTTGTACAAGGTAGCTTGCCACCTAAGGTTTACAAGGAACCCTTGAGTGCTTGGATGCATGAAAATGTGGAAGGGTTGATAGTGCGTGAGTGTTTGCCGCACTAGATCGATTGTGTTGATAAGGGACTCGGTGTAGAGCTCTTGCGTGTTATTGAGCATGAAATATGAATAATAAAAAGGGGGCTCAATGTGGAGCCCTGTATGTGAAATGCATGCGGTGTGAGTCGACATGCAATGTCGTAATCCTGAGTTAAGGATAGAGTGGCAGGTCTACGGGCTCTCCGGTCGTCACACCGACGGGAGTTGACAGATAGACTTTGGGCAGTTGGGCTTGGTCCTCGGTGTTCATTCCCGAGGCACCTTTCGTGCCAAGTGGACGGTTGGGCTTGGTCTTTGTGCTTTTTCCGAGGCTCCTTCCGGGTCACAACATAGGCCAGTACAGGGCTTGGTTCTCGGTGCACACCTACCCGAGACTCCTACTGAGCCGTAGTACGCATGTGAGCTCCGCTGTTGTGTTCTTAGCGTTGAGGCGTACGGAGGCCTAGGCTAGGTAATGTGGATGCCAGCCTAGTAGTGGAGATGCCCGCTCTACTGTCACCGTCTGGCCATGACAGATGACGCTTGAGAGGTTAGCCACCTGCTCGAAAATTGGGAACTACAAGTCTATGTCGATATAGCAGTTGCATGTGCATGATCATGGGTGAGTCATTGCATTACATTTATATCATTACATGCATTACATACACACGATCTTTATTGTATAAGTTTGTATGGGCACTCCTATACGATGAGTTACTTTACTGTTAAGCCGATCCTTAACTTATAAGTTTGTAAGAGCATTCTTATAAGTTAAGTTACTTTCCTGTTATAGATCTATATGCTTAGATGGATTGATATAGCTTGTGTAGAATTGCTAGAATACAATGCTGATAATATTGTTATACATTACTTCTATTGCTACTCATGACATATATACTTACTCCATCTGCTTGTACTACTGCTTATATAAATATATTGTACCTTTGTTCATTTCTCCGCCCGGTGGCGAGGAGTCGTCAGGGGAGCAGATGTGATAGCCACTTAGTATTTATGAATAACAGTTACTACGTCTTACTTTTTAGGAGGAAACCCCGCAGATAGAACAAAAACAGGTTATGCAGGAGGGAAGTCAGGCTAGGATGATAGAGCCTGATTTGATGGTACCATTGATGCCATCGGTGACTGATGTGAGTTTTGAGAGACTCGTGATGTAGCCCCTTTTGGCAAAGTTTTTATATACTCTGATATTTTCAGGAGCCTTTGTGTAGATTCCTGCTTTTCTGGACGTTTTACTTTATGTGGATCATGACTTCTGTGTTTATTCTTTTATTGATGGGTTGACAGTATGATATTTGAGACTAGCGCGCAGAATAGGCGTCTTGTGGTATAAGTTAGCCTGTGTTCTGACGCTATCGCAAGGCGGCTATTCTGGGCATAAGACTCCCCTCAGCCGTGTCTTATATTCCAGGATGGGGGTCTTACACTATCAGGTTCTCAACTAGCACTGGCTCGGAACTAACCTCCACATTATCAGCAGTTTTGGTCTTATCAGCGTTAAACTCCACCACCATATATTCAGCATCCATGTGGATATCATCCTCAGCAACGGAATTCTCCTCAGCATCATCAGCAAAAACCTCACCATCCAAATCATCATTAAATCATCTTCATCATCATCACCCACATCACCATCAGCAATAACAACCTCATCCTCTACAACAGTATCAGCATGTTCCTCCTCAGGCATCAACTCTTCAACAGCAGTCTGAGCCAACTCGGCAATCTCTGTCATCAGATTCTCTGGCTCTGGAACTGGAATAACTGACTCTGGAACTTCTAGCATTGAGTCTGACGACACACTCAAGGGAACTATGCTACTGGCCACTTGTGTGTCAACTGTCTCCCCCTTGATTCCTTCCATAGAACTCTCAGGAATTTCACTGGGGTGAGGAGAGGTAATCCTGACCTCAGTAGCATGTTCTTCCTCCTCCACAGCCAAATCTGGGGTCCCCCTTACCTAGTGATCCTCCTATCCCATCTTGAGAATATAGAAGAGTCTTTCTTCTTGATGTGATTGATAGACAGACCTTTGGTCATATCAAACCTGTCACCATCTAGCTGATTTAGGTACAGGCTGATAATCCTCCCAAAGTTAGGAGTGCAAAAGCTGACCTTGATTTTCTCAAACAACAATGCACCCCAATCAAGTCTCTTCCTGCAGATGATGGAAACAAGGGTATTGAACATCTCTGCGGAGAGATAGTCGTGGGACCCAGTCTTGCACAAGAAAACTTTACCCATGATGTCAGAAAGAAGCTCTCCTTCTTCATTCATCCCTTTGCGTTTAACTGCTTTTGTACCTCGGGGCAATCCAAAGAATAGAAGAGCTCTGGAGAAGTCATCCTCATCAAGGTAATCAACCTCATCACAAGTGGGAAGCTGCAAGTGCCTAGAGAGAAGTGACACTTTCACTTTTACTTTGGTATTTTTAACTTTGCTCTTGATGACCGCGTCTTCATGACGGAGCTTCGCATTATGGAAGAATTCAAGAACTTCCTTGTCCAGAACCTTGCATAGATGTTCTAGGATGAAGTAGAGTCCAACGGTCTCCAACATGAGGATAATGTTGTGGAATTCATACGAGGTGGAGGAAAATCCTGTGCGAACAAGTTCACCTCCCCTAGTAATCCGATGGTGCTTCGAGGAGCCATAAAAAATCGAGAACGTTGTAGTCTAATTTCTTACTATTATAGACTGGATTTCAACAACTGTTGGAATCGACGATAACACGGTTTCGGGAACACACCACGATAAGAAATCATCAGGAAATCCTTGTTGTACTGTCGACTAGGGTTAGGAAGTCATTCACAACCCTAATCGAGGAAAGAACAAACCTTAGACCATGGGATGAAGAAGATCCAGTTATCGCGGGAGCCGAACAATCACGATTTCTGATTCAGCGAGTCGGCTTGAGGGTTTTGTCGAATGAGGCTGTGCGATTGCCCCCTTGACTATATCTATATATAATATTAAAATTGTCTTTACGGCGCGTACCTGAATTCGTGGCTCTTCGGATCCAATATAGAAGTTTGTATTTTTGTCCTAAGTTGAATTCGGCGAGAACCACTGGTAGTCGAGTCCGATTCGGTGAGTATCGCTTTAATATCTGACGAATCGACGACTTGAGATCGGATACTCAACGAATTTGACTTGACACAATTTTCTGACTTTGTGAAATAATTCCCGAGTGAGTTCCTGCTTGCTTGTCCTTCTTCTTTAGTCTATCTTCAGCATGCCTAGTTCCATTTTGAAGAATGAGAACTTTGCCTTGTCCAATTGCTTTGTAAATATGTTCGTGATCTGCTTATCCGTCGGGACATAGCTGAGGGATATATCCTTATTCTCCACATGCTCCCGGATGGAGTGATATCGCACCTCGATGTGCTTTATCCTGCTGTGAGAGATGGTATTATTCGCGATCGCTATTGAGTTGGATGAGTCGCAATACATCAGAATTTATTTAAACTTAAAGTGGCAGTCCTCAAGTTAATTCAGGATCCATGTAAGCTCTACGCAACAACTACCCGCAGAGATATACTCTGATAGGGTCGTAGAAGTTACCACATAATTTTTCTTCTTACTGCTCAATGAAATAAGTCGTCTTCTGAGGAATTGACACATACTGGAAATGCTTTTCCTGTCATACCTACTACCTACAAAATCGACATCTGAAAAACCAATTAGCTCGACATCATTATTGCTCGGGTACCATATGCCAAGATTGGGTGTACCCTTAAGGTATCTTAAAATTCGCTTTGAAGTAATGTATTGAGATTCCTTTGAGTTCACCCGAAATCTAGCGCAAACGCATGTTGAAAACATTATATCTGGTCTACTTGCAGTAAGGTAGAGCAAGAATCTAATTATGCTTCTATACTTGGTTTCATCAAAGATTTCCCTTTCGCATCCTTGTCGAGAGACACAGTTGAACCCATTGAAGTCCTCATAGAGATTGCATTCTCCATTATGAATTTCTTAAGAATCTCCTTGGTGAACTTCGTTTGAGAGATAAAAATTCCGTATTTAGATTGCTTCACCTGAAGTCCTAAGAAATACTTCAGCTTTCCCAGACTGCTCATTTCAAACTTCCCTTGCATAAGTTTGGAAAACTTCTTGCAAATGTTGTCTTCTGTAGAGCCAAATATGATGTCGTCGACATAGATTTGCACTAGCAGAATCTTGCCATTTACTTCCCTATGAAATAATGCCTTGTCTATCTTTCCTCTTGTGAACTTGTTCTCAAGAAGAAAGCTAGAGAATATGTCATACCATGTTCATGGAGCTTGCTTTAAACCATATAGAGCTTTATTTAAGAAATAAACATGATCAGGGAAATTGAAATAAACAAAACCTAGGGGTGCGCTACGTATACTTCCTCTTTCAGATTCCCGTTGAGAAACGCTGACTTCACGTCCTTTTGGTAGACAGTGAAGCCTTTGAGGTCAGCATACACAAGAAACAACCTGATCGAATCAAGCCTGGCCACTATAGCAAAGGTCCGGTCGAAGTCGATCCCTTCTTCTTGTTTGTATCCTTAAGCTACAAGCCTGGCTTTATTCTTGATAATGAATCCATTTTCGTCCAGCTTGTTTCTGAAAATCCACTTGGTGCCAATCACGTTCTGTCCCTTAGGCCTAGGTACTAACTCCCAGACTTTGCAATGTTCAAACTGATTGAGATCCTTTTGCATAGCCAAAATCCAAGAAGCATCCTTGTTTGCCACTTCAAATTTCTTTTGCTCAACCTGTAACAGAAAACTAAGATGCATAATCTCATTAGCAGTACCTCTTCTAGTTCTAACTCTGTCACCTGGCTCTCCAATTATTTGATCAACTGGGTGATCTCTTAGGTGTCTGAACCCGAGATTTCTTGCTCTCCTACCAGCAGGTTCAACATAATTTGGTGCATCCTCTAGGGGTTGAAGCAATTCTTCCTCTAATGGTTCTTCATCCACCAAGCCTAGATCGACGATCTTGACCAAGCTAGGAGCTTCTTCCTTGACAACTTCATCCAAGCTTAGTTCCTTGAACCTTGTACCTGCATTTGCACCAATAACACTAGATGAGCTGCTTTGGAGTAGGCTTGTCTCATCAAATACAATATTGATTGACTCTTCTACCACCAGAGTTTTCTTATTGAAAATCCTATATGCCTTCCTATGGCTACTATAACCTTCAAAAATACCTTCAAAACATTTTTCAGTAAACTTCTTACGGTAATACTTCTCATTATTAAGTATGAAGCATTTACTTTCAAAGATTCTAAAATAGGACACAGTCAGTTTTCTTCCCTTCAATAACTCATAGGGGGTCTTACGATAGCTTTTGTTGATAAGTGCTCTATTTTGCACATGACAGGTTGTATTGAAATCTTAAGCCCAGAAGTACTCCGGAATTGAAGCGTCATTCAACATAGTTGTATATGCTTCAATTAGGGTTCTATTCCTTCTCTAATCAACTCAATTTTGTTGTGGAGTGTGCGGGGAGGAAAACTCATGAAAGATACCTTGGCTTTCACAGAATTTTGTCATGGCACCAGACTCAAACTCTGTTCCATAGTCACTTCTGATTTTGACCACCGAGCAGTTCAATTCATTCTGAATTTGCTGGACAAAATTAGTGAAAGAGTCAAAGGTGTCTGACTTGTGTTTCAGAAAGAACACCCAAGTAAAACACGATTAGTCATCAATAATTACTAATGTATAGACCTTACCTCCTAAACTGTGAATAGGCATAGGACCGAATAAGTCCATATGAAGTAAGTATAAACTTCTTGAAGAATCCTTTTCAGCAATACCCTTGAAGGTAACCCTTGTCTGCTTACCCATTTGGCATGAGTGACACAGACTCTCTTTAAGGCACTTAATGTTGGGGGCATCTCGCACTAGGTTGTGAGAAAATAACATATTTATGGTTTTTAAATTAATTTGTGTTAATCTTTTGTGCCGTTGGTCACAAAGAGACGCACTATCTTTTGCAAGAAAACATACTGGTGTAGAATTGTCTAAGCAAAGAAAAATTAAACAAAAAATATTTCTACTCTGAGTACCTGTTAAGACCGTCTCCAAATTTGCAAATGATTTTATCAAACACTTGTCCTTGCAGAACTCAACGATGTAGCCTTTATCACATAACTTACTTATGCTTATAAGATTATGGTGTAACCCTCCAACATAAGCCACATCTGTGAAAGAGACTACTCCGTTGGAGATCATACCATAGCCTTTTGTAGTTCCCCAGTCTGGCCCTCCAAAGATGACTTTTGGTCCGTCTTTGACTGGGGTGAAATCAAGCAACATGCTTCTTGTCCCGATCATATGTCGAGAGCATCCGCTGTCCAAATACCAGATAGAATTTTTTTTGGCCTTTGGACATACCTGCAAATATAAATCATTTTACCTTAGGAACCCAAACGTATTTGGGTCCTTGGCTCCTGGTTAGCTTAACACCACTAGGAACACTAACTCTGCGAGTGGTCAGCCTCACATGGTTAGCTTGTGGAGTTACAAAATTAGCAGGGTTATACCAACAATCTATGCCAAAATAACCAGTTTTGCCGCAACACCAACAGTCAAACCTATTGTACCTTCTCTTGTACTGCTGCTTTACTTTTTTTAGCATGAGGTCTAGTAGGGGCAACATACTTGGAGGTGGAAGCCTCCTGATTACAACATACACAGGGCTTCTCCATCTCCTTTGCCTGAGATTTTTGGCTTTTGGTTCCCTCTTATGGCTATGTCCATGAATATAAGGACCAAAACTCTTGAGTTCTATCTCTTTATAAGGTGCTTTAAAAACACTGTCACTATAGTCTCGGGTACGGGTCAATCCCTGGTATCTTTTCTTGGGCTCTACATAGGTAGGGCTAGCAAATGACCGTAGGACGACTCAAGATCAAACTTGTTTGTCGGAAAGATTACCTTCCTAAACGAAGGTTGACCTAGAGATGCCTTCCCCTTTTCCTTGACACTGGCTTTCTTGGCATCCTTAACTTTTCCAACTACGTGGCCAAGACCACTGCCCTTCTTTGGAGCCGAGAACTCATCAATGAGAGGGAGAACAGTCTTCGGCTTGGAGAAACTCTCAACAAGTTTTCTCTCCACCAAGAGCTTTTCTTCCAGCTCATCAAGATATTTCTCTTTCAGACTTAATAATTCAGCCAAGCTTTTCAATTCCTCTTACAAGGAGTGAATTTTACTTCTGAGAGGATTCAATTCTACAATTTCCTCCCTCAGGCTTGATTCCACTGCCTTGAGAGAAGCAATCTCTTTTGCTTGATTTTTGAATACCTTTCGGCATTTGTCAAAATCCTTCAAAAGGTTCTCATGCTGAACCATTAACTCAGACTCACCCTCTTCAGAAGAATAACATTCGTGACCATTAGTGGACGTTTTCGATTTCGAGAGTATAGTGTGCGAGTTTACCTTCCCGCGATACTCTGAGTCACCAGCTTCCTCGTCTGATTGAGCCATGGGCCCAAAGTAGGCTTCCTCATTCTCTGAGCTGGACTCGCTTGATTCACTGTTATTGAGAGTCTTGGACTTCTTGGCGACGAAGCTCTTTCCTTCCTTACTTTTTCCCTTGAAGGATCTCTTTTTCTCCTCTTTCTTGGAGCCCTCCTTCTTCTTGTATGGCATTCAACAATCATGTGACCTGTCTTAATGCAATAGTAGCACACAACGTTAGAGGAAGAGTGTTTGTTCAGTTTAGATCTATACCTGTCCTCTCGGTTATATCTTTTTCTGGAATGGTCACCATCACAATGAGATTTCCTGAAGTTAGTTGAGGATGACTGATTCTTCATCTGTCTCCTCTTACTTAGCAGTTTCTTGAACTACTTCGATATGAGAGAAAACTCTCTATCTGATAGCTCAGAGCAAGATGTGCTTGGCTCCGAGTCTTCTGTAGTGTCAATAACACGAGTTCTAACTGGAGAAACAGCTTTAGACTTCCTTGAACCTTAAACTTTTAGGGAAATCGACTTATCCTTGCTGGAAGTCTGGCTGCTTTTCCCTTCCTTCTTTCTGGTGTTCATTTGTAGTTCGTAGGAGAGAAATTTCCCAAAGAGGTTCTGGGGGTCAATTTCAGGCAGTTTTCCAAATTCTCTATTGGCTACGACATTGGTGTCCCAGTCCTTAGTCAGGGATCTCAAAAATTTGTCATTGAGCTCGCCATTAGTGAACTTATGACCATATTTCCTGAGGCCATTTACAATCTTAAAGAACTTCTCGAAGCTGTCAACAATACTATCACTTATTCCTTATTTGAATGCTTCGTATTCCTGATTCAGCAATAATCTACAGTTGTCTCTGACTTCCATGTACCTTCCATCAACACAACTAGGCAGTCCCACATTTCTTTGGTAGATTTATAGTGGAATAGATTCTGAAGTATTAAGACATCAACTGCACTTTCGATGATGTTATTTGCCTTCTTATCCAGATAGACTAAGGCAATTTCAACCTTCGTTAAGTCCATCATCTTCTTGAGGATCATGACTGTAGGATTCAGAGTTGATGGTTGAGTCAGTATGTGGTGTCCTTCCACAATATAAAAAATTCTTGGATCAGCAGCCTCCATGAAGAACCTTACTCGTTCTTTTCACATGGGAAAATTTTCCTTTGTGCACAATGGTAGCTTCAAAGAACACATGTTTTACTTCTGTCCATGATGACTAGACGGAATGTCTTGATGGTAGAACAGGGATCTTGTTCAAGGTGTTAACCTTATATTGAACACAACGCCCCTTTAATACCAATTGAAAGTATCTAATGTCTACCTAAATCACCTAAAGGGGGGGTGAATATGTGATGTTTGTGTATTTTCGCAGAATAAAAATCACTTAAAAAAACAAGCACACAAATACAGAGATTTGTAGTCGTTCCCCGAGTTGGATACATCCACTTTCCCACCTCGCCTATCTACCATGAAGGGCTAGATTCAACTACTTCACCAATCTCAGATTTCTTCAAATCTTACACCTCGGAGCCGCAACTCCTACAACTCGGAGATGACGCTCCTACCACTCGATTAACAACTGGATCTCCAAACTTGATCCACTAACGGATCTACAAACTCGATCCACAAACGGATCTATAAAATCGATCCACAAATAGATCTATAAACTCGGAGATAAATCTCCTATAATATGAAAAAGAATATTACAACAAAGTTACAATCACAAAGACAAGAATTAAGATCTTCAATCCGTAGTTCTTTTAGAATGGTAGTTCTTGAAATCGCTTGTAGAACCCGAAACTTATACACTAGGAAGATCTTGAATCTCGATTAGAATTTTCAAATGACTTGATTTGGAGGAGTATAGATCTGTAGAGAGAAAGCAATCCAGACGTGTATGTCGAAGAAGATGAATCACATTGTTCATCAAGGGCTGATTGGAAAAATCGCGATGCGTACATAGTCGATAGTAGCCAGACGGTTTCTGATTTTGGTATTTTTTTAGGTTTGAAAATGAGACCAAAATTATGATTGAGTTGAAAGGAAATGTCCCCTAGGTATTTATAGAGATATCCCTTCCAACGATTATAAGAAAACTTGCAAAAATGAAACCTAGAATTTACTATGTATGACGGACCGACAACTTGAAACAATGATTTGAAAAATTCGAAAAAATGACCTAAGTCAAATTCGTCAAGTATCGTCGAGTATCACTAGTATACTCGCCGAATGGTCTAAGATTTATGACGAATAAGACTTAGCCAAATCAGCTCAGGCCGGCAATACACTCAACGCCAAAGCGAAGAGTCATACTCGACGAATTTGTCGAGTATCACTTGGTATACTCGACAAATTCGTCGAGTATATGATAAATGACTCAATATACTCAATGCCGTTGCACTCAACACCTTTTGTTCATTCAATGCCAAAGGCAGCAATTCGACGAATATTGTCTAGATGACTCAATGCTCTCAACGCCTTGATATTCGACGAATAAGACTTGAAAAATTTAGAGAAGCAGCGTTTACTGGACTTAACAAATTCAGCGTGTATCACTTAGCATATTCAACAAATTCGGCAAGCATCGTTTGATACATTCGACAAATTTGATGAGTATGCACGATGATACTCAGCGAATTTTACTTAATAGATTTTTCAATTCTTTAGCGAATTTACCCTAAGTATAAAAGATGGATTCGACGGGTATGGTCAGGTATACACGACGAATTCGATGAGTATCAAGCTGATACTCGATGAATTCGACGAGTATTCCAAACCATACTCGATGAATTTTACTTAGGAGAAATTCCTGTCATTCTAAATCTAAGCCTTTACCATCCTTGAGCCTTCTCTTGTACTTGGGGTAGAAGTACACACCAATAGAGAGATTACACGTGAGTCAACACACTGGCCTACACAATGAGGAATTACATTGTGAAGTCCTGTGTTTACTTACCCACTGTAACCTGACATTGGTATGCACATAACAATGAAAACTTGCATGTACATAACTCAAAAGCCACATGAAATACAATCACAATTCATCTTAGCTTAACTGGGCCTTTCTTCAAATCCGGGTTATTGTGGATACAATGCCCAAAAAAGATTCAGATTGTATTGGTTCAAGATCTCCTAATCAAAAGATCTGGTATCGGTTCTAAGTGTCTCCTAATCAAAAGACTCAGACACTGTGATAGTGAATTTCGACCAAGGGGGTAGAAAAGTGGATGTACCCAGATTGAGGGGAAACTATTATAATCTTTGTCTTTTGTGTTTTTGTGTTTATTATTAATTTTGTGCTGTGATTTTATTTAACCATGTCTATTTCTGGTAAATTGTTAATGTATATACAAATTTTGTGAATTAAACTAATATTTGAAACAAAATTTTAATCTCTATTCACCCCCTCCTCTAGAGAAAACTCTAAGGAATTTAACAATTGGTCTCCTATTTAAATTGATATCAGAGGGAGGTTGATCATTATTAGGTTAATCAAGAGAAGATTAATTAATAAAAAGGTTAACACCTTGATCAAAAGATCATCTCAGTTGCATTAGTATATATATATATTCATTTAAACTTTAAAAAAATATCTTTAAATATATTCAAAGGATTTGCATCTACTACACCACCAGTGTGTAATCTTGAAAATTTTACACTATGAAAAACCAAAATTAGATTATGCATGTACTCTATCGATGAGAGTATATTTGAATTAATTTTGACAGGAGCACCAACGCCATACAGGAAGAATGCAGAGGAAATATAACTACAAAACCTTTACCTATAAGAGAATGGACATAAATGGAAAAAAAAGATTGGGATGCAAAAGTTATGAACATACTTGTTTCAACTATGCCTGATGATGTATTTCAAAAAGTTGCTGATTGTCAGTCAGCAAAATAAATATGAAAATCACTTTCAAGAATTGTTGATGAAAGTGTATATGAGAAAAAAAGTATAAAAGATCACTTTTAATCTCATTATGAGAATTTTCAAAAGATAACTTATGAATCTGTAGCAGAAATATATGACAAATTCAACAAGATAATTAATGAACTGAAAGGATTGAATAAAGATATATCTTCATTGAGATAACTGATAAATTACTTATGTGCTTCCCAAGTACATGTTATTCTAAAATTTGGGCAATCAGAGAAGCAAGATGTTATAAAGAAATTACAACAGATGCTTTGCTAGGAAAGATGAAGTCATATGAACAACTATTGAAGAATAGAGTAGAAGCAGAAGTTAAGGAGAATAACTTAACATCTAGTGAAAAATTAGTTGCCTTCAAAGTTGCTGAAGATGAAGCATCTATTTCAAAACATGAGATGTTCAATCTTCTAGCAAAAAGATTCAAAAGGTGGATAAAGTTAGAAATTTCAAGAAGAATAGATTTAAGCAAGCAAAAGTTTGACATGTAGAAAACTAGGACATATAATGAGATAATCTCCTAATAAGGAGATAACCTACTTTACATATAGAAAACTAGGACATATATCTACAGAATGTCCAGATCAACAAAAGGAGAGATCAACTATCAAGGATCAAAATAAGAAATACCTAAAAAGAAAGGATAAGAAGAAGGGAAAAGGTTTCATTACTAAAACCTTGAGTGATACAAGTTGTAAATCCAGCTCTTCATCAGATAATGAAGAAGAAACTACTACTGAAGAAGCATGTCTCATGGCTCTAGAGACAAAATCAAACCTTAATATAAATGAGGCACCTGATTATTTTCATGATATTTATTCTACTTCTAATGATTTTAGAGTATGCTTTAGAGATTTCAGTATAAATCAAATAGAATTAGAAAAGGAAATTAAACTATAAAGGCAAAAACTAAAAGTATATGAAGATTGTCTTGATGATAATCAACAAATAAAATAGGATAAACTCTTAAAAATTGAGGCAGATAGCCTGAAGGAACATATGAGTAAGTTAACTGAAGAAAACTCTTTATTAAAAGAAGAAATAGCAAAGGCAAAAGTCTTTGAAGACTCATTGAATAGAAAGAGTAATCAACTTAAGAACATTACTGAAAACCTTAAGAAAAAGTTTGATCATTTGGGTTTAGGAGCAAAACCTCATAGGATAGTAACAATTAATTATAAACCTACTTGAAAAAAAATCTTGTACCATTTATCAAATCAAAGAAAGTACCATTCAAAATAATTCATAATGACTATCCTGAAAGAGCAATAAGTTTTAATAATGATAAAAGTAAATTCAAAAGAAAAAGTGTTGTATATGATCAACCAATAATAAATCAGAAACAAAAATTGATAGATTCAATAAGACTGGAACATAGATCGACTTAATATCAACGCAACTCTTGTGAAACGTCGACTTCAAATCGACGCATTACAAATGTTGCATCGACTTCAACTCGACGTATATATCTGAAAAGCAATTATTCTTATAATAATAACTCTGTAAAGGATGTTTCTCAAGATTGCTTTATTAAAGGGCATATAACTTGAAGTTATTAGTTTAATAGACCGACACTATTTTATCCCAAGGGGTATTATAAAAGGCCATCATATACTTTCATTACACCTTACAATGGAAAAAGAAGTAATGAGTCCAAGGTAACCTGGATCCCAACTAATGTTTAATCATATATACAGGAAAAAGGTTGTCCTTCCAAAAAAACAACAGTTGTATTTGGACAGCTAATGCTCCAGACATATGACTGAACAAAAAGAAATGTTGATTAATTTCAAGTCTAAAAATGGTCCCAAGGTAGTGTTTGGTGATTCCAATTATTGTCAGACTAAAGGTTATAGTATGATAAAAATTGGGGATATCACCTTTGCTAAAGTAGCTTATGTTGAAGGACTTCAACATAATCTGATTAGCATTAGTCAATTATGTGATGGTAAATACATGGTTATGTTCACTAATAACCTTTTGCCAAATAATAAATTCTAGAGCAGATAACATTGTGTTAACTAGTTCTAGAAAAGTAATATATATGTTGTTGATTTTAGTATTTCTAACAATGAATTACGCCTATTCAATACTGAAGTAGACATTAATGAACTTTGGCATAGGAGGCTTGGTCATCTAAACCATAAGACCATATCAAGTCTTTCAAATAATGAGTTAGTAAGAGGCTTACCAAAAGGAAAGTATAGAAAAGTTAATCCATGTAGAGCTTGTCAGCAAGGTAAATAGGTAAAATCTTCATTCAAACTAATTGGTAAGAATGATTCTCCAAGAATTTTATACCTAATACAAATAGATTTATTTGGTCCTCTTACCATTCAAAGTTTAGGAGAAAAGTCTTTCACTTTTGTTATTGTGGATGATTTCTTAAAGTTTAGCTGGCTGTTCTTGTTAAAAGCAAAGTCTTAAACCTTCACAACTTTTACAAGATTCATAAAACATAATCAATCTGGATTTAATACTAAAGTGTCTTTGATCAGAAGTAATCATGGGACAGAGTTTGAAAATCAGTTGATCTATA
Source organism: Platanthera zijinensis (assembly GCA_039513925.1). Lineage (NCBI taxonomy): Eukaryota > Viridiplantae > Streptophyta > Magnoliopsida > Asparagales > Orchidaceae > Platanthera > Platanthera zijinensis. The sequence continues at coordinate 57,422,715 of CM077092.1, forward strand.
GATTCTTTAAAGATGAGGGGATAAGGCAAAGCTTTTCAGCTCCTAGAACTCCTCAACAAAATATAATTGTAGAAGGGAAGAATAAAACACTCATTAAAGCTGGAAGAACTTTGTTAATAGAGTCCAATCTGCCTAGGTCCTTTTGGGCTGAAGCAGTTAACACTATTAATTATATTCTTAATAGAAGTCATATCCACAAGACAAAACTAAAGACTACTTATGAGCTTTTGGAAGGTAAGCCACCTATAATTTCTTATTTCAGAAATTTTGGCTGTGTTTGTTACATTCTTTATAATGGGAAAAGTTATCTAGTCAAATTTGATAAGAAAGCTGATGTTGGAATATTTTTGGGGTATTCTTTATCAAGCAAAGCTTATATGCGTTATAATTAAAGAACTCTCAAAATTGAAGAGTCCATGGATGTATTATTTCATGAAACTCATACTTGTTCCGAAGGGGACTTCCACCAAAGATTTATTGCAGGAACAGACTGTTATAGATGAAATTTTTAAAGAATTAAAAATTGAAGAGAATATAGAAAACTCATCAGAAAAAACATAATCATCAAAAAGAAAATGATGCAGAATGGTCAGATGATGAAGTACCTATAGAAGAACATGTTAATCCAACAATTACTGAACAGGTTAATGATGAAGAAGTTGAATTACCTTATGAAGATGGAATAGAAGAATAATTTGATCATGTTCCAATTTCTCAAATAAGAATTGATTCAAATAGATCAATTCTAAAAGATCATCCTTCATCAAAAGTCATTAGAAATGTGAATCAAGGGGTAAAACTAGAAAACAACTATCCACTAGAGTGATGCTGCAGTGCTTCCTATCACAGTTTGAATCCAAGATGTTTGAAGAAGCTGATACTAATCCACACTGAATTATAACTATGCAAGAAAAGCTTACACAGTTTGAAAGAAATAAAGTATGAGAACTAGTGGGAGCCCAAAGAATTACCTAGTTATTGGAACCAAATGGGTATTCAGGAATAAGATGGATACTGATGGAGTGATAGTGAGAAATAAGGAAAGACTAGTTGCTTAAGGATATATGTAAGAGGAAGGAATTGATCACAATCAAATATTTTCTCCAGTAACAAGGCTAGAAGCAATCCGATTGTTTCTAGCCTATACAACTTATAAAAGAATTAAAGTATACGAAATAGATGTCAAAAGTGTCTTTCTTAATGGATTTCTGCAAGAAGAGGTTAATGTAGGACAACCTGTAGGTTTTGTCAATCCAACTTATCCTTCTTATGTTTATAAATTGAACAAAGCACTTTATGGTCTAAAATAAGCTCCAAGAGCCTAGTATTAGACCTGATCCATATTTCTCTTAGATTACTCATTCACAAGAGAAAAGATGGATAAACACTTTTCACTAAGACACATAAGGAAAAACTGCTCATTGTCAAGATTTATGTGGATGATATTATATTTGTTTCAACAAATTTTAGATTATGCAAAAGGTTTGCTGACCTAATGTAATTCAGATTTGAAATGAGTAACATGAGTGAGTTATCCTTCTTTCTTAGTTTATAAGTACAACAGAACAATGAAGGTATCTGCATTTCTAACACTAAATATACTAGGGAATTGATAAAGAAATTTGGCATGGAAAATGCTTCCACTATGGAAACTCCCATGACTACTAATGTTGTTCTAGATAAGGATGTTTCTGGTAAGTCTGTAGATTAGAAAACATATAGAGAAATTATTGGCTCTCACCTTTATCGTACAGCTGGCATACCTGATATAATGTTTGCCAGAGATCTCTATGTAAGACTTCAGGTTGATCCTAAAGAGTCACATCTTAGTTATGTAAATTTTTTTTTAAGATATCTTAAGGGTACACCTAAAATGGGATTATGGCATCCTGCAGAATCAGAATTTGAATTATATTGATATTCTGATACCGATTAAAGCAGGATGTAGATGAAAGTCTTTGTTTTCAAGATAGCTTGCAACCTAGGGGGGTGAATAAGTTAATTGATGTCTTGTGACTTTCTTTAAATTTTTTTTTCTGTTACTTAGTGTGTTGTCATGTTTTTAGCTTTTAAGAACCTACAAAAAGGAAACAACACAGAAAAGCACACACAAAAATTATAGTGGTTCTCCAAATTATGGGTACATCCACTCTCCTCCCACCTTTCTAAATTTTAGTTAGATAAGGCACTTCTCCAAAACTCAACTCAAAGAGCTTACACCTCAGAACCCTCAGGATATCTCAACCTCTAAGACTTACAACTCAAGCACAAGTGCCCTACAACTCAATGATCAGCAGATCACCTACCTCAGGCAAAAGGCCCTACAACTCAGGCTGGGAGGACAACCCTACCACAAATCCACGAAGGATCCTACCTCGGAGAGAATGACTCTCTTACCTTAGGATGTTAAGCCCTACCTCATATCTAAAGGATTCTACAGCTCATGCACAAGTACCCTACCTCAGGCCAAAGGTCCTACAGTTTAGATCCAAAAGGATCCTACAGAAAACAGTGATTTAATTAATTTGACATAAAAAAATTTCTTTGTGTCCTTTCTTCATAACAGCAGGAAGAAATTCTGCCTCTGCTGGAAGAATCTCAGAATGTAAATTCTGAACTTGCTGAAGAAGATGGAAGAATGGCTAGGCCTTGAAATCTTCAATCAGCTAACTGAACACACAGAAGACTGAATGCTCTCCTTTTATCTTTATCAGAAGTCTTTCTGATCTTGCTGTAGCAGAAGAAAAGTGTTATAACTAACTGAACTTTTTGTTCTGCTTGAAGGCTTTAAGCTTTTTCTCGGCAATAATGGCGAGGAAGATGAAGTCGAGCCGCTATTTTTCGTTTTGGATAAAACCCTAAAAAGTTGAGTTCAACATCTGAAGCTATCCCTTTATGTCTTACACTGATTAACGGCTCCAGGAAGTAGTAGGGACCACCTGCAGCAGATAGCTGCATCTTACTTTAACAGAAGAAGTCGTACAGTAGACTTCCGACAGTGTTTGTCGTATTCTGTAGCTTTCCCACACTTAATTTGAACTATGTTTACTTTGTTGACTTTAATGATGTCACCATCTGTGGACTTAGCAAAATCAAACATCTTTAGTATAGGCGTTGAGTGAGTAAGCTTCACTCAATGCCAAAAACTTGGATAAATTTTCTGTCACTAGACGTTGAGTGAGCAACCTTCACTCAACGCCAAAACACTTAGAAAAATTTCTCTACCATTAGGCGTTGAGTGAGTAACCTTCACTAAATGCCAAAACACTTAGAAAATATTCTAGTCATTAGGCGTTGAGTGAGTAAGCTTCACTCAATGCCAAAACACTTAGAAAAATCTTTTTGCTTCTTGGCGTTGAGTGGGTAAGCTTCACTCAATGCCATACCACTTAGAAATGATTCTAGTCACCTGCACTGAGTGAACAATCTTCATTCAATGCATTTGGACTTAGCCGATTTTCCTGCTTGGGAAGGGTTGAGAGTGTTGAGTGTGTCTTCATCACTCAATGGCGTATTACTTAGACAGATTTTTCCACTTGGCGTTGAGTGAGTAAGCATCACTCAACGCCAAACTACTTAACAGATATTCTTCTATTATCTGGCGTTGAGTGAGTAAGCTACGCTCAACACATTTGTACTTAGCCAAATTTCTGTGAAATCACAGTCTCATACTAACTAAGGTTCAGTCAACATTTTTTATCACATGGCGTTGAGCGAGTAAGCTTCACTCAATGCCTGTGGACTTAGTCAAATATTTACATAGATTTTCTGTGGCTTTGACTAACTGAGCTATACTCACTGATTTATGATGTATGGCATTGAGTGAGTAGACTTCACTCAACGCATGTGGACTTAGCCATATTTCTGCCTGATTCTTATTAGACTTTGACTGTCTTAGCCTATCCCATAGTTTTTTGCTGTATGGTATTGAGTGAGTAGACTTCACTCAATGCCTATGGACTTAGCTATATTTCTGCCTGATTCTTGTTAGGCTTTGACTGTCCAAGCAATACTCAATGATTTTACTCACCTGGCATTGAGTGAGTAGACTACACTCAACGCCCGGGGACTTAGGCAATTTCTAGCCTATCCAGCATTTTCACTTTGTGACCAACTGTCACATCACTTGGAAAACATGTCCTATCAATGTTATAAGGACCAACTTGCATGCATGAACTTAAGCATACATCAAATACCACTTTGTGTATGTCATTAATATGATTGACTTCTTCAAATCTAGGACATTGTGGGCAATGGACATAACAATCTCCCCCTATTTGAAGAATTCAAAACCCTCAATCAATAGAGTCAATGACATGTACTAGCATATACAGAAGTAAAGAATTAACTTGGAAAATTTAACTAAACAAGAGAAGGTTTAGTTACCACACTTCCTTGCCAGCAGGGTGATCAACATCATACCTGCTCCCCCTGAATTGCTGCTACCTGGTCTTGATCAATTTGATCATATCCTTATCATAGTCCCGATATCACTTGTATCCTTCTCCTCCTGTTCTATGATACCAAATTCATATCATATCCTTCTCCTTCCCCTTTTTGACTTCTGTAAATAGCTAGGGAGGTTATGATCTTCTGCTCCCCCTTTTTGAATACAAATAAGCAGCAGTTGAACCACTTGAGAGTGTTGGAGCAGTGCTGGACTTGCTCCCCCTCAACTGAAGCATCATCTATCATGTTTCTTTATAGAACCTTTAGTCTACTTCATATGGATAGTGCTTCAACCAGCATGATATAACTCAAGATGTACAATCTTGAAGGATCTTCAATTTCCTGAAGTACTTGTCCACCTGCAAAAAATAGTGTAACTTGCAACACCATGAGTAGCAACTGAAGCTATACTAGGTTCAACATACCCAATTCAAACTTGAAGGTGTTGAACTATGCTTCATCAAGTGGCTTAGTGAAGTTTTCAACCACTTGTTTGTCTGTTGGGACAAACTCAAGGTTGATATCTTGACATTCCACATGCTCCCTAATAAAATAATATCTAATCTCAATATGCTTAGTCCTATTATATGAGACATGATTCCTAGCAATTGAGATGGCACTAGTAGAATCACAATATAAGGGACTTCTACTTATCTGGAGGTTATAATCCTGGAGACGATGCTGGATCCATAATAATTGAGCCCAGCAGCTGCTTGCTGAAATGTACTTTGACTTTGCAGTTGAGATTACAACACTTATTCTCTTCTTGCTTCTCCAAGACACTTGTCTTCCTCCCAAGAATTGAAAGGTACCAGAAGTGCTCTTCCTATCCTCTTTGCAGCCTGCAAAATATGCATCTGAATAGCCAGTTAGTTCAAACTCCCCATTCCTAGGGTACCATTGGCCAAGATCTGGTGTTCCCTTAAGATACCTCAAAATCCTCTTTGTAGTAGAGTAGTGAGTTTCTTTATGGCAAGCCTGATACCTAGCACAAACACATGTAGCATACATGATGTCTTGCCTACTTGTAGTTAGATATAGAAGAGAGCCAATTATCCCTTTATACACAGTTTCATCAACAGTTTCCCTCCCTCATCTTTGCCTATAGGCATACTTGATCCCATTAGAGTTTTCATGGTGGAGGAATTCTCCATACCAAACTTATTGATTAACTCCCTGGTGAACTTATACTGCGATATGGAAAAGCCATCAACAGTCTGTCTAACTTGGAGACCAAAGAAGAACTTAAGTTCACCCATACTGCTCATCTCAAACTTCCCTTGTATAAGTTTAGCAAACTTCCTACATAGGTTGTCATCAGTAGATTCAAAGATAATATCATCTACATATATCTAGACTAGGATGATCTTACACTTAGATTCCCTTAGGAATAAGGTCTTGTCTATCTTTCCCCTTGAGAATTTATTCTCAATGAGGAAGCTAGACAAAGTCTCATACCATTCTCTAGGGGCCTAATTTAGCCCATATAGAGCTTTCCTAAGTCTATAAACAAAATCAGGTGAGTTAGGAACAACAAAACCTGGAGGCTGCTCAACATAGACTTCTTCTTTTAAGTCACCATTCAGGAAGGCTGACTTCACATCTATCTTTTAGACCTTGAATCCCTTGTTTGTTGCATATGCAAGGAACAGTTTGATGGCCTCCAATCTTGCTACAGGCGCAATGGTTTGATCAAAATCAATACCTTCTTCTTGCCTGTACCCCTTAGCTACTATCTTTGCCTTGTTCTTGATTATAACGTCATTTTCATCAAGTTTATTCCTGTAAATCCACTTGACTCCAATGATATTATGTCCTTGTGGTTAGGGAACTAGCTTCCAGATCTTGCATCTCTTAAACTGATTCAGTTCCTCTTGCATAACAACAATCCAGAACTGAATTATATTGGCCTCTTCAAATTTATTTGGCTCAACCTGTGACAGGAAGCTTGAGTATAGTGCTGTGTTGATACTTCTGCTCTGGTCACTACTCCTTTTCTTGTATCACTAATGATTTGGTGTCCTGGATGGTCCCTCAGATGTCTTATTGCTGGAGGCAATCTAGCTTCAGCTTCAACTACATGTGCAGCTTCTTGCTGCTCTTCATTCATCTCATTAGTGTATGACAGTTCTTCTACTAGAATGTTCACTTTATCTTGGATAACTGGAGCTGCTTAATTGATGGTCAACTTGTCCATCATCTGTTCGGTACCTGCAGTACTAGAAGAGGAGCTTGGCAGCTCTCTATTAATCATAATAGACTCAACAAAGGCTATATGAATAGATTCTTCTACAACTTGGCTTTTCAAGTTATAGATCCTATAGGCATTGCTATGATTGCTGTACCTAACAAAAATCCCATCAAAGGACTTGGCAGTAAACTTAGTCACATAGTATTTCCCATTATGAAGCACAAAGCACTTACTCTAAAGATTTTGAGATAGCCCAGGTTTGGTTTTCTGCCTTTCAAGATCTCATAGAGAGTCTTTTTGCGGCTCTTGGTGATAGAGGCCCTGTTGAGGACATGACATGCAATATTAACTGCCTCAACCCAAAAATATTCTGGGAGAGATGTATCACATAACAATGTTCTTCTAGCCTCTATGAGAGTCCTATTTTTCCTCTCAACAATCCCATTTTGCTGGGGAGTTCTTGGAGAAGAAAATTCTTGATGAATCCTTCCTTGGTGCACTTCACATTAGGACCATTCCTAACGAGCTCTTGACTAAAGAGTTTGCCAATAGTCTTATAATTCAGATGAGCTAGCCTCTTATGCCATTAGACACAATATGAGACTTTCTCATTTGCCATTAGAAAAATAGGAGAGTCTGTTTCTAGACAAAGAAAGTTTAAATAGTAAACATTTCCACTCCTAGTGACTGTCAAGATGACCTCTTGGTCACTTGACCTCTTAATCAGACACTCATCCTTGTGGAAGACAATAACATAGCTAAGATCATAAAGTTGGCTTATGCTTATGAGGTTGTGTTGCAACCCTTCAACATAAGCCACTTTTGTGATGGTGACTATGTCATTGGTGATCTTACTATAGCCTTTAGTCACCCCTCTATCTAAACCACCAAAGATGACATTGGGTCCATCTGTCACTGGAGTGTACTCCTTTAAGTTACTCCTTGTACTAGTCATGTGCCTGAAACAACCACTGTCCAAGTACCATATTGGGGTATGACCACTTGAACTAACCTGTATCACACAATTTACTTTAACTTAGGACCTCAATTTTTATTGGGTCCTAGGTGCATGTTAGTCTTATAATGAACTTGTCTACCAACAATATTTCTGACTGGTAGACTAACAGCTGCTCTTGGCATATTTGGATTGTGCCAACAGTTTAAAGCAAAGTGGCCCACTTTGCCACATCACTAATATTCATGAATATTGTATCTTCTCTTCTGTGCAGGACTAGCAGTTTGGTTAACTATTGGATGAACAGTAGGAAGAGGAGCAACAACCTTTTTCAGATTCCTTTTAGCAAGGATCTGACTGAAGGTAAGTCTTCTAGTTGGCTTGTTTTGGCTGCTCTGAGTGCCAGCAACAACAAGTTTCTTTTCAGAAAACACGCTTTTGATAGCATCAGACACAACCAAAATAGGCTTGCTGGAGGACTGACCCTTGGTCTCTATCTTTGCTGAATGGTTCTGAACCTTTGCTGCAACCATATTATTAAGATTGAGGGCTGAAGCACCAAAGACAAATGGTCTATGATGAGCCATTTGAATTTCTTAATGAGCAGTCTTAAAGGCACTCACTTGGCTATACCTTCCACCCTGGCTGTGAACATCGTTGTTCACACTAGTGGATCTGCCATTCATCCAATGACCAAAGATGCTTTCTTGGTCATACTTGTTTGAAGGCAACTGAACTTTCCTAAAAGAAATGGGAGGCTTAGAAGCAAGAGGCTGAGCTCGAGCTTTTCCCTTCCCTTTGGAAGGAGCAAATCTTGTGCTTCCTTGGAATCCTAACCCCTTATTCCTTTCTGAGAGGAGAAGGAGTCTATAAAGGGTAACACAGTACATGACTTAGAATAACTAGCCACTATTCTTTTCTCCCTCCCTAGCCTCTCTTCATGATCCCTAATGAGACTATTCTTGTATTTGATGGAGTCTATCTGGATGTCATTCAAGACCCTAAGTTGGTTAAGTTCCCTATCCTTCTGATCTAGCAAAGATGTTATTTCAGTCAACTGGGAAGTAACCAGCTATAGAGAGGCAATCTCCATATCTTGCTTCTTAGACAACTTCTTGCACTTCTGGAAGGCATCCAAAAGTTCTCCATACATGTCAATCAATTTATTGAAATCACCTTCTGATTCAGAATAATCTTCACCACTGGGTGAAGAGGTTTCTGTACAAGGACTAGTCTCATATCCAGACTCAGAAGAAGAGCTTGATAGAGATTTTACCTTCCTTTGACTAGGCTGATCCTGGCTTGTTTCCTCATCAGACATTGCCATCAGCCCACAATAATTGTAGGCATCTTCTTCATCTTCCTCATCCACTTCTGAATCACTGTCTGAATGTGATAGAGAGGCCCTGATACCTATCCTGGTAGCAGGACAGTCTTCATCTACTACCATAACTATCTATTCAGCAACAGCAGCAACTAGCCGAATATAGGCTTCTTCTTGAGACTTAGATGAAGATGAGTCTGTCCAGCTTTTTTATTTCTTGGCAATTAAGGAATTCTGCTTCTTACCCTTGTGTTGTTTTTATTTCTTCTCAGCAGCTTCTTTCCTATTCACTGGGCAGTCAGTTATCACATGCCCTGGTTTGCTGCAGTAGTAGCAAATAACTTTAGAAGAATTATATTTACTGGATTTAGAATCATACCTATCATGCTTGGAATGATTCCTCCTGTGATGAGAAGAGGTGGAAGGTCTTCTCTTCCAATGTTTCTTCTCCATCAACTTCTGAAAGTTCCTGGAGAAGATAACAAAGTACTCATTTGACATGCTTCTTTTTGATGCATCTGACTCTGAGCTATTTAAGTCAGCTTATATTCTTGGAGGAGAGGTAATCCTCTCCTTCCTCTTCCTGATGCTGCCTGCCTTGAATGCCAAGGTATTCTCCTTGGCATGAGATCTGCTGGTGGCCTCCTCCTCTTTACTGGCAGCTAGCTATATCTCATAGGAGAGCAGCTTTCCAAACAATGTTTGGGGAGGAGTCTCAACAAGCTTGGCCACTTCTCTTATGGGACAAATCTTAGTATCCAAGTCTCTAGTGAGAGATCTGAGGAACTTATCATTTATTTTATAATGACTGAAGACCCTCCCATAGGTCCTCAGTTCATTAATGATCCTGAAAAATCTCAGCTATGTTTTCTTTCAGGGATTGCCTGAAAGCCTCATACTACTGGTTGAGCATGGACTTTCTATCATCTCTTACCTCTTCAGTACCCTCCATATAGACCACTAGGGTGTCCCACATTTCTTTAGAGGTCTGGCAGTGGACCAAGTTCTAAAAGATAGAATCATCAATAGAACTGACTATGATGCTCTGGGCTCTCTTGTCCAATGCATCCAACATGAACTCATCCTTGATCATTTCTGAATAAGTCTTGGGAGTCTGGACATTTGAATCCAGAACTAAGATCTTCATAGGGATGAAGGGTCCTCTTTGATAGTCACAAATATTTTAGGGTCAGAGGCTTCCATAAAAAGCCTCACCCTCCCTTTCCAAACTCCAAAATACTCCTTCCTACAGATGGGGAGTTTCATGGAACCAAGCTCCTTATGGTCCTCTCCAGAACCCATAAGTACAGATATGTAGCTACCCTTGGAGATCACTCAGATTATTAAATCCTTTTCGAGCAACCTCCCTCTGATACCACTTGAAAGTCTTTATTTTCAAGATAGCTTGCAACCTAAAGGGGGGTGAATAGGTTAATTGATGTCTTGTGACTTTCTTTAATTTCTTATTTAGTTACTTAGTGTGTTGGCAGTTATTTAGCTTTCAAGAACATGTAAAAAGGAAACAACATAGAAAAGCACACACAAAAATTATAGTGGTTCCCTAGATTATGAGTACATTCACTATCCTCCTACCTTTTTAACTTTCAGTTAAATACGACACTTATCCAAAACTCATCTCAAAGAGGTTACACCTTAGATCCCTCAGGATCTCCCAGTCTCCTCCAAGACTTATAGCTCAGGCACAAGTGCCCTACAACTCAGTGATCAACAGATCACCTACCTCAGACCGAAGTCCCTATAACTTAGGCTGGGAGGACAGCCATACCTCAAATCTAAAAAGGATCCTACCTCAGAGAGAATGACTCTCCTACCACAGGCTCTTAAGCCCTATCTCAGGTCAAAAGGATCCTACAGCTCAGGCACACGTGCCCTATAACTCAGTGAGAATGACTCACCTACCTCAGGCTCAAAGGCCTTATCACTCAGTGATAAATAGATCACCTACCTCAGATCTAAATTGGATCCTACACTCAGAGAGTACAACTCAGGCAAATTTGCCCTACCTCAGGCCAAAGGCCCTACATCTCTGATCCAAAAGGATCCTATAGAAAACAATGATTTAATTAATTTGACACAGAGAAATTTCTCTGTGTCAACAATTAGGGCTGAGTTATCTCAGCTCTATCTTTCTTTATAGCAACAGGAAGAAATTCTGCCTCTGCTGGAAGAATCTTAGATTGTAAAATCTGAACTTGCTGAAGAAGATAGAAGAATGTCTAGGTCTTAAAATCTTCAATCAGCTAACTGAACCCACAGAAGACTGAAGGCTCTCCTTTCTTTCTTTATCAAAAGTCTTTCTGTTCTTGCTGTAGCAGAAGAAAAGTGTTATAGCTAACTGAAGTTTTTGTTCTGCTGTAAGGCTTCAAGCTTTTTCTCTGCAGCAATGACGAGGAAGATGATGTCCAGCCGCTCTTTTTCGTTTTGGATAAAACCCTAAAAAGTTGAGTTCAACATCTGAAGCTGTCTCTTTATGTCTTCCGCTGATTAACAGCTCCAAGAAGCAGTGGGGACCACCTGCAGCAGATAGCTGCATCTTTATTTAATGGAAGAAGTCGTACAGTAAACTTTCGGCAGTGTTTGTTGTGTTCTGTAGATTTCCTGCACTTCATTTGAACTCAATTGACTTTGTTGACTTTTCTGACATCACCATCTGTGGACTTAGCTAAAATCAAACATCTTTAGCATATGCATTGAGTGAGTAAGCTTCACTCAATGCTAAAACACTTAAACAGATTTTCTGACACAAGGAGTTGAGTTAACAACCTTCACTCAATGCCAAAACACTTAGAAAAATTTCTCTACCATTAGGCATTGAGTGATTAACCTTCAGTCAACGCCAAAACACTTAAAAATTCTCGAGAGGTAGACTGAACTTCTCGAGAGCTTGGACTTGGAGAAAATTCTGGATAAGAATCTGATCACTCGAGTGCTGAAGCTGAACTACTCGAGTACTAGTCGAACTACTCAAGTACAAAGAAGTGCCACTCGAGTGGTCTTAGAATTTTCTCAAGAACTAAGTTTTGTTACTCGACTTGATCACCTCAACTACTCGAGTACTCAGCTAGACTACTCAAGTACTTGACTTAGAAAATTTTCTCACTTCCATACTCGAAATGTAGACTGGATCTACTCGAGTGTTGCTAAGTCTTCTACTCGAGTACAAAAAGGACTACTCGAGTACAACACTTAGAATTTTCTCAGCTTTATGAAACTTTAGTTCTTCATTCCAAAAAACATCCAATCTTCATCCATTAGTCCATGTGCTTGAACATGAAGTGTATCCCAATAGAGGGGCTACACATGAGTCAACACCTTGAATCACACAATGAGGAATTACATTGTATGGTCCTGTGTTTGATGACCTACTATAGACTGACATTGGTCTATACTTGGAAATAAATCCTGCAAACACATAACTATAATAGGAAATCAAATACAACCTAATTCATCTTAGTTTAAGGGTGACTTCATACAAATCTGGGTTATTGTGGATACAATACCCAACAATCTCCCTCTATTTATAGAAGTCAGAACCCTCTACACTAAGGTGAATTATACCAAAATAGGAAGAACTAGATATAAAAGGTAATCACAGAATAAAATGCAGGAAACTAATAAATAAAGAGATAATGATCAAAACTGAAGATTATATAATTAGAATTGTTTCTAGATTTCATCTCTACATGAATTCAGTCCTCAATCTCATAACTCATAATCATTCCTAGCTTTGATGATGTTGCTGTTGTTGTTGCCTATCCTTCTTCTCTTGTTGTCTTCTCTGATAGTTGAAGGGCTTTGGATAGTACGTAGGAGGTCTAGGAGGAGCATTGGGATTGTTCCTCCCATATTCTCTGTCATAGATTCTCCTCTTAGTCAATGATTTCTCATACAATTCCCATTCAGAATAGCTGTAATGAAGATTTCTGCTTTCATTATAGTCCATGACAAGCTTCAGTGTATCAAGTATCAAAGATTTGGAAGTTGGACTCCATATCTCAGCAAAATCCTGAGCTTTTCTCTTCTCTACCTCTGGATTTGGAATAGATCTACTAGCAGAAGCTCCCTCTCCATACTTCCTTCTTTTAAGTATCTGAATTTCTGGTAAATATTTAGGGATGTCAGATTCCCAAATATGAGAGTAAGATTCTGGAGGTTGAGTTTCATCTTCAGGCCAAGGAGAGAAGGTAGGCATTTGAGCTGGCATCTGAGCAGGCTGGCCTTCAGCATGTGGATTCAAATAGTGAGGAATAATATTTGGATCAGCTTGGAATTATGGGAAAAATCTGATTATGCATCCATATAATAGTATCATTAGTATACAACTTAACTGACTGAATTTGAGCTAGCACATCTTTATTAATTTCCTTCATTTTTCAGTCCAGAGGGTCTTGACATTTGTGTCATATTCTTCCACTTATTCTTTCACTATGCCCTCCCCCTTTCTGATTTCTACACATAGTTTCTTTATGGCTTCATACTTGAAGGTGCCCACTTCTTCACAGACCTTCATGACATGCTCTTGGGCATTCTTTTCTAATTGAATTTGATTGTTTGCAAGAGTGACTCCTTGTTCCATGACATGTCCAACACTAGTAATAGTGTGATCCAAGGCTTAGCCACCTATTTGGAAAAGGTGCTTCAGCTGATCTGTATTATGTTGGATTTCAGCAAATCCTCAACTCATTTCTTTTTCCAAATCAAAAACTTTATCTTGCACGCTTTGAGAGAATCATCAAAATACTTTCTTTGGTCTAGCAGCATCTGTTCTATTTTACCAAGTATATCAGAAGTAACTAGAGTATCAGAAACAGTAGCAGTAGCTGGAGGAGGAGGGGCAGTCCATGGAGAAATTTCTTCAACTACTACTGAGCTCTTTCAGTATTGACCAAAAGATCTCCTTCCTCACTAGTGAAGGTGGGAAGAGAAAAATCCAATCTCCTCAAAGAAGCTTTAGCCGGTTCTAAAGATGGTTCATTTTTATCTGACAGTAGAATTGTCTCTTATTCTTCTACAGTAGCTGGGGATGGATCAAAGGGTGACTTTGGAGATGGTGCAGGAGATGGAAAAGATGCTGGAGTGGCTTCTTTGGATGGTACTTTAACATTTTCTTGATGGAGGGAAGGTAGAGGCTCATCTGAGCTGAGTTCCTCAATCATTTTATTGATATCATCAGTGGTGGAGAGGATTGTTTCTTGTACCTGGGCATTTGTTTGAAGATCTTCTGAAGTGGTTGGCTGGATGTAAGTATCTGGAGGAGGAGTAGGAATTCTATCTTACTGCACAGAGGAGGTAGGCCCCCTCAGCTGCTGCACCAGATGTGCCAATAGCATGATGGAGAGGGGAAGATGGGTTCCTTTCCTCTAAAGCAGGGTGCTCATGTGCTTTAGCTGCCTGGGCTGGATTTTGCAATTTCAACTCCCATCTCTGAATGGAGGAAACAGAGACTTTCTTCATATGAAGGATGGTAGTGCCTTTGGAGACATCAAATCCCTGAGGATTAATCCCATGCAACATTAAGTAGATAATCCTGGCATAACTTCGAGCCTGAATGCTCTCCCTGATTTTATCCAATATCAACATACCAAATTGGAATCTTTTCCTGCAGATGATTGCTGTCATGATATCAAAAAGATCATTGGTTATAAAGATAATGGAGCTAGTTCTGCACAACAGTATCTTTCCAATGATATCCACGAGTAATTTGCTTTCTAGGTTTATGTCTGGCCTTCTGATGGAAGTGACTTCAGGTGAAATACCACAGAAGTTACATGTTCTGTCATTATCTTCATTTGTGATGTCATCTTCTTCATCTACTACAGGCATTTTCAGAAGCTTTGAAACAGAGGTTTTGGTGAGTTTTACCTTGATTCCCTTAACTTTAGACTTCAAAACTTTTCCATTTCCCTTGACTCTGATGTTCTTGAAGAATTCTTCAACTTCTGGAAACAAAATTTTGCACGGTTGCTGGAGAAAAAAAATCAAACCCACTGTGTCGAGAAGGATTAACAGATTTCTAAAATCGTCTGAGAGCTCAGCGATTCCGTTGACCACTAACTCACTGCCCATCCCTATCTTTGACGGCGGCACAATTATCTTTACTGAACGGCAAGAGATTTATTGGAAGAGGAAGGAGACTGCGGCAAGCTCTGTAGAAGCGGCGGAAGTCGAAGAGTTTTTCGAGAGAGAGAGAGGGATTGAACTCGAGTACATTCTTGAAATCAGAAATTTTCTATTAATATAACCCTAGTAATGATGATTAGGGGTATAATTAATCTAAATCGTACCTTAGTTAGTGGCGGAAGAGACGCGGTTTTTGAAATTGAAAAATTTGAAATGGAATGAAAACTGACGGGTCATTTCTCGAGTGGAACTTCATTACTCGAGTGGAATGGAGGTACTCGAGAAGTAGTATGACGGTACTCGAGTGGTCTAAGTCTGCTTCTCAAGATGAAGTATAGTACTCGAGTGATTGCACTCGAATGACTTACTTAGTTCTCGAGAAGTCAGAAAGGTACTCGAGTAGTCAAGTTGGAGTTCTCGAGTAGTCATTCTTTAACTCGAGAAAAGAAGTCCACTTAGAGAAATTTCTAACCTTTTCTATTGAGCCTTTATTTCTGAACTGTGAAAAGATTCCATCTTGTCTATCCTTCTATGTTGAGCATACCAAGCTCAGTTTTGAAGAAACTAAAATTGGTCTCGTCCAGCAGCTTCATGAAAATGTATGCAATTTGCTTGTCTGTTAGAACATACTACAGATCTATGTCCCCATGCTCCACATGCTACCAGATGAAATGGTATCTCAGCTCTATGTGCTTTGTCCGGTTATGAGAGACTGGGTTGTTTGCTATTGCTATTGCACTAGAGGACTCGCAAAATAGAGGGATTTCTTTGACTTGCATGTTGTAGTCTTCCAGCTGATTCTTTAGCCAAAGCAATTGTGCACAACAACTATCGACAAAGATGTATTCTGACTCGGCCGTTGAGATTGCGACACAATTTTACTTTTTGCTACTCCAGGAAATGAGCCTTCTTCCTAGGAATTGGCAAGTCCTGAAAGTGCTCTTCATGTCATCTTTACTACCTGCAAAATCTGCATCTGAAAAACCAATTAGTTCGTTATCATTACTTCTTGGGTACTATAAGCCAAGATTCGGTGTACCTTTAAGGTATCTCAAAATCCGCTTTGCAGCAGCATAGTGAGATTCCTTACAGTTCACTTAGAATCTAGCACAGATACATGTAGAGAACATTATGTCTAGTCTACTGGCAGTAAGGTAGAGCAAGGATCCAACTATGCTTATGTACTTGGTTTCATCAAAAGGTTTCCCTTTCTCATCCTTGTCCAGATACGTAGCTGAACCCATTGGATTCTTCATAGAGATTGCATTCTCCATTCTGAATTTCTTAATCAACTCCTTGGTGAACTTAGTCTGCGAGATGAAAATTCCATCTTCGAATTATTTCACCTGAAGTCCTAAGAAATACTTCAGCTCTCCCATACTGCTCATTTCAAACTTTCCTTGCATAAGTTTAGAAAACTTCTCGCAGAGGTTGTCCTCTGTAGAGCCAAAAATAATGTCGTCGACATAGATTTGCACTAGCAAAATCTTGCCTTTTATTTCCCTAAGAAATAATATTTTATCTATCTTTCCCCTTATGAACTTGTTCTCAAGAAGAAAGCTAGACAGCGTCTCATACCAAGCTCGAGGAGCTTGTTTCAAAACATATAAAGCTTTGATAAAAGATAAACATAATTAGGAAAGTTAGAATCAACGAAACCTGGGGGTTGTTCCACATACACTTCTTCCTTTATGTCACCATTTAGGAAGTCAGACTTCACGTCCATCTGATAGACAGTGAAGCCCTTAAGTGTAGTATACGCTAGGAACAACCTAATGGCCTCCAGCCTTGCCACTAGAGCATATGTCTGGTCGAAGTTGATTCCTTCTTCTTGTCGATAGACTTTGGCGACGAGTCTGGCCTTATTATTTATGATCATCCCATCCTCGTCCATCATGTTCCTGTAGACCCACTTCGTTCCGATAATGTTCTTGCCCTTGGGTCTTGGAACAAGTTTTCATACTTGACATCGCTTGAACTAATTTAACTCTTCTTCCATGGCCATAATCCATGATGCATCCGAGTTTGCTTCTTCAAACTTCTTTGGTTCAACCTGCGAGAGAAAACTCAAATATAGATTCTCATTAGTAATACCTCTATGAGTTCTGATACCATCCCGGGGATCTCCGATGATTTGATCAATTGGGTGATCCTTCAGATGTCTAAGTTCTAAGTTACTTGCATTTGGAGCTTCTTCAGCCACAAGAGTGACTTCATCAACTTGAATGATTCCTTCATCTTGATCATTAACCTCTCCAATCGGGGTTGGAGTGGTCATCTTGTCTAAGTTCTAAGTTACTTGCATTTGGAGCCTCATCCAAGTTAAGTTCTTTCAACTTTGAACCTGCATCTTCAATGAACACACTAGAAGAGTTGCCTTGCAGCAAGCTCGTCTCATCAAATACAACATGTATAGATTCTTCAACCTGTAAGACCCCCCTCCCGGAACACAAGACACGACACGAGAGGGATCTTATGCCCAGAATAGCCGCCTTGCGGTAACACTAACACTCGGGCTAGCCTGTACCACAAGACGCCTATTCTGCCGGCAACAACCAATATCAACACATAATTGCCAACCCAACCATAATAGTATAAGAAAGTCAATCCACACTAAGTATGTATCCATAATCATCACAAAAGAGAAGCTAACAAGCTTCTACATAATCAGAGTACATGAATATATTTGCCTCGAAGGGCTACAACAAAATCTCTCTCACTCACATCTGTAACTGACGGTAGTGAGGGTACCGTCACTTAAGGCCCTATCGTCCTGGCCTGGCTGTCCGGCTGCATAATCTGCTGCTCCTCCTGCGGGGTTCCCTCCTAAAAAGGAAGACGTAGCAACCGTTAGTCATAAAGACTAAGTGGCTTCGCATCCGCTCCCCCGGCGACTCCTCGACACCGAGCGGAGAAAGGAACAGGTACAATATATAAATAACAGTAATACAACAGGTGAAGTGAGTATACATATCATAAGCAGCAACATCAGTAGTGTATAATAAACAAGCTCTTAGTTTACAAATCTACTATCTATAGCAGCAAGAGAGTATATAGCTACAAAAGTAAGTAACTCAACTTATATGGATGCCCATACAAGCATATAAGTTGAGGGTAGTTCAACAATAAGTAACTCACCGTATAGGAGTGCCCATACAAACTTATACGATGAGGGTCTTAAGTATGCAATGAAGTGTAATGCTATGAATGCAATGCAATGACACACCCATGATCATGCACATGCAACTGCTATGTCGACACAGACTTATAGTTCCCACTATTCGAGCAGGTAGCTAACCTCTCAGGCGTCATCCGTCGTGGCCAAACGGCGACAGTAGAGCGGGTATCTCCACTACTAGGCTGGTCTCCACACTACCTGGCCTAGGCCTCCGTACGCCTCAACGCTAAGAATACAACAACGGAGCTCACATGCGTACTACAGCTCAGCGGGTTATCCTGGGTAAATGAGCACCAAGATCCTATCCCCGAACTGGCCTATGCGTGACACGGAAGGAGCCACGGAAATGAACACGAGGACCAAGCCCAACCATTCACTTGGCACGGAAGGAGCCTCGGGACATGAACACCGAGGACCAAGCCCAACCGCCCAAGGTCTAGCTGTCGACTCCCATCGGTGTGACGATTGGCGAGCCCGTAGACCTGCCACACTATCCTTAACCCGGGATTACGACACCGTGTGTCGACTCACACCACATGCAATTTCACAATATCGTGGCATGGAAGGAGCCTCGGGACTTGAACACCGAGGACCAAGCCCGACCATCCATCAAATGCGGAAGGAACCTCGGGACATGAACACCGAGGGCCAAGCCCAACCGCCCAACTTTACTCCTCTCAATCTCATTCCAACTAGTGACAGTCAACACCGCACTTGTTACTTTCTCAATGCTACCCGTAGGGAGATGACACTCTAAGCATTGGATTACTAATTCCCTTTTTATCCATTCAACATGTATCCTGGCCATGGTTAAATCATTTATACTTTTGCCCGATCATATATACCCAATTATATCAGGTTCCTTCATTCAATTAAACTTGTCCACAACTCGTTATATGAATTTAGATTCATAACCCTATGTCAAAAGAGTCCACCCAAGCCTCGAGTTGGACCACAACATTAGACTCCACCACATCGCATTCCACATTACACAAACCAATAATTTAGGTGCAGCCTTACCCGTGCAGCCACTTCGACTTAGGATTCCCGAGGCTACAGAGATCCGACGAGTGCGTGTAACCACTCATTGGAAATATAATTTCGTGGGCCACAACTTTAGTGTTTAGTCAAAAGCCCAGATTTGATCGCATCCCACCAGAAATCCACTCGAAGCCTGCTGCGTACAGGGTACAGATTTCCTAGGTGGAATTTCCCCCAACCGCTGCAGATTTGAACAGACTTTCCCGTGGCTACAGGTATCACCTGGGAACATGCAACCACTCGTTGGAAAGATAATTTCGAGGGCTACAACTTTTGTGTTTAGTAGAAAACCCAGATATGATCAGAACACCCCCAAAATTGGCCACGAAGGTCGCTGCGTGCAGAAAACAGATTCCTGCACGCATCTTAAGGCAAGATGAACGGCATCCGTTCATCTTCCTCCTTACACCGAACTCCCAAAATCTCCTCCAGAAAATTGTCCACCCTTATTCACCCTCACGAAGCCATATTTCTCCACGAAACCTTCTCTCATCTTCACTTTGAAGGATGAAGAGGTTGGAGGGGGCTAAAGCCTAGAAAACAAACCTAGGCATGGCTTTCCTAGGAAATCTCCTCCTCACCATCAAGACTCTATAGAGTCGATATCTCTCCTAGAATATATCTACAGTTCTAGCACCAAGGGAGAGGGGAGGAAGCTCACCTCGTTTCCGGCAGTACCGACATTCCCGGCCATGGATCTAGTCGTTCTCCTTTGCGGCATCTCTTGCTTGGTGCGGTTGTTCTTCACGGCAAAGGAGCGTTTCTCCTCCTCCAAAGCTTGCTCCAGCAAGCTTTCCTCCATCCGAACTTCTCCTCCGAAGACCTGCTTCTCTCTCTTGATGATTCGCGGATAAATGCTCGACGGCGGTAAAGTGACGGCTAGGGTTCGGCTTCATCTTCTTTTATAGACCGACCTATTAGGTTACATCCCTTCCGCCACGTGTCGACGCCCCATTGGACCGCCTAATGGGTCATATTGAAGTGACCCGGTCCAGGAAATCATCCAGCACAAATCCCGAAGTCCGGTTCGGTTCGCCTGTACAAGGCGGTGAATCTGCCTCGGCGAAGAAAACACACAAGTCAAATTCGACGGGAATGAACTGTCATTCACGACGATCGGTGAGAATCATTGAGCATTCTCGACGAATTTCCCTTAGTCAATTTAACTGAAATCCTGGCATTTGAGTGCGTTGAGTATAAGTCGGCGGTACTCGACGATCGGCGAGAATCGTTGAGCATTCTCGACGAATTTCCCTTAGCCAATTTACCTGGCGTTGAGTACATTGAGTATCAGCCAGCGATACTCGACGATCGGCGAGAATCATTGAGCATTTCTCGACGAATTTCCCTTATTCAATTTAACTGAAATCCTGGCGTTGAGAGCGTTGAATATTCTCATCGATACTCGACGATCGGCGAGAATCACCAGGTGATTCTCGACGATTTTCCCTTAGGCCATTCTTATTGGAAATCTAGCATTGAGAGCGTTGAGTATTCTCATCGATACTCGACGATCGGCGAGAATCACCAGGTGATTCTCGACGATTTTCCCTTAGGCCATTACCTTTCGGTCCGTTGGATATCACTCCACCCTACACTCCATCCAACGCACTTGACACCTTTTGCCAGTGTGCCCCGAGCTCAAGTCAAGTTTCTTGACTCAAAACTCGTGCGAGGGGCCTAGCGCGAATTGGGACGTTACAAATCCTATAAACAAAATAAAAGATTTCGTCCCCGAAATATGGCTAGGGCTATGGGGATGCAAGCACTAGATAATATGCGCTATAAAATGTTACCTTGGAAGAACAGCTCCGGGTAGCGCTTCTGCATCAAGTCCACCGGCTCCCAAGTAAATTCTTCTTTCCCATGATTAGACCACAACACTTTCACCAGAGGCACACTTTTGCGGCGCAGGGTTCTTATCTCATTATCAACGATTCGTACCGGCTCCAGTCGCACAGATCTGTCAGACACCACAACACCATCAGTCATGGGGATGTATTATTCGGGCCGCAACAGCGCCTTCCTAAGCGACGAGACATGGAACATGTCGTGGAGATTTTCCAACTCGGGCGGTAGCTCCAGCCGATAGGCCAAAGGGCCAATCCTTTCCACTATGACATAGGGTCCAACATACCATGGGCTGAGCTTCTTCACTCCTCGTACTCGTGATACTCCATGCATCGGTCGGATTTTCAGAAACACCTTGTCTCCTACCTGAAATTCCACCATCCGGTGTTTAGCGTTGTAATACTTCGCCTGCCGACTTTGAGCCTCCAACATACGATCCCGTATCAACCTAACCACCGCATTCGTGTCATCTATATATTCAACACCCAAAGTCTTCGGGTCTTCATCTTGCACCCAAGATAAGGGGGTTCTACACCTCCTTCCATATAGGGCTTCATGGGGTGTCATGCCAATGCTAGCTTGATGGCTGTTGTTGTAGGAGAATTCCACTAAGGGCAAGAGTCTTTCCCACGGCTCTCCCCTATCTATCACACACAACCTCAACAGGTCCTCCAATGTTCGGATGGTCCGCTCAGACTGCCCGTCCGTCTGTGGATGAAATGCGGTGCTGAAGGTAAGGCGCGAGCCCAAATATGCCTGTACCGCCTTCCACTCCTTGGAGGTAAAACGACCATAACGGTCTGAAACTATCGTCTTAGGTACGCCGTGATACCGTACAAAGTGCTCCACAAAAAGACATACTAAGACGTCCACATGAGCCTCCTTCTTCATAGGAATGAACCGGGCAACTTTCGTCAGGCGGTCAACGATCACCCACACTGAATCATTTCCTGAGCGGGAGCGAGGTAGCCCATGTACGAAGTCCATGGATATATCCTCGAACTTCCATTCGGGGATTGGCAATGACTGCAACAGGCCACCGGGGCTCCTACATTCCGCCTTCACTCTTTGGCAGGCTTCACAATGCGTGACAAAGTACCGAACATCTTTCTTCATCCCTGGCCAACACATCGTCTTCCGTAAGCCGGCGTACATCTTTGAAATTCTTGGGTGCATGGAATATTGAGAGCAATGTGCTTCTCTCATAATATCTTCCCGGATTCTGCCACCTTTGGGAATGTAGAGTAGGCCGCGAAAGTAAACGAGGACGTCCTTTAGTGTGTACTCGTCGGTAGTCCCGTCTTCGATTAACTTTATTGTCGGGGCCAAAGCCGCATCCAATCCTTGCTCCACTCGGATCCGGTCCCGGATATCACAAACTATGCTGATGCTGGACAGGTACTCCGTATATTCCGAAGAAGCCTTAAATGTTAAGGTGATGTCCATCTCCTCGATCATCTGTGCCAACTCCATGCTCATCAATCGAGATTCTAGGTTCGAGCCGGGTACTTTCCTACTCAACGCATCGACTACCGAGTTTGCTTTTCCGGGGTGGTAGTTCAAGGTGAACTCATAGTCGCATAGAAACTCTAACCATCGCCGTTGTCTTAAGTTCAATTCCTTCTGGGTATGGAGATACTTCAAATTTTTATGATTCGAGAAGATTTCGCAGTGGACGCCGTATAGATAATGCCTCCATACCTTCAAGGCGAACACCACCGCTCCTAGCTCCAAATCATGCACCAGGTAATTGATTTCATGCTTCTTCAATTGTCTTGAAGCATAAGCAATTACGTGCCCGTGCTGTATCAACACCGCTCCCAACCCCTGATAAGACACGTCCGTGTAAACTTGGAATCCTTCCTTCCCAGACGGAAGGACAAGGATGGGGGCGGAGGTAAGTCTATCCTTCAATTCCTAGAATGCCGCTTCACACTGGGGTTTCCACTCAAATGGCACTCCTTTCTTTGTCAAGGAAGTAAGCGGGAGGGCAATCTTGGAGAATCCTTTTACGAACTTGCGGTAGTATCCGGCAAGTCCAAGAAAACTCCTCACATCGGCCGCCGACTTCAAAGGCGACCACTCCTTCACGGCACGCACCTTGGCCGGATCCACAGCTAGTCCAGCCCCACTGATTACGTGACCCAAGAAAGCCACCTCCCTAAGCCAGAATTCACACTTGTTAAACTTGGCGAACAGGGCGTGGTCTTTTAGCTTCTCCAGAACTAAGGCCAAATGTCCGGCATGTTCTTCCTCTGTTTTCGAGTAGACTAATATGTCGTCGATGAACACAATAATGAAGACATCTAAGTAGGGCTCAAACACTTTATTCATCAAGCTCATGAAAGCTGATGGGGGCATTGGTGAGCCCAAACGGCATCACTGTGAACTCATATAAGCCGTACCTTGAGCTGAAAGCCGTTTTTTGTATATCATCCTCCTGTATTCTCAATTGGTAGTACCCCGAGCGCAAATCTAACTTGGAGAACCAATGAGCTCCCACCAGTTGGTCGAACAACTCATCGATCCGAGGTAACGGGTAGGTGTTCCATACTGTCAGTCGGTTGAGTTCCCGATAGTCTATACATAAACGCAGGGTTCCATCTTTCTTCTTGACGAATAGAACAGGGGCTCCCCAAGGCGACGAGCTGGGGCAAACAAACCCTGATTCTACCAACTCCTGCAATTGCACTCTAAACTCCGCGAGTTCTTTTGGGGCCATCCGATAAGGGGTCTTGAAGACAGGCTTAGCTCCTGGTACAAGCTTAATATGAAAATCCACTTCTCTATGCGGGGGTAACCCTGGCAGTTTCTCGGGAAATACCTCAGGGAAATCCCGTGCTACCCGCACATCCTTCACATCTACCTTCATATCTTTTAGTTTGAATCGTATAATGTAGACTTCATCCCCTCTCATATGAGCTTTTAAGATCTGGAATGAGGATAACAATATTCGTGGTGCGAAATTTATACCTTGAAAGACTACATCAGTATCCCCATGTCTCAAATAGATACGCTTCTCCGCACAATCGATTCTTGCATGGTGCCAATCCAGCCACGCCATACCCAGGATGAGGTCGAATTCTGGTATTCTCAAAATTGTGGCCGGGGTATCAAAGGTTTTTCCCCTAATGGTTATCTCGAACTCACACTTCGCGGTTACCGTCATCTCGGATCCGTCTGGGAGGCGTACTCTTCGGGCAATACCGGCGAAATATTGCACTCCGGGTATATTCTTGATGAAGTCTTTGGACATGAAAGAATGTGAGGCGCCGGTGTCAAATAACGTATAAGCCGGTGTCCCGCCAACCATCACAGTGCCTAAGTGTCATTTAATAATACTCAAGATAGACGTCTAATATATCTTAAGCCGCTAGAGAATATTAATGGAAGCAAAATGACTAGTTCAAATCGTACCTGCAATCATCTCTTGAGGGTTCCGCTCTTGAGTCATGTCCAGGGCATACATCTTATCTCGAGCGGGTCCGGGGTTTCTTCCTCGTGGTCCTCGTCCTCGACCACGCACATACCCTCTCCCTCGCGAGGCTACTGGAGGGAGAGCGAAAGGCGCATCTCTAAATAGTTGCGGGCAGTAACGTCGAATGTGGCCCGGTTGGTTGCATTCAAAGCACACCCGTTCCTGCCTTCCGCCGTGTTGTTGAAACTGTGGAGGTGGAGGTAATGCTGGCAGTTGTGGAACCGGGCTCTCCTCTCTAAAGTTCTGGGGGAAATGCCCGCCACCCCTCCGATATCCTCTTCCTCTTTTATTGTCAAATCTCCTTCTGTTGCTGGGGCCGACTTCCATCACTCCCTCCACTGGTCTCTTACCACTTCCCAAGTGGTCCCCTTCCAATCTCTTCGCCATATCAATAATCTCCGCCAGACTAGAGTCCGCTATAAACAAAAGGGCTTGCCTTAGGGGATCTCACAAGCCTTTGTAGAATCGTTTGGCGTACCCTCTATTATCCAGCTCATAGGAGTCAGCGAATCTAGCCAGGTGCTTAAACTCCCGTTGGTACTCCGTCACAGACATGGACCCTTGCTTTAGTTGCAAAAATCTCTCTTCTAGACCATCCCGAGCGGCCGAGGGGATGAAATGCTCTAAGAAGGCTTCAGAGAATTCGCTCCAACTAATGTCCGTGTACACTCTTCCACGAAAAGTGGAGCCCATGAGGGACTTCCACCACCTTTTGGCGTGCAGCTCTAAGAGTGTCACCACAAGGGTCACCGCCATGTTGTTTAGACATCTTATTCCTGCCAACAACTCTTGTATAGTGTCGAGCCACTCTTCCGTACGCACTGCCGACTCTGTCCCAATATAAGCGGGAGGGGAGAGAGCTCGAAAAACGCTTAACCAACTAGATCCCGGACCCTGTTGTTGTACAGGTGTCTGCTAAGATTGGGACCTAAACACATCAAGAATAGCTGTGAGCGTCTGCCCTAGCTCTGATTGTTGGAATTGTGTAGGTACGGACGGGGCGGGGATGCCCCTTACTGGCTCAGCATGTGCTGGGATCTACACATAAGGTACAAACCTAGGGTTAGGTTGGCTAATCTAAGGTTAAAGATGGACAACTGAGTGTGAATTACATATGGGCACACCACTGCTTTCGCTATGTCAGCTTGTCCCCAAACTGACTAATCAAACGGGGGTGGCACCATTGTTAAGTGACTTTCGCCTTCGAGGATCGTAGCAAGCTGATACCATTTGTAAGACCCCCCTCCCGAAACACAAGATACGACACGAGAGGGATCTTATGCCCAGAATAGCCGCCTTGCGGTAACACTAACACTCAGGCTAGCTTGTACCACAAGACGCCTATTCTGCCGGCAACAACCAATATAAACACATAATTGCCAACCCAACCATAATAGTATAAGAAAGTCAATCCACACTAAGTATGTATCCATAATCATCACAAAAGAGAAGCTAACAAGCTTCTACATAATCAGAGAACGTGAATATATTTACCTCGAAGGGCTACAACAAAATCTCTCTCACTCACATCTGTAACTGACGGTAGCGAGGGTACCGTCACTTCAGGCCCTGTCGTCCTAGCCTGGCTGTCCGGCTGCATAATCTGCTGCTCCTCCTGCGGGGTTCCCTCCTAAAAAGGAAGACGTAGCAACCGTTAGTCATAAAGACTAAGTGGCTTCGCATCCGCTCCCCCGACGACTCCTCGGCACCGGGCGGAGAAAGAAACAGGTACAATATATAAATAACAGTAATACAAAAGGTGAAGTGAGTATACATATCATAAGCAGCAATAGTAGTAGTGTATAATAAACAAGCTCTTAGTTTAATAATCTACTATCTACAGCAGCAAGAGAGTATATAGCTACAAAAGTAAGTAACTCAACTTATATGGATGCCCATACAAGCATATAAGTTGAGGGTCGTTCAACAATAAGTAACTCATCGTATAGGAGTGCTCATACAAACTTATACGATGAGGGTCTTAAGTATGCAATGAAGTGTAATGCTATGAATGCAATGCAATGACACACCCATGATCATGCACATGCAACTGCTATGTCGACACAGACTTATAGTTCCCACTATTCGAGCAGGTAGCTAACCTCTCAGGCGTCATCCATCGTGGCCAAATAGTGACAGTAGAGCGGGCATCTCCACTACTAGGCTGGTCTCCACACTACCTGGCCTAGGCCTCCGTACGCCTCAACGCTAAGAATACAACAACGGAGCTCACATGCGTACTACGGCTCAGCGGGTTCTCCTGGGTAAATGAGCACCAAGATCCTAGCCCCGAACTGGCCCATGCGTGACACGGAAGGAGCCTCGGAAATGAACACGAGGACCAAGCTCAACCGTTCACTTGGCACGGAAGGAGCCTCGGGACATGAACACCGAGGACCAAGCCCAACCGCCCAAGGTCTAGCTGTCGACTCCCATCGGTGTGACGATTGGCGAGCCCGTAGACCTGCCACACTATCATTAACCCGGGATTACGACACCGTGCGTCGACTCACACCACATGCAATTTCACAATATCGTGGCATGGGAGTTTCGGTGAACACCGAGGACCAAGCCCAACCATCCATCAAATGTGGAAGGAGCCTCGGGATATGAACACCGAGGGCCAAGCCCAACCGCCCAACTTTACTCCTCTCAATCTCATTCCATCTAGTGACAGTCAACACCACACTTGTTACTTTCTCAATGCTACCCGTAGGGAGATGACACTCTAAGCATTGGATTACTAATTCCCTTTTTATCCATTCAACATGTATCCTGGCCATGGTTAAATCATTTATACTTTTGCCCGATCATATATACCCAATTATATCAGGTTCCTTCCTTCAATTAAACTTGTCCACAACTCGTTATATGAATTTAGATTCATAACCCTATGTCAAAAGAGTCCACCCAAGCCTCGAGTTGGACCACAACATTAGACTCCACTACATCGCATTCCACATTACACAAACCCATAATTTAGGCGCAGCCTTACCCGGGCAGCCAATTCGACCAAGGATTCCCGAGGCTACAGAGATCCGACGAGTGCGTGTAACCACTCGTTGGAAATATAATTTTGTGGGCCACAACTTTCGTGTTTAGTCAAAAGCCCAGATTTGATCGCATCCCACCAGAAATCCACTCGAAGCCTGCTGCGTACAGGGTACAGATTTCCTAGGTGGAATTTCCCCCAACCGCAGCAGATTCGAACAGACTTTCCTGTGGCTACAGGTATCACCTGGGAAGGTGCAACCACTCGTTGGAAAGATAATTTCGAGGGCTACGACTTTCGTGTTTAGTCAAAAACCCAGATATGATCAGAACACCCCCGAAATTGGCCACGAACGTCGCTGCGTGCAGAAAACAGATTTCTGCACGCATCTTAAGGCAAGATGAACGGCATCCGTTCATCTTCCTCCTTACACCGAACTCCCAAAATCTCCTCCAGAAAATCTTCCACCCTTATTCACCCTCACGAAGCCATATTTCTCCACGAAACCTTTTCTCATCTTCACTTTGATGGATGAAGAGGTTGGAGGGGGCTAAAGCCTAGAAAACAAACCTAGGCATGGCTTTCCTAGGAAATCTCCTCCTCACCATCAAGACTCTGTGGAGTCGATATCTCTCCTAGAATATATCTACAGATCTAGCACCAAGGGAGAGGGGAGGAAGCTAACCTCGTTTCTGGCGGTACCAACATTCCCGGCCATGGATCTAGTCGTTCTCCTTTGCGGCATCTCTTGCTTGGTGCGGTTGTTCTTCATGACAAAGGAGTGTTTCTCCTCCTCCAAAGCTTGCTCCAGCAAGCTTTCCTCCGTCCGAACTTCTCCTCCGACGACCTGCTTTTCTCTCTTGATGATTCGCGGATAAAGGCTCGACGGCGGTAAAGTGACGGCTAGGGTTCGACTTCATCTTCTTTTATAGACCGACCTATTAGGTTACATCCCTTCCGCCACGTGTCGACGCCCCATTGGACCGCCTAATGGGTCATATTGAAGTGGCCCGATCCAGGAAATCATCCAGCACGAATCCCGAAGTCCGGTTCGGTTCGCTTGTACAAGGAGGTGAATCCGCCTGGGCGAAGAAAACACACAAGTCAAATTCGACGGGAATGACCTGTCATTCCCGACGATCGGTGAGAATCGTTGAGCATTCTCGACGAATTTCCCTTAGTCAATGTAACTAAAATCCTGGCATTTGAGTGCGTTGAGTATCAGTCGGCGATACTCGACGATCGGCGAGAATCATTGAGCATTTTCGACGAATTTCCCTTAGCCAATTTACCTGGCGTTGAGTACGTTGAGTATCAGCCAGCGATACTCGACGATCGGCGAGAATCGTTGAGCATTTCTCGACGAATTTCCATTAGTCAATTTAACTGAAATCCTGGCGTTGAGAGCATTGAGTATTCTCATCGATACTCGACGATCGGCGAGAATCACCAGGTGATTCTCGACGATTTTCCCTTAGTCCATTCTTATTGGGAATCTGGCATTGAGAGCGTTGAGTATTCTCATCGATACTCGACGATCGGCGAGAATCACCAAGTGATTCTCGACGATTTTCCCTTAGGCCATTCCCTTTCGGTCCGTTGGATATCACTCCACCCTACACTCCATCCAACGCACTTGACACCTTTTGCCAGTGTGCCCCGAGCCCAAGTCAAGTTTCTTGACTCAAAACTCGTGCGAGGGGCCTAGCGCGAATTGGAACGTTACACAACCACCAGGGTTTTCTTATTAAATACCCTATATGACTTACTATGGCTACTATATCCTACAAAAATACCTTCAAAACTCTTTTCACTAAATTTAGTAGTATGATACTTACCATTGTTAAGAACGAAGAATTTGCAGCCAAAGATTCTAAAATATGATACAGTCGGCTTTCTGCCCTTTAGAATTTCATAAGGCATCTTATTTTGGTTCTTGTTTATGAGTGCGCGATTTTGCACGTGGCATGCAGTGTTGACGGCTTCAGCCCAGAAGTTCTTCGTTAGTGAGGCATCACTCAACATAGTCCTGCAGGCCTCTATGAGTGTTCTATTCCTTCTCTCAGCTACTCCATTTTGCTGAGGAGTTCGAGGAGAGGAAAGCTCATGAAAGATACCTATGCTTTAAAAAAATTCTGTCATGGCCCAAGACTTAAATTCAGTTCCATTGTCACTTCTGATTTTGACTATGAAACATTTGTATTCATTCTGGAGCTGCCTAACAAAATTTGTAAAGACATCGAAGGTATCTGACTTGTGTTTCAGAAAAAACACCCACACAAAGCACAAGTAGTAATCAACAATAACCAACGTATAATCCTTACCTCCAAAACTTCTAACTTGCAGTGGACCGAACATGTCCATATGAAGCAGTTGTAAATACCTATAAGAGTCTTTGCCTATAATGCTTTTAAAAGTAGCCCTTATTTGCTTGCCTTTCACACATGCATGACAAGGTCTATCCTTAGCGCACTTAACATTCGGGGCATCACGTACTAAATTCAGAGAAAATAATTTATTAATAGTTTTAAAATTAATATGTGCTAATCTCTTGTGCCTTTGGTCACCAAGAGACGCACTATCTTTAGCCAAAAGACACAATGGTGTGGAAGAGTCTATACAAATAAAATTTAAACTGAATATATTCCTACTACGAGTGTCTGATAAAATTGTTTCCAAATTGTCAATAGACTTTATCAAGCACTTATCAGCATGAAATTAAACTATGCATCCTTTATCGTATAGTTGGCTTATGCTTATGAGATTGTGTTCCAATCCTTTAATATAAGCCACATCCGAAAAAGATACACTACCGTTAGTAATCATACTATAGCCTTTCGTAATTCCTCTGTCAGAACCTCCAAAGATGTCCTTTGGTCCGATCACAACTGGAGAGTAATTCTGGAGAAGGCTTCTAGTCCTGGTCATATGCCGAGAGCATCCGCTGTCCAAATACCAAATGAGATTTCAGGTGGCCTTTGGACATACCTGTAATTATAAATCAGTTTCCCTTAGGAACCCAAACTTGCTTGGGTCCTTGGTCTCTAGTTAGCTTGCTCCCCCTACATTTATTAGCATTATGAGCGGTCTTTCTCTTATGTTAATCGTAGGGGTAACATAGTTTCTGGGATTAAACCAGCAATTGATGGCAAAGTGACCAATTCTGCCACAGCACCAACAGTCAAACCTATTGTATCTTTTCCTAAATCCCTCCTGCTTGACTCTTGGGGAGTCTGGTCTAGCAGGGGCAACATTCTTAGAGGTAGAAGCTTCATGGTGAAGGAAATCACATGATTTCTTCTCCTGCATAGGCTTTTCAACAATAGGCTTTACTTTTTGAGCCTTCTTGATGTTATGACCATGATCAAAATGGCCATAGCTTTGAAGAGTGATCTCTTCATAAGGTGCCTTAAAGACACTTTCACCAAAGTTTCGAGGGCGAGTCCATCCTTGGTACCTTGACTTGGGCTCTATATAAGTAGGCCTAGTGAAGTGACCGTTGGAGGAGTCAAGATAAAACTTATTAGTAGGAAGGACAACTTTCTTAAATATAGTCTTATCTTATAGAGCTTTCCCCTTTGCCTTGGCCAAAGACTTCTTGGCCACCTTATTCTTTCATTGAGCCTTATTTCTTCTAGAGGATTTACTAGGAGCCTCAACATGGCCTAGGCCAGCACCCTTAGTCTGAGCAGAGAACTCAGCAACAAGAGGAAGAACTATCTTGGGCTTAGAGAAACCTTCAACGAGTTTATTTTCGGCTTCAAGTTGCTCTTCCAATCCCTTGTTGATTTCTTCTTTCAGATCGAGGTGCTTGAGAGCCTTATTGTACTCATCAACTATAGTATCTAAGTCTTCTATGAGTGAGTCCATCTTAACGACTTCCTCTCTAAGAGAGCTTTCTACAGACTTTAGAGACTTAATCTCTTTAGCCTGAGTTTTCATGACTTTTTGACATTTGTCGTAGGCCATGATCAACTCCTTATACTGGGCCATGAGTTCTGACTCATCGTCAGAAGAGTTGTCCTCATGATCATGATCAGAGACATCAGATTCAGAGAGGGGTATATGAGATTTTACTTCCCCAGTAAACTAGGGATCTTCTTCTTCGTCATTTTGTGCTATGAGCCCAAAGTAGGCTTCCTCTTCATCACTTGACTCAGATGAGTCAGTGTCGCTCAGGGTTTTATCCTTTTTTGCTACAAGGCTTCTTTCTGTCTTCTTCTTATGGTAAGAAGATTTCTTCTTCTCTCTTTGGCCACCCTCGTTCTTCTTATGGGGGCAATCAACAATTACATGACCTGGCTTATTACATCAGTAACCAACTATGTCAGTAGAAATATTTTTGTTCGGTTTAGACTTATACCTATCGTGGCTACTTGAACCCTTCTGTCATCGATCACCATCATGTCGTGATCTTCTATATGAGGCATCCTTGCCTCTCCATTGCTTTTTCTTGTTCAAGAATTTCTTGAACTGTCTTGAGAGCAGCGAGAACTCTCCTTCAGATAGCTCTGAGCCTGAAGTACTTGGCTCAGATGAATCTTCTTCACTTTTTACTTGAGCTGGGGCAGGTGAAGCAGCTTTGCCCTTCCTTGAGCTATCTGCCTTCAGAGCGACAGACTTCTCCTTAGGAGCGAATCGACTCTTCTCTTCTTCAGCTTTTCTAGAATTAATTTGAAGTTCATAGGATATCAGCTTTCCAAAGAGGTTCTGAAGATCTGTTTTAGCTAACTTGCCAAATTCTCCGTTGGCACAGACTTTGTTGTCCCATTCCTTGGTTAGGGACCTCAGAAACTTGTCGTTCAGCTCTCCATTGGTGAAGACCCGGCCATATACTCTTAGGCCATTGACTATCTTGAAGAAGTTATCAAAAGTGTCAGCATTAGTGTCCTTTGGTCCTTGCCGGAAGGCTTCATGCTTCTGATTCAGAAGGGATCTTCTGTCATCCCTTATTTCTTCAGTACCTACCATCAAGATGATCAGAGAATGCCACATCTCCTTAATAGATTGGCAGTGAATCAAATTCTGTAGCATTGAATCATCTACTGCACTTGCTATAATATTTTTTACTTTCTTATCTAGAGAGACAAGTGCAATCTCATCTTTGTCGAGATCCATTAGCTTCTTGGGAACTTGCTTTGTAGCATCTATAGTGGAGGCGGTCATGGGAACATAAGGACCTTCTTCAACAATCATGAAGATCCTTGGATCCACAGCTTCTATAAAGAATTTTATTCTTTCTTTTCACATTGCAAAATTATTCTTTGTGCACAAGGGAAGCGTGGCAAAATCCTTGGCTCTGTCCTTGCTTGAATAACTCAAAGACAACTTGGGGCAGATTTGATCAAGGTGTTAACCTTCTAATGATCAACCTCCCTGTGATACTAATTAAAAAACATCTAAGTTGTCTACTTAAATCACCTAGAAGGAGGTGAATAGGTGAGTTGTGCTACTTTTTGTGGAATAAAAACTTTGGCGATCTAAGCACAAGAAAAAAACAAACATTCACAGAGGATACCAAGAATTATAGTGGTTCCCCAATCTTGGGTACGTCCACTTTTCACTCACCAATCTAGCAAACCATTGGACTCGGATACTGTTGAAATTGGTGAAGTGAAAGTGGGGGTGATCGGCAGTCCGGGCGACCCGGGCGGTCTGACCGCGCGGACTGGCTCTTGTCCGGCGGGTAGCTGGGTGGTGACCTGGGTAGCTAGCTGCGGGCTGGCTTTGCGGACTGCGCGGACTGGTTGAGTCCGGCAGTGGGCCGAGCTCAGCAAGGAAGTATGCGCGGCCCGTGCGGACTGGGCTTGGAGTCCGCACATCTTCTTTGAAGTTGTGGTAGTCGCAGTCTGGGCTTGGAGCTGGCGGACTGGACTTTGTATCCGCCGAGCTTGCGCTTTCTTGTCTTGCGCTTGTGGAGTTGGTTTCCGCAATTTCCGCCGTATCTGGGCTTGTGCCAGTGGTCGCGGACTGCGCGAGAAGTTTTCGGTTTCCGTAGTATCCGCTGTGACCGGGCGGGTTGCCTGTGGTGCGGTCTGGTGCTTGCAGGTTGGCGGGTTGGCTGACCTTTACCGAGCGGTCTCGGCGAGTTGGCATTGCTAGTTGCGACCAAGTGGCGGTGTCTCTATCTCATAGGGTGGTGACCGTACTCCTCACCCGGCCTATAAATAGGACCCCCCGGCACCTTATTTGGTAGCAGAGTGAACAGTAAGTTGAGCTTGAGTGTTGGCTGCGGACTCGATTTGTGTATCCACGCGGGCTGTTGCTTAACCGGTTTCTGTGTGCAGGTGGCGCGGCTAGCAGTGTCAAACCAGGAGTTTGGTTCTGACCGCTGGAGTTAGCGGGCTGCATTGGCGGTTATCAGCATCAGCTTTATCTCAAGGTTCTTCTCTGTCCGCGCGATCTCGTGGCCTCGGCGGATAGGCGGCTTGTTCCTCTGTTCAGCAGCAGTTAGACGAATAACGGGTTGTCCGCGCGACCTCGCGGTCTAAGCGGACTCCTTGTTATTGTTCGGCTTCAGCAGTTTGGCGGTGTGCGGATTCGGCGAGCTCGGCAGTCTCGGCCGACTTGGCGGTCTCAGTGTTCTATCCGCCCGGCTTGTTTTTTCTATTTTTTCATACTGGCGAAATCATGTCTCGCCACGTATGCCTCGCCTTGTAAAGAAGTTGAATAAAATTGTGATCTGCTTGCTTCTGTCTGTGTGTTTGGTTATCTAAGTTGCTTCCTACTTTCCGCGGTTCAAGTTGTGATCTGGGTAGTGCCGAAGATATTAATTTGGTGTTTGGGCTACCTTGTTGATCAACTTGAGAAAATTCAACATGGTATCAGAGGAAGGTTTAGTTGCTTGAGCGGTGTTCAACAGGCTTTGTTGTTGCTCTGTGTGCTTCTGAAGGATAACCAAGTTAGCGACATGGACGGTGGTTTTGTAAGAGGTCTTGGTATTGAGCTTCTGACGCCGACTAACTTCAAGAAGTGGAAGTCGTGCATGAAGAGCTATCTTCTGGGTGAGGAGTTATGGGAGGTCGTAGGTGGAGATGATCAAGTAGAAGTAACTGCTGAGTTTGGTACAACCGAGCAGGTGAGAGTGTGGAGGAAGACAGATGCCAAGGCTGAGTTTGCTCTCAAGCGGGCGGTGTCACCTGAACTCTTTGATCACATCTTAGGATGTGGGTCTGCTGCTGAGATTTGGACTTCTCTTGATGGGTTGTTCAATAGGAAGAATGTAGCAAGGCTACAGTTCTTAGAGAATGAGTTGGCTAAGGCAACTCAGGGAGATCTTTCTATCTCCAAATTCTTCTTGAAGATGAAGAGCTTGTGTGCTGAGCTCTCTGCTCTTGATCCTGATGAGCCGATCTCCGAGGCTAAGCTGAAGAGGCACATAATCCGCGGTTTGCGGAAGGAGTATGTGGCCTTCGTTACTTCTGTTCAAGGCTGGGCTACTCAACCCTCTCTTCTGTAGATGGAGAATCTGCTTGCCTCGCAGTAGAGCTTGGCAAGACAGATGGCCGGGGTGACGGTCTCTGAAGGAGCTAGTGATGCTCTCTTCACTGAGAAGAAGAAGAAGAGATGGGAAGGGAAGAAGAAGCAGTCTGCAGGTGGAGATGAACCTTCATCTTCTAAACAGCAGGAGGGGAGCCTTGCTCCTAAGAAGGATTGGAAGAAGAACCTGAAGTGCTTCAGGTGTCATCAACCAGGCCACTTCAAGCGAGACTGCAAGGTCAAGCTGCAGCCTGGGCATGCTGCAGGCAAGGAGGAAGCCTCCTCAAGCAAGGAGGAAGCTGGCTGGGGTGGAGCATTCATGACGGGCACTTGTGTCCGTGCTTTGTCCACCAGTGACATGGAGGACGACTGGATCGTTGACTCCGGGTGTGGTCATCACCTCACCGGAGATTTGTCAAAGTTCTCTTCGCTGCAGGCTTACTCAGGTAACAAAGCTATCATAACTGCTGATAACACTATTCATGCAATAGAGAAGGAGGGTATAGTAATGGTGGGCAGTGATAAGGGGCCACTCACGTTAAGGAGTGTTTATCACGTACCGGGTATGAAGAAAAACCTCTTCTCTGTGACCAATGCGGTTGATGCTGGTTATCACGTTCTGTTTGGGCCAACAGAAGTGAAGTTCCTTCGTAACGTATCAACGGTTAAGGCTGATGTTGCTCATATAGGAAGGAGAGTAAAGGACTTGTTTGTCTTATCAACAAGCTCCTATGTTGATCGTATGAGGGCCAATGATAGCGCTGCTATGTGGCATGAGAGGCTGGGGCATGTCGGGATGGATAAGCTGAAGGCTATGTCAAGTAGGAGCCTGGTGAGAGGCTTGCCTAAGCTATCATCTTTCGGTGAGGGTCATGTTTGTGCTGGATGTCAATATGGGAAGTCTCATTGTCTTCCATTTGATAAGTCACAAACAAGAAGCAAAGCACCATTGGAGGTTATCCATGGTGATCTGATGGGACCAACCACGACTGCTAGCCTTGGTGGAAGCAGGTATATGCTAGTCTTGATTGATGACTACTCAAGATACACTTGGGTGTATTTCTTGAAGGAGAAGTCTGAAGCCTTTCGATTGTTTGTGGAGTTCAAGGAGCTGGTGGAGGGAAGGCTTAACCTGAAGATCAAAAAGCTTAGAACTGATAACGGTGGAGAGTTTGTCTCCTCCGAGTTTTCTAACTTTTGCAGGAAGCATGGAATCCAGAGGGAGCTCACTTGTGCTCATACTCCACAACAAAATGGAGTAGCGGAGCGGAAGATCCGTCATCTGACGGAGACTTGCAAATGTTGGCTTCATGCCAAGAGTATCCCAAGGTCCTTCTGGGCGGAGGGAATGTCTTGTGCTGCCTATGTCATCAATCGGATGTCTTTGAGTCCGATCAACATGAAGTCTCCCTTCGAGATGTTGCTGAAGGAGAAGCCTAGTGTGGAACACCTTCGGGTGTTTGGATCAACTTGCTATGTGCATATCCCTGATGCGCTAAGGACTAAGCTTGATGCAAAGGCAAGGAAGCTTGTCTTTGTTGGCTATGATGAGCGGAAGAAGGGATGGAGATGCATGGATCCGGTGATAAAGAAGTTCGTGGTGTCAAGAGACGTTGTCTTTGACGAACTGACGTCATATGGAGGAAGCTCGGTTGAGCTGCCAGAGAGCAAGGTTGATGAAGGTCAGGAGGTGGCTGAGGTAGCTGATCTAGTGGAGCTGGCTGTGTCACCAGCAGCTCCAGCTGCTTCAAGTTCTAGAGGAGAAGCTTCTGGGTCAGGAAGCAGGGGGAGCATTGCTCCAAGCTTGCCAGAGAGCAGAGGTGAACCAGAAGAAGCAGCAGAGGTGATTAGCAAGGAGCAGCCTCTTCGGAGGTCAAAGAGGGTTATCAAGCCTCCAGCTCGCTACTGTGAAGGAAACACTGTGAGCTATGTCTCATGCTTCTTTGTAGGTCCCCTGGATGAGCGAGAGCCTGCTAGCTTCAATGAGGCCACTGATGTCAAGGAGTGGGAAGATTCCATGAGAGAGGAGATGGATGCTCTCAAGAAGAATGAAACTTGGGATCTTGTTCCCAAAGTTGATGGCATTACTCCGGTGATATGCAAGTGGGTGTTTAAGTTGAAGAAGAAGGCAGATGGGAGTATTGAGAGATTCAAGGCTCGCCTGGTGGCTCGGGGGTTCTCTCAACAGTATGGAGAAGACTATGAGGAGACGTTCAGCCCTGTTGCTAAGATGACTTCAGTTCGGATGGTGATTGCGTTGGCTGCTGGCCAAGGATGGAGGATATGGCAGCTTGATGTAAAGAATGCTTTTCTTTACG
This sequence comes from Platanthera zijinensis, assembly GCA_039513925.1. NCBI lineage: Eukaryota > Viridiplantae > Streptophyta > Magnoliopsida > Asparagales > Orchidaceae > Platanthera > Platanthera zijinensis. The sequence goes on from CM077092.1 coordinate 57,460,112, forward strand.
GAGAGATTGACAAAGACATCTTTATGGATCAGCCACTTGGTTTCGTTTCTGAAGGTCATCCTGATTACGTCTGCAAGCTCAGGAAGGCTCTCTACGGGTTGAAGCAAGCTCCTAGAGCTTAGTATGGGAAGATAGCAGAGTTTCTGCAATTCTGTAGATATCTTGCTTCAAACTCGGACTCTAGCTTGTTCATCAAGAAGAAGGGGGAGCTTTCTGTCTTGGTCCTGCTGTATGTTGATGATATGATCATCACAGGGAATTCTGAGGAGGAGGTTGCTAGGCTCAGAGCTGAGCTAGCCATTTGCTTCGAGATGAAAGACCTGGGAGAGCTTCATCACTTTCTTGGTCTCGAAGTGGAGAGGAAGGAGAGCGGGATCCTTATCTGCCAGAAGGGATATGCTGAGCGCATTGTGAACCGGTTTGGCTTGATTGAAGGGAAGACTTGCTCTACTCCTATGGATTAAGGGCTGAAGCTTCGACGAGATGAAGGAAGGGTTCTTCCTGATCCTTTGGTGTTCAGGGCCCTTATTGGGAGTTTGATCTACCTGACGATTACTAGACCTGATATAGCTTATGCTGTTGGTCGAGTAAGTCGGTTTATGGCAGAGCCCAGGAAGTCTCATCTTGTAGCGGCAAAGAACATTCTGAAGTATGTCAAGGCAACTTCTGACATGGGACTTCTTTACAGAAGGGATGCGAGTTTCTCTCTGCTAGGTTACACTGATGCTGACTATGGTGGTGATTCGGATGACCGAAGGTCAACTTCTGGTTATGTGTTCACTTGTGGATCAACGGGCATTTCGTGGTGTAGCAAGAAGCAGGACTCGGTATCAGTCTCTACTACGGAAGCTGAGTACAAGGCGTCTGCCTTGGCAGCTCGGGAAGCCATTTGGCTAAGGCGGCTAGTAGATGATGTCCATGAGGAAGTGCAAGGCCCTACTTTGCTCCGAGGGGATAATGAGAGTGCTCTCAAGCTGGTGAACAATCCAGATTGTCATGCCAGGACTAAGCATATTGAGATCGATCACCACTTTATAAGGGAGAAGGTGTTGGAAGGATCTCTTGTGGTTGGTCATGTTCGGAGTGAAGATAACCTTGCTGACATCTTCACCAAGTCGCTATCGAAGGGGCCTTTTCAGCGGCTTCGAGGTCTGCTTGGGTTGATCGCCACTTCTCACTTCAAGGGGGAGTGTTGAAATTGGTGAAGTGAAAGTGGGGGTGATCGGCAGTCCGGGCGACCTGGGCGGTCTGACCGCGCGGACTGGCTCTTGTCCAGCGGGTAGCTGGGTGGCGACCTGGGTAGCTAGCTGCGGGCTGGCTTTGCGGACTGCGCGGACTGGTTGAGTCCGGCAGTGGGCCGAGCTCTGCAAGGAAGTATGCGCGGCCCGTGCGGACTGGGCTTGGAGTCCGCACGTCTTCTTTGAAGTTGTGGCAGCCGCGGTCTGGGCTTGGAGCTGGCGGACTGGACTTTGTATCCGCCGAGCTCGCGCTTTCTTATCTTGCGCTTGTGGAGTTGGTTTCCGCAATTTCCGCCGTATCTGGGCTTGTGCCAGTGGTCGCGGACTGCGCGAGAAGTTTTCGGTTTCCGCAGTATCCGCTGTGACCGGGCGGGTTGCCTGTGGTGCGGTCTGGTGCTTGCAGGTTGGCGGGTTGGCTGACCTTTACCGAGCGGTCTCGGCGAGTTGGCATTGCTAGTTGCGACCAAGGGGCGGTGTCTCTATCTCATAGGGTGGTGACCGCACTCCTCACCCGGCCTATAAATAGGACCCCCCGACACCTCATTTGGTAGCAGAGTGAACAGTAAGTTGAGCTTGAGTGTTGGCTGCGGACTCGATTTGTGTATCCGCGCGGGCTATTGCTTAACCGGTTTCTGTGTGCAGGTGGCGCGGCTAGCAGTGTCAAACCAGGAGTTTGGTTCTGACCGCTGGAGTTAGCGGGTTGCATTGGCGGTTATCAGCATCAGCTTTATCTCAAGGTTCTTCTCTGTCCGCGCGATCTCGCGGCCTCGGCGGATAGGCGGCTTGTTCCTCTGTTCAGCAGCAGTTAGACGAATAACGGGTTGTCCGCGCGACCTCGCGGTCTAAGCGGACTCCTTGTTATTGTTCGGCTTCAGCAGTTTGGCGGTGTGCGGATTCGGCGAGCTCGGCGGTCTCGGCCGACTTGGCGGTCTCAGTGTTCTATCCGCCCGGCTTGTTTTTTCTGTTTTTTCATACTGGCGAAATCATGTCTCGCCACGTATGCCTCGCCTTGTAAAGAAGTTGAATAAAATTGTGATCTGCTTGCTTCTGTCTGTGTGTTTGGTTATCTAAGTTGCTTCCTACTTTCCGCGGTTCAAGTTGTGATCTGGGTAGTGCCGAAGATATTAATTTGGTGTTTGGGCTACCTTGTTGATCAACTTGAGAAAATTCAACAGATACTCCACTAATCTCGGATCAAAACGATCCTACCACTCGGAACAATGTTCTTATAACCTCGATCCAAAACAGATCTACACTCGGAAGAGGAAAAACTTCTTACAACTCGGAGAATAAATCTCCTACACTCGAAGAATAATCTCCTACAAGATTAAAAAGAGATTTGTAGAAATACAAACAATAATTTTCTCAGATCTGAAAATCTCTTTAGGTCTTCCTTCTTGGACTTTGCGGCTTTATCAGAAATTGTAGAAGAAGACACACGAATCGATCTTGTTCTGAGAAGCTTTGACACACACGATCAAGGAGTAGATGGAGAATGATTAATCCCTTGATCAGCAAGTCTTTGGATCGAAAGTTGCCTTGAAGATCTTGAACGAGAGCGGAGACTTTCTGTAGACGATGATGAATGGTCGTCCGATCCAGAACTTAGATAATACACGCTTAGGGTTTGTCATAATGATATGACCTTTTATAAGATCTCTCTAACAGTAATAATCGTCATTAATGAGGGACACGTGGGCTAGTCACGTCACAAAATTCAAAAATTAGATCTAATAGAATTTAAGAATTTTCTGAAAATTTGATCGGCTTTTCTCGAGTGAAGAATAAGTTACTCGAGTACTAAAGCTGGCTCTCGAGTGCTACATTTAGACTACTCGAGAGGAGGCAATCCTGGAAAATCTAAATGTTGAAATAAATCACTCGAGTAGTTAATGGATCACTCGAGTTCTATACTTATTTCTTGAGAGGTAGACTGAACTTCTCGAGAGCTTGGACTTGGAGAAAATTCTGGAAAAGAATCTGATCACTCGAGTGCTGAAGCTGAACTACTCGAGTGCTAGTCGAACTACTCGAGTACAAAAAGTGCCACTCGAGTGGTCTTAGAATTTTCTCAAGAACTATGTTCTGTTACTCGACTTGATCACCTCAACTACTTGAGTACTCAGCTAGACTATTCGAGTACTTGACTTAGAAAATTTTCTGAGACATAAATAACATCACTCGAGAATGAGAGCAGATCTACTCGAGTACTGGACTTGGTTTCTCAAGTGCAAGATAAGAACTACTCGAGAACCACTTCCATACTCAAAATGTAGACTGGATCTACTTGAGTGCTACTAAGTCTTCTACTCGAGTACAAAAAGGACTACTCGAGTACAACACTTAGAATTTTCTCAGCTTTATGAAACTTGAGTTCTTCATTCCAAACAACATCCAATCTTCATCCATTAGTCCATGTGCTTGAACATGAAGTGTATCCTAATAGAGAGGCTACACATGAGTCAACACCTTGGATCACACAATGAGGAATTACATTGTATGGTCCTGTGTTTGATGACCCACTGTAGACTGACATTGGTCTACACTTTGCAATAAATCCTGTAAACACATAACTAGAATAGGAAATCAAATACAACCTAATTCATCTTAGTTCAAGGGTGAATTCATACAAATCTGAATTATTGTGGATACAATACCCAACAACCCCCTGGTATGGATGTTTTCTATTAGCCTAGGACCTATTTGTCTTAGGGGTATTTCTAACATTTTGGTCCCCAGCTTTGGGAAATCTATAAATTGACCCTTGAGGGTGCCTTGGAGGGCATTGCTTCTTATCCACTAAAATCCCACTGCTTTCTTACTCCAAGGAACCTAGCTCAAGCATTGGCTAGGGAGGGGAGACCTCAAAGGTCTTCTGGGTGTGAGGTAGGACCTCCACGCTAGAGTTGAGGGTCTGTTCCTAGCTTCTTGAGCCTTTGGCCTGTGACGTTCTCTTGAGTGTAGTAGGTGTGAGGTCACCCCTTTCTTGGAACCCCAAACTCCACAAGAGACCAAGTTTTTGGTTTCAACATTACTATTCTAATCGGTCATCAGTACATGTTCAACCAAAACTTTGTATTTTTATTTGCTGTATATTTGTAAAATCACTTTTAAATTTTTTTCAAATTTTTAAAGTTAAATAGGGGGAGATTGTTGGAAAAACCCTTATGATTTATCTTAACAAATTATTTTTAGTGATTTTACATCCTATATTTATTACTTATGATGTATAGTGAGGGTAATTTGGCCATTGAAATCCTAGAATGTCATTGATATAAAGTACATAAGAAAGGCATAATGAATATAAGAGAAAAGTCATGAATTGCCGACATGCATCGAGTAGAAGTCAACGTAACTTTGACTAGAAGTCGACGCAACTTCGACTAGAAGTCGATGCAACTTCAACTAGAATTCGATGCTACTTCAAATAGAACTAAGAGAAACTAAATTTTATAAGTCAATAACACTTAAAAGATTATATTGACGCATACTTCAACATGATATCGATGGAACATCAACTACAGAGTGAATCTTACAGATAGTTAGAATTCGATGTTGCTTCTATTAGAACTCAACATTACGTCGACTAAATTTCTTAACAAATTTATTTTTAGGCTACAATCAGAATTAATTAAAGAAGAGGTTTGACTAACAGAATCTTGGAGACGTTAGAAGATGTCGATCTATATATATGTGTGTGATGAGATACAATACAAATAACAAAAAGAGAGATAGATAGGATCATGAGTCATCATTGATTTCTTACATCAATCACTAACTACATACGATCAAGAGATTGATATCAGAACATGATATATTGATTTTGACAGAGAAAGTTTGAAAGATCATCATCAACAATTAAATTTCTTCCATCAATCAATCGATTGTTAAATTGTTTCTGAATCTGCTAAAGAGAATTCATTCTTCTTCTTCTTCTTAAGAGGAAATTGCATCAGATTCATAGAAGAATCAAGGATAATCTGGAAACACGGCTCATAATCTTTGTGATTTTGATATTCATATATTCATCAAAAATTCCAGACATCATCATTTCTAGTCCTCAAAAATCTGTTGAGAGGACACAGAGAAGATTAATTCTTTCATAAATCTTCTTTCATTTTCTTCTTACACTTTGTGAAAAGAGTTTTGAGAATCTCTCTTTAAAGGATTTAGTGAGAGGTTCTGAGAGTCTGCTTGAGAAAAGACTAAGATTTTATTGGTTCAAGATCTCCTTATCAAAAGATCTGGTGTTGGTTCTAAGAGTCTCCTGATGAAAATACTCAGACACTGTGATAATGAATTCCTACCAAGAGGGTAGAAGAGTAGATGTACCCAGATTGAGGGGAAACCAATATAATCTTTGTGTTTTCTATGTTTTTGTGTTTATTTTTAATTTTGTGTTGTGATTTTATTTACTTACATCTATTTCTGGTTGATTGTTAATGTATATATAAATTTGGTGAATTAAGCTAAGTATTTGAAACAAAATTTTAATCTCTATTCACCCCCCTCTAGAGAAAACTCTGAGGTATTTAGCATCTGGTCGCATATTTCAAAAAATATTGAGTTTGATTCCATCGAACCAAAAATCATCCGCTCCCCTCCCTTCATGCGATGCGACGAAAGCCCGACATCGCCCCTTTTGGCGAGGAAAAATTGCCTTATTGGTGTGACACTAGAAGTTGTGGTGGTGCGATGCCATCTAACTCTTATCATAGTGGTGTGATGCCATCTTGCTTCCCCCTCATGAAACACGATAGGAGTCCGTGGGAGACTCATTCAGTGTTTGGTTGGGTATTATTCTCCCCCTTCCCTTGGGTGTGATTCCTTTGATATTTATCTTGCTTTATTCTTGTGTGTGTGATCAATTCGGTGTAAGTTTTGAAATCGTTGAACTAATTGATGTGAGGAGATTGCGTCGTCTCCTCCCAACCAATTGGTCAGAAGAGGTTTGACATCCGGTTGTTAGATTTTCGTAGGAATTAATATTCACGCATTCGAATCTCCTATTTGAACTACTGTCTCTATGACACCCATCATGGTAGGAATGTGATGCAGGCCAATGGTTTAGACGGATTAAACTACGTGCTATTAGGTTCGATAATTAAATTAGATTAACAGCGTGCGATTTCTCTACTTATCACTATCGATATCTTAAGCAATTAATGGCACAAACTTTAACAACGCAAAGGGGTGCTACCCCTTTTAGAGATTGAACAAGGGCTATATGCCAATGTTCGCTCAAGTGAATAGCACATACCCGATCCAGACAATTAGCAATCCAAATTAAATTTATTGGCAAACCATTCACAAAACCAACACGAGAGGATCCAAACTAAAATTAGCGATTTTAAAGAAGTCCAAATCGATCTCAAATTAATTTAAATCAAAGTTTGCCAAATCACTTGAACTCGAGGAGAAATCAAGGATAATGAATCCGATTTCTACTAGCGTTCACAAGATCTACCCAATCCTATTTTTATGAAAATATTCAGTAGGAACACGCTTAAAAAAATCAGATTTAATTAAGCACAAATTTCAATATAAATCAGGACTAATTACTAGTCTTCTATTTCACCAAACCTCACAAATATTATAGAAGAAATCACACTAGAGAGGTTTATAAAACCGTTACCCAAATCCCAAAAAAATTCGTCCACAAGATGAGTGGAGGTAGCACACACGACGGTGGTTGAATCTATTTCCACGCAAGTCCACAGATCCGCGCCAGACAATGAAATCACAAGTCGTTCTTCCATTACAAAACCCTTGGTGTGGGAGTACCTTGATGGAATATATATGAAAAGAGGAGAGATAAAAGGTGGTGGAAAGTTATCAAGGTGGTAAAGGGGGTTTGCCAAAATTTGGGAAGGGGAGTGAAGTTGGTGGCCGTCGGTTTTGAGAGAGGGGGCTGATCGTTCTTCTTTGGAGGGAGAGAGGTAGGAGTAGGGGCGGTCAACGGCTTTGGAGGGATAGAGTAGGGGTGGTTGGCCAGTAGTTTTGGAGGAAAGAAAGAGAGGGGCTGCTCGGGTATTGTGGGGAAGGAGTGGTCATGTTTAGATTTGGAGAGGGAGGGGGTGGTGGTGGAGATCTTTGAGGAGGAGAATAGGTAGAGGGGAGGCTAAATTCAGGAGAGGAGGGATAGAGTGCTTGGTGACCAAGACAGGGGAGGAGAAAGGGAGGGCTAAAATTTTAAGAGGAGGAGGAGGAAAACTTTTCAAAGTTAGGGTTTCAATTTTTTCATTCTTCATTCTACTAAAATCCTTAATAACATGGCCTATGTATAGCCTACACCACTCCATCTCCTCCATTGAAAATTAAATAACACATGATGGTTATATGCACCCATCATAACATGAAATTAAAACAATACAATAATAAACTTCATGAAAATGAAATGCTAAAATAAAAAATACTTGAAATAAAAAGGCTTTAGAATAAGAATATTGCTTAATATGTAATTATAAATTTTTAATTTATAATTACATATTTTTATTTGATGGTAACGGCGGACGTCGTGCAAAACATGTAGCGGAATTGGCGAAGAACCTCGTGTTAGACTCCAATCTTCAAACTTGCGGTAACGATCGTCCTAATCCACAAATTCTCTAAGTCGGGGATTAATGGATGCAATAGGAACGTCGCCATCAATCCTCCCCCACTCAAAATTACTCATCACCGATGAGTGGCCCGTGAGGGGAGAACAGTCAAAAGCAGCAGCAACATGTGACAAATCTGGCCCCGCTATCCATGTCGTAGTAACATGAACATCCATCAGCACTGAGAACCTGGCAGACATAAAAACAACAAGACTTTCGAGGAAACTCGAAAGGGTATCAAGCAAAAGAAAAATAACTTGAATCTTACCATCCGGTTCAAGAACCAAGGAATCAACCTGGAAAATAACACGATAGAACTAACACTCCCCAACCAAGAGAAAATTTAGTGGAAGATAGAAACGACGGAGAAAGCCACTCAGGTGGAAAAGAGACGTATAGTAAAAAGTCCAGAAACTTGAAATAAAGTGAAACACCCTTTGCTTTATAAAAATCTGAAAGAAAAGCATGAAATCTGAAGTTCTCCATATCCATGGATGGGTCAGCATTCCTACGTGTTAAATTATTAACGGAGCCAGAAGGCATTCGCTCGGGGACTGAACAGACTATACCAAAATCACTAATTCTAGCGTAGGATGGTCTCGGCAGGGATCAGAAGTGCATGCGACATAAATTAAGATGAAACGTTAGCGTCCTAGATACATGAGGAGTGAAACCATGTGCTACATTGACCCAAATGCGGAGTATAAGGGGGTTAAGTCAGGGGGCACCAGAGCCTTATAATCAAAAATAAATTCATGGGCTCCAAATCAACAGTTTTAATTTTGACTTTGATATACTCACGCTTGGCATAAAGATATGCCAGGGAGAACCGCTCATCATGAACAGTAGAGTTGGACGCTCCAGGATGTGAAAGGATGTGCGAGCGATACAACTCAAGGGGCCCAACTATAGTCACTAACGTATAGACATGAGGGTCATCAAAAGGTAGTGTGTAAATGCGTGCAGCCGGGTGTGGTATATAAGTATATCTAGAAGATACCATGTCTAGAGGCACAATAGCCAAGTAATCAGAATTGGTACCACGTCCTAAGATGTCATCTAATGTAGGCAAATAAACACGATTAAGGGTCGGTAAAATCAATCCCGGGATAAAATCCAAATCAGTATAAATTTCACCCAACGGTGACAGTATCAAGGAACTCTCATCCGAGTATACAACAAGAGAATAGTTCAAAAGTACCGTTCCCTCAGATGTTAACTCATCCACAATAACACTAGGGGAATCCTCACTCTCAGGCTACTCAGATGACTCGGATACATTCTCAATGGGTGTAATCATAGGCTCTATCATGATGGGGATCATAGCCTGGAGAGGGCACTCAATACTAGGGTGATTAGTCACAACACTAGCAGAAAATGTAATAGACAACATGATACTCTCACAGATCAGAATATCTTCATACCATACATCATCTTCCAAATAACTATGATATTCAGGCTCCTCAACATCACTAAAATAATTAGTAAAATTAGCCTCGCCCTCAATGGCGGGCTCAGTCCGAGACACGACCTCAGACTCATCAGGAGAGTCAACGACTAGATCAGGCATCTTAGGGGGAAACTCAAAAGGTACTACGAGCATATTCGGAATATGACGCACAATAGAAATAAGATCAATACGCCACTAGACTCGCATGTCCTAACCGTCTGTCTGCCCCTACAGATAGGACTTCTCTCACCCCGCAGGCTCATGGCAGTCCTAGCAGCCACTTATACCAAACTTGGGATAAGGGACCTCACCTTTTCCTTTCCTCCGTAGGTGGGTGCGGGTATGCTATGGGTAGCTCTACCCACTGGGGGAAAGGGTCGATCCTGAGGGAATATGTCACTCCTATAAGCAGCTACGGGTCTAGTGCCATAATTATTCGTACTCACGGTTGTGGTGCTATTAGTACGAAGGTAGTCGGGATCAAATTAATCTGCGAGTAAACTACGCATGTGCGGCCAAGCATATTGATAGCTACCAACACGATAGTCTTCATTTAACCAAAACACGCGGGCTAGACCTACTAACCGCTCTCGGGCGACGACAAAATTTTGGTGGTCGTCCCATACGTGACAATCAAAATAACTATCTATCCCCTTAAACCAGTCTCTAAAAATTTGGGAACTCCCATTACCGTCATAAGTGAGTGTCTATCTTCTAGTGTCAAGATAAGTGTGGGGACGGTTGGTATTCCTATGGTATGAAGGCAAGGCTGGGGTATGATTAGCCATGCCTTTAGCATACAAATAGTATGAATGGGAAGCATACACATCATAGGCCATTTTTTAGTGGTGATGGGACAAAAAATTCTACTCGAATCTGGTGCACATGCAATGAACTCATGACTCTGATCCTATAAAATTATAACGGTGGAATTGTTCCCGCTAAACAACTAAGGCAATAAATATATTATTTTGTATTTTCTTACTGAAAATAAATAGGAGATTATTAAAAAAATATTTGATTTTTTAAACAAAAAAATAAATGTTTTAGGCCGCTATTTGCAGACAAAAAATAAAAATTTATTTTTATTGTTTTGGGCAATGTAACGTGCAAGTGCGTGTCGGCGTACTAATAAAAGGGGGAGGGTGCCAATTAAGAAATTGACGTGAACCTCCCTCTGATACAAAATTGATGCAGGCCAATGGTTCCAACAGATTAAACTATGTGCTCTTGGGTTCGACAATTAAATTAGATTCAAAGCGTGCAGTTTCTCTACGTATCACTATAGATATCTCAAGCAATTAATGGAACAAACTTTAACAATGCAAAAGGGCGCTACCCCTTTTAGAGATTGAACAAGGGCTATATGCCAATGTTCGCTCAAGCGAATAGGACCTACTCGATCCCGACAATTAGCAATCCAAATTAAATTTATTGGCAAACCATTCACAAAACCAACACGAGAGGATCCAGACTAAAATTAGCGATTTTAAAGAAGTCCAAATCGATCACAAATTAATTTAAATCGAGGTTAGCCAAATCACTTCAACTCGAGGAGAAATCAAGGATAATGAATCCGATTTTACTAGCGTTCACGAGATCTACCCAATCCTATTTTTATGAAAATATTCGGTCGGAACACGCTTAAAAAAATCAGATTTAGTTAAGCATGAATTTCAATATAAATCAGGACTAATTACTAGCCTTCTATTCCACCAAACCTCACAAATATTATAGAAGAAATCACACTAGAGAGGTTTAGAAAATTGTTACCCAAATCCCAAGAAAATCTGTCCATAAGATGAGTGGAGGTAGCACACACAACGGTGGTTGAATCTATTTTCACGCAAGTCCACGGATCTGCGCCGGATGATGAAATCGCAAGCCTTTCTTCCGTTGCAAAACCCTTGGTGTGAGAGTACCTTGATGGAATATATATGGAAAGAGGAGAGAGAAAAGGTGGTGGAAAGTTATCAAGGTGGTAAAGGGGGCTGGCCGAAATTTGGGAAGGGGAGAGATGTGGGTGGCCAGCGGTTTTGAGAGAGGGGGCTGCTCGTTTTTATTTAGAGGGAGAGAGGGAGGAGTGGGGGTGGCCCGCGGCTTTGGAGGGAAGGAGTAGGGGTGGTTGGCTGGCGGTTTTGGAGGAAAGAAAGAGAGGGGTTGCTCGGGTATTGTGGGGAAGGAGTGGTCGGGTTTAGATTTGGAGAGGGAGGCGGTGGTGGTGGAGATCTTTGAGGAGGAGAATAGGTAGAGGGGAGGCTGGATTCAAGAGAGGAGGGAGATAGTGGCCGGCTGCCAAGAGAGGGGAGGAGAAAGGGACGACCGAAATTTTGAGAGGAGGAAAATTTTTCAAAGTTAGGGTTTCAATTTTTCATTCTTCATTCTACTAAAATCCTTCATAACATAGCCTATATATAGCCTACACCACTCAATCTCCTCCATTGAAAATTAAATAACACATGATGATTATATGCACCCATCATAACATGAAATTAAAACAATACAATAATAAACTTCATGAAAATGAAATGCTAAAATTAAAAATGCTTGAAATAAAAAGGCTTTAAAATAAGAATATTGCTTAATATGTAATTATAAATTTTTAATTTATAATTACATATTTTTATTTGATGGTAACGACGGACGTCGTGCAAAACATAGTGGCATTGGCGAAGAACGTTGTGGTGGACTCCCATCTTCAAGCTTGCGGCAACGATCATTCCAATCCACAAATTCTCTAAGTTGGGGATCAACGTCCGCAACAGGAACGTCGCCATCAGAATGGAATGCATGTATTTGTATTTATTTTCTCTTAGTTTGAGGCAGAATCCCGCAAAGTGCACGCCATGTGTTTGATGAATTGTCTAACTCACACCTGATCGACAATTATGCGTAATCTCTACTGATTACTACATCACAAAGACTTCGCACACTGCAACTTTCCTTGCAAAAATACATGATGAATTAAAAGTGATGATTCCCCCTGAATTTTCTGAATCAAACCAGGAAGATTTCAACCAAGGACATGGAGGAGGGCCAACCTAACCAAATGATCCGCACACACCAAGCCGCGCTCGCCTAGAGAAAAAAAACCCGGAAGGAGGGGAAAGCCAAGTACACACATACGCGGAAGTGACTAGCATATGCCAGCGCGAGTGATGAATACACATAGGCGGCCAACCCGCATGAGCGTGCGACCTATGCATTTGCGTCGACGCGCTGCCCGTATGCACATGCCAGTGGTAGATGCCGCTATTGATCTCCTCCACCGCCTCCGACCACCTCTATCACCTCCGATCGATGCTAGCTTCTGCCTCCACCGAGCAACCTGCCCGGGTTGCCCGAACCGCCTGGGGGGCACTTCCGTCATTTCATGAAAATTGGCGATCCAGGTTGCCGGAACAAAGCAATGCCATTCGCCAGCTAAAAATCTACCCGGGAATAATTACAAGTATGTCCCTCCAAAAAGCTATAAATAGGCTCATACGCCTTCATTTGAGGACAAGCAACTCTAGGAACTACAAATAGCTCTGAGGTTTTCCGGGGAGAATGTGGGACTTAGATTGTTTCTCTGCTTGGAATTTGCTTTGCTCCCTCTCTAGCATGCATGATGCCCCGCGCTCACTTGGACGCTTTTGTTAGCCTGGGAGAAGGCGATGGAATTCACTTCTGGTGGTGCTCGCATGAAGTCACAACAAGGTTTCAAGGTCTTGAAATTCTTCTCTACGGGAGTGCTCTCATCAAGGATTCGACTCTGTAGAAGAGATTTGATCAAAGTTCCAGGAACTTAGCATTTTCCCCATCAGAGCACTCTCACCAAGGCTCCGAGGCCTTAGTTTATTTTTTGTTAAATTTATATTCAATGTTTGTAATGGATAGGTGGTATGTCACCCTTCGAGAAAACTCCTGAAACCTTTAAACTCAAAGCGAAATAGTGGATTTTGGCCCGACACAGATCCGACCACGTGGTTTTTCACAATTTCCCGGTTTTCCAATGTAAGAAAGCTCATTATCATTGCTTCTAGATTTTCTTTGACTGTTTGCGTGCCCAGTCCAACTCCAAGCTAAGTCGGTCTGATTCATCGGACTGGGGAAAAACCTGGTGACTTGCAACTGTTTGGCATCGTATATAGGGAAGTGTTCCCAAACTATACAACAACACCATGGAAACCATGTTTGCATCATGCAAGAACACCCGAACAACAAAAATGGCGAGGAGAAGCGTACAAACTACCAGTGACGTGATACTAGATGAGCATAGCAATCAAGGCCCCTTAAACTCACCCACATGCAAAGTCTCACTTCAGGGACATGAGGGTCCACCGTCATTGCATCCCAAGCATCTAGGGAAGAACATAGGTGCCTAATAAAGGAGTGTCGCGCAAAGGTGCTCACCATACTAGGAAAATTAAGGGCTCATCGCGCTTCTAACCCGGACATAACTCCAGGAGGGCAACCACCACTAATCCCAAGTTAGATAATGCAAGAAGACACTACCTGTTCTAAGGATCCCATCACGGATGAGTTGTCTGACCCTGATAGCTCCACACACCTAACATTACCCAATGGGCTTCCCGGGAATGCGAAAGTTAACTTTCAGGCAACAAAGAAGGTCATCGCTCTCGTAGATAGAAGAATCACTTTCGAGGAAGTGAGACACATAGTCGAGGAGGAATATGGGGATGGGGGGCACCAGTACCTAAGCATGTAATGCCTGGTCCACTACATCTCCCTGCTGGATCCATCGTTCCTAGCATATCCCATTCCACCTAGGATAAAACTCTGTGACTTTGAGACTTTTGATGGGTTGGCGACCCTCTAGAGCACGTCAGAAACATTTAAACTATTATGAGCATCTACAACTCCCCCAACCCACTCCTATGTCGAGCATTTTAAGCAACTCTAAAAGGAGAAGCTCATACTTGGTTCCAATACTTGAAGGAGGGGGAAATCACAAAATTTGTTGAGCTAACCTTGCTTTTCACAGATTAGTTTGTCGCCAACTAACAAATAATTTGAGACTCATCACACCTCTTGGGGATCCTCAAGACCGAGAGAGAGTCACTAAAGGATTTCTTTTGTCGTTTCACCACGGAGGCATGATTGATTCTGGGAGTTAACACCGAGTTCTTCTGCACAATTTTTCTCGGAGGACTTCAACCAGGAAAATTCCACTCCATGATTATGAGCAAAATTGTGCCCAACTACCTTGACCTCGTCCATCGAGTAAATGTTCAAATCACGGTAGATGAAGTAATTGAAGTACATCAATGTCAGTTCAGAGGAATGTCGGAAAGGATGAGGAATCAGGAGACGTTGTCAAGTCCCAAGGGAAGCAATGAGAGCCATGATAACTCCCATCAAGTGGGGGGGGGGTCACCACCACAATCAAACCTTCACTCCCCTCAATACTTTGCAGACAGAAGTATTGCTCGTCATCCGCGATCATACCTCCCTTCAAAGGCCAAGAGCTCTCACTCCAAACTCTGGAGATCAATCCAAGTACTGCGACTATCACCGTGGGCGCGGGTATGACATAGAGAATCGCACGTGACTAAAGACGGAAATCAAACAGTTTATTTGTCTGGAAGTCATTAGAAGATTTCTACTAGACAAGAGCCCTGAATTAACCAATCTAGTGTGAGCTCGCATGGGGGAAACCAGGATGACTATCCCAAGGGAGAATTTGTCTTCCGCTCACGAACGTCCAAGGCAACTGACACATGTACTTATATTTCATGCATCAATGCAACAAGACCCGAATTTCTCATAGTGTGCCCAAAAAATTGAGTGTTCAGATATCCCAAGAAGAGACTCCGACCTCTCTCAAAGAGAGTGTCTAGATATCCTAAGTGGAGACTTCGGCCTCTCCCAAACAGAGTGTCCAGATAACCCAAATAGAGACTTCAGCCTCTCTTAAATGAACTATTTGTATATCCCAAGTGAAGACTCCGACCTCTCTCAAATAGATTGTCCGGTTATCCCAAGTGGAGACTCCGAACTCTGTCAAATAGAGTGTCCGGATATCCAAAGTGGAGACTCCGACCTTTCCAACAAAATGTTAAGATATCTTATAAGGAGACTCTGACCAATCAAACAGAACTCAATCCTCCAAAGCACGAACAAATAAAGGTTCTCTGCCACATCCACCTGGATGGACCGCGGTCCTCCTAAGACGCGAACAAATAAAGGTTCTTGGCCACCTCCACCTAGACGGACCCCGGTCCTCCCATGTCACGTATAAACTAAGGTTTTTTGCTACCTCCACCTGGACGAACCCAGGTTTTCTTAAGGTGCAAATAAATAAAGGTTCTTTGCCACCTCTACCAAGACGGACCCCAATTCTTCTTAGGTGCAAACAAATAAAGGTTCTTTGCCATCTCCACTAGGACAGACCACGGTCCTCCTGAGACGTGAATGAACAAAGGTTCTTCTACACCACCACCTGGATGGACCCCAGTCCTCCTAAAGCACGAACAAACAAAGTGTAAGACCCCCCTCTCGGAACACAAGACACGGCACGAGAGGGGTCTTATGCCCAGAATAGCCGCCTTGCGGTAACACTAGGACTCGGGCTAGCCTGTACCACAAGACGCCTATTCTGCCGGCAACAACCAATATCCACACATAATTGCCAACCCAACCATAATAATATAAGAAAGTCATTCCACACTAAGCATATATCCATAAGCATAACAAAAGAGAAGCTAACAAGCTTCTACATAATCAGAGTACGTGAATATATTTTCCTCGAAGGGCTACAACAAAATCTCTCTCACTCACATCTGTAACCGACGGTACCGTCCCTTCAGGCCCTGTCGTCTTGGCCTGGCTGTCCAGCTGCATAGCCTGCTGCTCCACCTGCGGGGTTTCCTCCTAAAAAGGAAGACGTAGCAACTGTTAGTCATAAAGACTAAGTGGCTTCACATCCGCTCCCCCAACGACTCCTCGGCACCGGGCGGAGAAAGGAACAGGTACAATATATAAATAATAGTAGTACAACAGGTGAAGTGAGTATACATATCATAAGCAGCGACAGCAGTAGTGTATAATAAACAAGCTCTTATTTTACAAATCTACTATCTACAGCAGTAAGAGAGTATATAGTTACAACAGTAAGTAACTCAACTTATATGGATGCCCATACAAGCATATAAGTTGAGGGCCATTCAGCAATATGTAACTCATCGTATAGGAGTGCCCATACAAACTTATACAATGAGGGTCTTAAGTATGTAATGAAGTGTAATGCTATGAATGCAATGCAATGACACACCCATGATCAAGCACATGCAATCGCTATGTCGACACAGACTTATAGTTCCCACTATTCGAGCAGGTAGCTAAACTCTCAGGCGTCAACCGTGGTGGCCAAACGGTGACAATAGAGTGGGCATCTCCACTACTAGGCTGGTCTCCACATTACCTGGCCTAGTCCTCCATACGCCTCAATGCTAAGGACACAATAGCGGAGCTCACATGCGTACTACGACTCAGCAGGTTCTCTTGGGTAAGTGAGCACCAAGATCCTAGCCCCGAACTGGCCTATGCGTGACACGGAAGGAGCCTCGGAAAAGAACACGAGGACCAAGCCCAACCGTTCACTTGGCACGGAAGGAGCCTCGGGACATAAACACCGAGGACCAAGCCCAATCGTCCAAGGTCTAGCTGTCGACTCCCATCGGTGTGACGATTAGCGAGCCCGTAGACCTGCCACACTATCCTTAACCCGGGATTACGACACCGTGTGTCGACTCACACCACATGCAATTTCACAATATCGTGGCATGGAAGGAGCCTCAGGACGTGAACACCGAGGACCAAGCCCAACCATCCATCAAATGCGGAAGGAGCCTCGGGACATGAACACCGAGGGCCAAGCCCAACAGTCCAACTTTACTCATCTCAATCTCATTCCAACTAGTGACAGTCAACACCACACTTGTTACTTCCACAATGCTACCCGTAAGGAGACGATACTCTAAGCATTTGATTACTAATTCCCTTTTATCCACCCAACATGTATCATGGCCATAGTTAAATCCTTTATACATTTATCCTATTATATCTACCAAATTATATCGGGTTCTTTTCTTCAATTAAACTTGTCCACAACTCGTTATATGAATTTAGATTCATAACCTCAACTTATCACGTCACTATGATGATTATGTCAAAAGAGTCCACCCAAGCCTCGAGTTGGATCGCAACATTAAATTCCACCACATCGCATTCCATGTTACACAAGCCCAGAATTTAGGTGCAGCCTTAATCCAGGCAGCCACTTCGACCAAGGATTCCCGAGGCTACAGAATTCCGACGAGTGCGTGTAACAACTTGTTGGAAAGATAATTTCGTGGGCTACAACTTTCGTGTTTAGTCAAAAGCCCAGATTTGATCGCATCACACCAGAAATCCACTCGAAGCCTGCTGCGTACAGGGTACAGATTTCCTGGGTGGAATTTCCCCAACCCGCAGCAGATTCGAACAGACTTTCCCATGGCTACAGGTATTGCCTGGGAACCTGCAACTACTCGTTGGAAAGATAATTTTGAGGGCTACGACTTTTGTGTTTAGTCGAAAACCCAGATATGACCAGAACACCCCCGAAATTGGCCACGAAAGTCGCTGCGTGTAGAAAACAGATTTCTGCACGCATCTTAATGCGAGATGAACGGCATCCGTTCATCTTCCTCCTTGCACCAAACTCCCAACATCTCCTCCAGAAAATTGTCCACCCTTAATCACCCTCATGAAGCCATATTTCTCCATGAATCCTTCTCTCATCTTCACTTTGAAGGATGAAGAGGTTGGAGGGGGCTAAAGCCTAGAAAACAAACCTAGGCATGGCTTTCCTAGGAAATCTCCTCCTCACCATCAAGACTCTATGGAGTCGATATCTCTCCTAGAATATATCTACAGATCTAGCACCAAGGGAGAGGGGAGGAAGCTCACCTCGTTTCCAGCGGTACCACCATTCCCAGCCATGGATCTAGTCGTTCTCCTTTGCGGCATCTCTCGCTTGGTGCGGTTGTTCTTTACGGCAAAGGAAGGAGAGGGAGAGAGAGAAAGAAGGCCGCCTCCTAGAGCTCTGCCTGCTTCTGCTGGCTCCGTCGGTTTCGCGAGATCCACGATGATGGCAAGGGTCAATCGGCGCAAAAGCTAGGGTTCGGTTTTAACTCCCTTTTTATATGCCGATGTATTAGGTTACATCTTCTACCACATATCAACGCCTCATTGGACCGCCTATATGGGTCATATTGAAGTGACCCGGTCTAAGGAACAATCCAGCGCGAATACCGAAATCCGGTTCGTTCCGCCTGTACAAGCCGGCGTATCTGCCTGGGCGAAGAAAACGCATAAGTCAAATTCGGCGGGAATCATCTGTCATTCTCGATGATCGGCGAGAATCGTCAGGCATTCTCGACGAATTCGTCGGGTATCAACAATGATACCCGACGATTTTCCCTTAGCCTAACTTATCGGAAATATGTTGTTGAGTGTGTTGAGTATTCTCATCGATACTTGACGATCGGCGAGAATCACCAGGCATTCTCGACGATTTTCCCTTGGGCCATACTTATTGGAAATCTGGCGTTGAGAGCATTGAGTATTCTTATCGATACTCGACGATCGGCGAGAATCACCAGGCATTCTCGATGATTTTCCCTTAGGCCATTCTTATCGGAAATCTGGCGTTGAGAGCGTTGAGTATTCTCATCGATACTCGACGATCGGCGAGAATCACCAGGCATTCTCGTCGATTTTCCCTTGGGCCATACTTATCGGAAATCTGGCGTTGAGAGCATTGAGTATTCTTATCGATACTCGACGATCGGCGAGAATCACCAGGCATTCTCGACGATTTTCCCTTAGGCCATTCCCTTTCGATCCGTTGGATATCACTCAACCCTACACTCCATCCAACGCACTTGACACCTTTTGCCAGTGCGCCCCGAGCCCGAGTCAAGTCCCTTGACTCAAAACTCGTGCGAGGGGCCTAGCGCGAATTGGGATGTTACACAAAGAATCTTTGCCACCGCCATCTTGATAGATCCAAGTCCTCTTGAAGCACAATAAAATAAAGGTTCTTCGACATCTCTATCCAGACAGACCCAAGTCGTCCTAAAGAGCGAACAAACCAAAAAAAAATTTCACCTCTACACGGAAGAACCCTGGTCCTCCTGAGGTATGAACTTACAAAGCTTCTTCGTCACCTCTATCCGAACGAACCCAGGTCCTCTTGAAGAGCGAACGAATAAAAATTCTTTATCACCACTATTTGGATGGACCCACATCCTTCTTTGGCAAGAACGAACAAAAATTCTTCAACACATTCAATGAATTGGACCCCGTGTCCTTCCAAGGCACAAACAGACAAAGGTTCATCGCCATCTCCAAGTAAATGGATCCCGAGTCCTTCCCGAGAAAGGAGTAAGTCCTCGATCCTTAAAGGGAGTTTTACCTGGATAAACCACAAATCATCCTATGCCACTTAACCAAAAGAGGACTTTGAGCCCTCAGGAATCATCTAGAAAAAGAGAGAAAACGTACCCTCACACTACATTTGAGAATTTTCCTAGGCGCTAACACACAATGGAAATGACAAGATCTGCACACCTCGTCAAACACACACGTTTGAGTAAGGAGAGCATTAAAGGAAAAGCATTCAGTGGGATGCCTAAGGAGGATGAAATTTTGTATACCCATGAGATATATCACAGGAAAATATAAGCTATCGGGCTGAGACAAACCTGGTAAAATCCCTAATAAAAGAAACAGAGTGTGTGCGTGATGCGCGCACAAGTGATCTCTCAATGTCAATGTCATCACCACCTTTAGAGGCATTGAAAGTGTTTGTTCAAGAGTAGCTACACACCTAGAGGGGGGTGAATAGGTTTTCAAGTCTTTTTGAACACTTTTAACTTTGGTTGAGTTGTGTGTTAGATTTTATTGTTAGCTTTTAAGAGACACAACAAAAAACTAGAATTTATACCAGTTCCCATATCTAGGGTATATCCACTTTCCCTCTCCACCTATCTAGCAGTGAGCTAGATTCGGCTAACTCCTCCTTTATCTCGGCTTCTTGAGCTTACACCTCAGATCCCACAGGATCATATACCTCAGAGTGAAATTCACTCTTATTGATTATAGTATCAAAACTCATACCTCAGGCTAGACAACCCTACACTCAGAGATATCAGATCTCCTACCTCAGATCTTGTAACACCCCAAATTTCTTGAGGCGTGAGATGCTTCACTGGGGGTTACCGCCTGGCGATAGCTAGTTACCCCGCTTCGGTAGCTCCAGGGTGCGTGTCGAGCTCTCGGGAAAACATCGAGCTCTCGAGAAAATGTCGAGCTCGAGAAAGACATTACCGTGCGGAGGTAGATAGTTACCGCATGGCAGTATCTAGGGAATTAATCCGGCAGAGCTCTCAGGAAAGCTATTGCCCAATGATAGTAATACCGTCGGTAATAGCAGCGGATGTTGTGTCGTAACTGACGACGGCTATCGCGTGACATTAGTGTCCTATCTCCTGGTGATAGTAGTACTCTAACGGCGTGTCCACGCAGTGGCCTGTGGTTGACTTGCCTGTGCGGTTAAATGCAAATCGAGGAGGTACCGTATGGCAGTAACTTTATTTATATGCCTGATTTTGTCCGTTTTCACTTCATTTCTTTTGGTGTGAGGAAAATGCCTGGTTTTCCCGGAGGAGGAGCAGTAGCACCGGAGGGTAAATCTCGTCTCCTTTGAAGTTCCGGAGTTCCGATTTGCAAGCCGAGTTCAGATCTGTGGAGGCAAGATCGTTGCAGTCGCGTTCATCTGTCTTGGTCTTTGGCATGACATCTCTGCGGATGATGACAAAGACAAACTGGCGAAGATTACATTAAAACTACAATGAAATGGTGTGGGTTGTCCAAGCACTTCCCCATCTAATTCTTAAGGAAATAACTCAACCTAAGGGGTAAGTTCTTAGCTGATATCATTGGAATAGCCTTGCTTTGCAAAACTGGTTCCCACAATAAAATATCAAAGAAGATGTTCAAAGTAATCGCAAGAATTATCTTGTCAAAGAAGACCAACTGGGGGAGAATTTTATTTGAAAGAATTATTGAATGCATCATTGAACCAAACTTAGGGAGAATTCTATACCTTTTTTCCGACAAACTGTCCCAGAAATACTGAACTTAAAGCTTGGGGCGAGAATACATCATATATGGAGAATGGACATCAAAATGCTACATCGATGGGAAGGAGTTATTCAGCCTTGTTGACCATCAGCAGCACAGAAGAAAGGAGAGAAGGTTATAGCTCCAGAGCGAAGAAGCTCAAGCAGTTCTACTGAAGATGAGGGAGAGCCTCAGGATTCAAGTCCAATAGGTTCTGATGAAGAGATAAAGAAGTACAAAAGTGCACAGGTATCGGTTTCCTCTAATCATGCAGCCATAAATCAATTGAGAGGTGATCAATCTAAAGAAACTCCCGACCGAGGTGATGACTTTCCTTCAGCAGAAGTTGTTGTGCAAATTGCTGAACCTATTATTATAAAGATTTCAGCTAGGATGGAAGGAGAGGACTTTAGGTCCGATGATGCAGGTGACCACCTGTCGATTCCTGATGATGCTGACATTCCCAGGACTCAGATTGAGGGGGAGATCAATTTGACTTCTGAAATGGAGATAATAATGTCTGAAGGTGAGCAACTCCTAGCTCAAGTTATGGATGCTACATTTTCTGAGAAAAAAATGCACCAGTTGAGGGGGAGCAACTTATAGAAGAGATAATGTAAGATGCATTATTGATGGGGGAGCAGCTACATGTCCCTCTAGTAATAGTTCTGAGCGCTGCAAGTGATACAGATGATGCAGCTGCTACTGTTATACTTATTGCCAATGAATGTATGACAGAGGTTGAGGGGGAGATTCAATCTGAACTCCCTACTTAGATAGAAGTTCATAACATTGATTCCTCAATGTCAGAAGATGAGACAGATGCTTTAGAAAAATAGATAGTTGAAAATGTGACTGACTCTAGTGGGAAGGAAGAGATCAAAAAAAATCTAGAACCTCATGTTGAAGGCACCCATGCTCAAACAGACCAGATTCCACCTATCTTCCTAGCCCAATTGAAAGGTATATTGGATGACCAGAGGAGGGCATTAGAAACTTTTATGTATGATGCCCTTACAAATATCAGGAAAGATCTATCCATAGAAATCAAATCGATCAGATTTATATTAAACTTGCTAGAGGGAGAAACTGTCAAGTTCTTTAAGACAGCTGCACCAGCTGTAGACTTCACCATGGAGAAGGTGGATGTGTCAGGCCAGAATCCTGTCACTTTCACGGAGAATCAAAAGATTCAGGCTCAGAACACGCTGAGCATTCATAATAATGATAAAATTCTGAGGGATTAACAAAATACTGATATCTTTACCATGATGGATGCCTGTACTAAGCTGCTTGATGACCATATACTGGAAGTCAAGAATCATGTCACTGCTGGAATCAACCATTTAGAAATAGAAAGAAGTAAGGCTTGCACCTCCCAGACCATTCAAATAGTTGAAGAAGTCAAAAAGGGGGAGAGTGAGGCAATAAGAATTAATACTAAAAACATGGTCTGGGAAACTAATGTGGTGAGTGGTTCATTGGGAATGGAGCAAATTCAGTATGATAACATCCCAATGATGCCTTCCCATGTCTAAGATACCTTGAACAGAATGTCTGCTCAGCAAGATAATCAAGAGTATGGACTGTATATAGAAGAAGGTGATAGTGTTGGTGATCTGTAGGGATAGCAGTCTACTACTGCTGAGATTCCTTCCTTCAGCCCCACTATACACCTGTAGCTAAAGTCAAACGAGATGACTGCTGCTGAAACTAAGCAAAAATCAGGCCAAGGAAAAGGAAATATAGATAAGAAATGGAGAAGAGGTCTGATTTCGAACAGTGGATCCCTGAGTCCAGATCCATCATTCTGCTTTCTTGGCATCAGGTCAAAAACAAGAGGTCAGATAGAGGAAAGTGGTACAACCAAATGGAATGGGATAAGATCGAAAAGAAGGAAACTGCAAGGAGAATTTACTGGAAGAACATGAATGCTAACACTTTGCCTCCAGGTGCAGTTGAACCCTCCAAGTACTTCCCTAAGTCCCAGGACTACTTTCAGTGGTAGAAAGATAAAGTTGAAGCTGAAGCAGCTAATGTAGACAAAGAAGATAACAAAGGAAAGAAGAAGGCAGTTGCTGAAGTGAAAGCAGTAAAGAAGCCAAAGGGCAGTGGGATTGTGATAAGGGAACCTGAAACTTGAAAAGTTTCAGGCTCTACTTAAGGGGTTTAAGAAAAGCGTGTTGTTTTGTTAAATTCATAAGAATAGTTATTCATTAAAAGTTAAATGAAAATCATTTTGTTGATAATCATTATTTCTGAATTATGCAGACTATTATTTACTATATACATTGCGTAGTTGTGTAAGTGTATACATTGTCATAGGTTTTGAATTATTCAAATAAGGGGAGATTGTTGAGTCCATTGATCCTAATGTCCTGGATTTGAAGAAGGACTGGCAAGCAATGTATACATATGTGGTGATCTAACTTGTGCTCAAGTTTAGTGATTGCAGGATGTTCTAGCAATAATGATAGGATTGTTAGCCTAAGTGGCTAGGTCAGGTAAACACTTACGTAAGATGTGGATAGACATGCATAAATCTATCCAAGTCCATAGGTGTTGAGTGATGGTTACTCACTCAACGCCAGATGACTTATAGCACTGAGTGGAGCCTATACAATCAATGTCAAAGTAGTGGCAAGCTGATAAAGTGGCTAAGTCCATAGGAATTGAGTGACATCAACTCACTTAATGCCATACAACAAAAGACTGTGAGTCAGGCTAATGCAGTAATATCCTAGAAGAAATGGTTAGAAAGTTAGCTAAGTCCAAATGCGTTGAGTGTGGCTTACGCACTCAACGCCAGATAAATAGAATAAAATCTGTTAAGTACTTTGGCATTGAGTAGAGAATAACCACTCAATGCCAAGGAGCAGAAAATTTGGGCTAAGGCAGAAAGCGTTGATTGAGACATGATCACTCAACTCTCTCAATGCTATGATGCAGAAAATTCTAGAAAAGGAAGAAAGCGTTGAGTGAGACATGCTCACTCAATGCTCTCAATGCCATGATTAAGAAAATCTTGCTAAAGCAAAAAGCGTTGAGTTAGGCATGCTAACTCAACGCTCTCAATGCTTAAGATGTTGAAGAAGCAGGAAATGATCAAGGCAGAAAGCGTTGAGTGAGGAGTGCTCACTCAATGCTCTCAATGCTTAAAATACAAAAAACATGGCTAAGGCACAAGGCGTTAAGTGAGGCATGCTCACTCAACACTCTCAACACCAACGATGCAAAAAAGGCTGAATAATAAGCAAAGGCAAAAAGCGTTGAGTGAGGCTTGCTCACTCAACGCTGTAAATGCATAGATAAAAAGAATAATGCCTAAGTTTCTTGGTGTTAAGTGAAGCTCATTCACTCAACGCCTATTCTACTAATGCTTGATTTTTGCTAAGTCTACAGGCTTCGATATTAGCAAGTAAAAAAGTCGGAATTATTCAAAATGATAGCGGGAAAGCTACAGTACATGACAAAAAGTTCCGCATAGCTACTCTACGACAGTTGGCATTAAAGCAAGGTTGCAGCTGGCCATTAATAGTGTGGGACCTACTGCTAAAAGAGTTGTTGGGTTACAATCAATAAAAAGAGAAGCCTTTTTACAGAAAGATCAGCTGCTTGTGTAGTTCTTCTTCATCACCATTGCTGCTGTGATTGAAGAATAGGAAGCTAGAGACAGCAAGTATGAAAGCTAAATAAGTTAGCTGATTATTTTCTCCATCGACATCAGTAAGATCAAAGTAAATCTCGGAAGGAAGAAAGCAGGATAGCTGGTTCCATTTTCCATATGCACCAGCAAGTTCTTCATAGATCCAGCTATATAACTCTGAAGAATATTTACTAGAGGATATGAAGAAGAAGTTAGGGCTGAATCACCTCAGCCTAGGAAAGAAAGAAGAAGCAGAATTATTGTCTGCAAGCTGCTTCCAGGACAAGCCAAAGCAAGATCTATATCCTTATTGCTGTTATGAAGTTGGGTTGGGATTCTCTCATCTCAGTAGCAGTAAGTTTTGCTGCAGTCAATTCTCAGTCCCAACAAGAAAGATCCCTGGTGCTTAGAAGAAGAAGCTAGGACTGAGTATATCTCAGTTCAGGTAAACATAAACTAAGGAAATATATTCCTGGAGTCATAGTGGGTCTGAGTTTATGTCTGTCCAGAATATTATCATAGAGAAACATCTCTTGTGTAAAGATCAACCACAAAACCCACTTCCATATTGCAGGATACTTTTGGATCTGATTAGTAGGAGCAAGTCTTCTCTGAGGTAGGGTTCTGTTGAGAATCTGAGCTGTAGGACTTGGTTTCAAGTCTGAGGTAGGAGAGTCATTCTCACTGAGCTGTTGGGCAGTTGTGCCTGAGGTAGGATCTGGCTGTAGATCTGAGGTAGGTCCTTTCTGCCTGAGATAGTAGGAGAGTCATTTTCTATGAGGTAGGATACCTAGTGGACTTGAGGTAATGTTGTCCTCCCATCCTGAGTATAGGGCCATTGGATTAAGTTAGGTGATCAGCTGATCACTGAGTTGTAGGCCCTTATGGATGAGTTGTAAGTCTTGGAGGAGACTTAGAGATCTTGAGGGATCTATGGTGTGAGCTCTTTGGAGCAGAGTTTTGGAGAAGTGTCTAGTCCAACAAGATAATTGGGTAGGTGGGAGGGAAAGTGGAGGTAAACTTATTAGGGGAACCATTGTAAATCTTGTGTGTGATTTTGTGTTTGTTGTGTTGCAGGTTACATATCTTGAAAGCAAAGTCCAACCAACTAATAAAGCACCTAAAGTAAAGAGAATCCAAGATAAGTCACTAAGGAATAAGAAATATATTCACCCCCCTCTAGGAGATTTAACTATCCTTGAAAATAAAGACTTTCATGGCACATTAATGGTGTAGTTTATTTCCTTTGGTACCACCACCATCCACAGTCCCAGACTTAATGGTCCAAACTTGAGCATTTTAGTCTTTTTGGCAAGAGGCCTAAGACTCTCATTATGCCAATGAAGAAAGCCAGTTACCTTAGGCGATCTATCTAGTATTGGAATAACGCGAGTACAATTCAGCTTTTCCCATTGCTCAAATCATCATATCATTGACGAAAGCTGAAGATATCAAATCCTAACGACAGGACACGGGTCAGCTTCCCCTTGCCAGTATGGCTCTTATGGTCATATTAGCTTGGCTCTTTAGGCTCAATAGCTTCAATTGTCTCCCACATTGTCCCCATGAACTTAGCTCAAAATCAACACAAAAATAGCTCTCATGGCCTCAATAGCTCGGCTATTTGGGCTCTCAGCTTCACTTGCCACCCACATTGTCCCCAGGACCTGAGCTCACAATCAACATAACAATGTCTTCCTAGTATCCAAGAGACAGGCCTTGCAAACATAACTCACTGGGTGCTACCACTAGCGGGAACACTACCGTTGTGCGGTTGGCGACATAAACTCTATTCTTCCCTAATTTTGTATGTTTTCCTTGAGAGTATCTCCAGTACTATCACTACAATAACTTGCACACCCTATGACCCTGGATTTGACACGTTATCCATACGTTTATCCACAGAGTCTTCTCCAACATGCAAAATAAATCATCACTAATCCAGACCAACATTTCTGTTGAAACCGAAAACTCGATCTCTGTGGAGTTCACCCTTAGGGAATGGGTTATCACACACTTACTTCTCTCTCGCGAGCCAAATGACTAAGGTAAAAGAATACATGACAGAACCATGGGCTCGACGTGGAGGTCCCAGCACACATCCGGAAGATCTTAGAGCGCTTCCCCTCCCTAGCCAAATGACTAGCTAAGGACACCTCAGAAAGCGCAAGAAGACCATGGCACAAGTAAACCTGTCTTTTGAGGTACCCCCTTGGATCTATTTATAGATTTCTGAAAACGTCCTGCCAATAGCCAACCTCCGCTATTTTGAACTGCTATGTGCAACCCAACTGGGTTTGCCAATATCATAACTCTGCTGTTCTAATAAGTTATATGCAGGCCAATGGGGGTGGAGTAGTAAAAACACATCACAAGGGACAGTGCGAGTGGACCTCTAGAAGTTCCACTCGCTGGGGGTAGTGAGTGCTCGATGGAGCTAGCACTTACCTCCTCTCCCCAGCCCTAGGTGAGTACGGTCCCGACCTGTCACACTTGCCCACGGCTCACCGAGCCACTAGGGCGAATGCGGTCCGACCTGTTCCATTCGCCGCTGACATGATCCACCCCACTTGGTCGAGCTAAAGGGGCTTCCAGAGATATCTCCTCCCTTTGGCTCGCCTAAGACCCAGACTGCTGTACTCTGGCCTATCTGGCTCATGTCGACCACTAATCGCCGAATACGGGGTTATACACAATCCCCTCTCTTTGCGAGGTTGGCCCAAGCTCGGAAAGAATCGCCCAACCCTGTAATATGCACCGAGTGCAACAAGGACAAGAGAATCTTTTGGTGGGCTCCACCAGCGACTATAAATACATGCCCATATACCTGGGTGACCTCCGCCATTCCCTTTACTTGAAACTTGATGAGATTCCTCTCTCCAAAGAGCTCTGTTGGGTACAGAGGAAAATGTGTACCTGATTTGGAGAAGCCTCACTTAGCTCAATGATATACATTAAGGTGTATTTGATGTTATTTTGAGTTTATATGTGCAGGTTAAGTATGTGCTAAAATGCAGAAAAAGTTTCTAGGTCCATGTGACGACACTTAAGAAGGCTTGTGTCGACACTTGGAAAGGCTGTCTCGACACCTGGAAGCAGCTTTGTCGACACACAGAATTCATAGTCGACATCAACTGTGTCAACACCTGGAGGCAGTGTCGACACACAGAATACTTAGACTACATCAACTGTGTCGACACCTGGAGGCAGTGTCATAGGAACATAGGGACCTTCTTAAACAATCATGAAGATCCGGGGATCTACTGCTTCCATGAAGAACTTAACTCTTTCCTTCCACATAGGAAAATTATTCTTGGTGCAGATAGGGAGCTTAGCAAAATCCTTGGTCTTACTCATGCTTGATACTTCTCTTGAGACAACTTGGTAAGGATTAGATCAAGGTGTTAACCTTTTAATGATCAACCTTCCTCTGATACCAATTGAGAGAACTAAGTTGTCAACCTAACTCACCTAGAGGGGGGTGAATAGGTGTAATGCGTGCCAAATGCGGAATAAAAATTATTAACACAGCACAGATAAGAATCAAGCAATCACACAGACGATAAGAGATTTATAGTGGTTCCCCAATCTTGGGTACGTCCACTTTCCTCACCGATCCAGCAAATCACCAGACTCAGCTACTCCACTATCTCGGATTGCAAACCAATCCTACACCTCGGAACCACGTTCCTACAAAACTCGATCCCAAACGGATCTACACTCGAAAGATAAAACTTCCTACCACTCGGAGATAAATCTCCTACAATGAAATTTGTTTGAAAAGAAAAATACAAACAAAATAACACAGATCTGGATCTTTGACTGTCTTCTTCTTTGAGAACTTTTGGCTTGAACAGATATTGCTGAAGACGACTTGAAAGAGATCCTCAGATCTGAAATATGGAATCACCACGATCAAGAGAATAGATCAGAGATCGATGAAGCACAGAATGATCGGATGATTCTTCTTGAGTCTGGATCGCTGGAGAATCAGAGATCTATAACAGCGGCATGAGAACGACGATCCAGAGCTTCTTTCGAAAACAGTAATGGCGGTGGACGGGAGATTAGGGTTATCGGGATTTTCTCTTTCTTAAAATAATAATCTTTGTAAAACTTGTCTTTAGTCAAATCTGAAAGGACCTATTTATAGGCGGTCTCCAACGGTCATAAACATAATTAAGGATGACACGTGGACCAATCAGAAATGATTATTTCAAAATAAATACGGAAATAGGACTTAGAGAAATTCAGGAATTTCGAATAGATATACTCGAGAGAAGTAGAGAGGTGACATACTCGAG
The DNA here is from genome assembly GCA_039513925.1 of Platanthera zijinensis. Taxonomy (NCBI): domain Eukaryota; kingdom Viridiplantae; phylum Streptophyta; class Magnoliopsida; order Asparagales; family Orchidaceae; genus Platanthera; species Platanthera zijinensis. Next base: position 57,489,523 of record CM077092.1, read on the forward strand.
TATAAGAGGTTACATACTCGAGTAGATATGAGGAAAATACTCGAGTAGATAGATGGAAGCTACTCGAGTGATCAAGGGATCAATACTCGAGTGACTTAGAGAAACTACTCGAGTATGAGCAAATATACTCGAGTATAAATACTTGGATAAATTTCTCAGATAAAACTTGAAGAGCTACTCGAGTATAAGAATTGGAAATACTCGAGTATGGAGAAGATAGACTACTCGAGTATCTTAGGAAAACTACTCGGGTAATCACAAACATACTCGAGTATGAGAATCAAACTACTCGAGTACAGAGTCATTCACTCGAGTATATCAGGGAACTACTCGAGTAGGTGGACTTAGAAAATGACTAAGAAAATAGCTCAGAGATATTGGAATTGGTCTGGGACAGAAAACGTCGACCTGAGCTCGACTATCGTCGATCTGAGCTCAGCGACCAAGAAAATAGCTGAAGGAAGATCGTTGAACTGAGCTCTATGATCGTCGACCGAAGCTCAACGTTTTAGCAGAGTTGAGCTCGACGATCCAGCAGAGTTGAGCTTGACATTTCAGCAGAGTTAAGCTCGACGATCCAGCAGAGATCGTCGACTGGAGCTCGACGATCGTCGACCTGAAATCTGATTTCTTCTCTGACTGATTTCTCTTGGCTGATTTCTCTTGGCTGATTTCTTCAATCTCTGAGATAGACTTCAATATTCCATAGTCCATAGGTCAAAATGTATGTTGATGAAGTGTGTCCCAATAGAGAGGCTATACATGAGCCAACACCTTGGATCACACAATGAGGAATTACATTGTATGTTCCTGTGTTTGGTGACCCATTATAGACTGACATTGGTCTACACTTGGAAATAAGAACCTGCATACATACACCTCAAATACAATATCAAATACACCTTAATTCATCTTAGTTCAAGGTCTGACTTCCTACAAATCTGAGGTATTGTGGAGACAAATCCCAACAGGTTTTGAAATTACGGTCTTACTATTAAATTTAAACTCATAAGTGTTAGCTCGACCAATGTAGGTAACATCATGATCATAAAGCCACGGAAGACCTAATAACATGTGACAAGCATCCATAAGGATGGTGTCACACCAAATCTTTATAGAATAAGCTTTGATGGTAAGGGGTACAAAACATGGCTTTGACACTGGGAGGGATGACTTATCTACCCATGCCACCTAAGATAGCACAAAGGGTAACGATTCTCTACTTGGACATGTGAATTCCTCTTACTTTTGAATAGGAAACTCTCTCCCACGAGTGTGCGGTGAGCGTGAGGTTTTCCTTCAGCTAGATACGGTATAACCCCGTAGTTTTTGCATATAGAGTTCAGAATCGAAGTATGATCATAGGCATGGTGTGTGAAACCCATCTGGACAGGTTGGTCTGGATTGGTGATGTTTTCATTATGCTTGTATTGGTCGTAGAAGACTCCGTGATGTTTGTTTTTCGGGTTTCTACACGGTAGATTGCAGCATGGAACCTTGGGGACTAACTCCAAGGAGCACCCGGTAAACTGGGTAGAATCGCATTTCTACCAGATACCGCGTGGCGGTAGTGCTACCGTAGGCGGTAGATCCTTGATTTGTTTGTGTCCTGTATCGTGGAGACCTGGGGCTTGAATGTGGTGCTGAGAGCTCTGGGAGCCTAGCCAGGTGGCCTACGAGCCACCCGTATAACATAACGGGGTTATGTTTTGATTGGAGAAATGGGAATGGGGAGGCCGACCTGCATCACAGTAGTTTTTTCCCGGCAATGTGAGCAACAGGAAATGGCCGAACCTACCTAGTAGCTATGCCGAGTGTCTGCGGGTAGTGTTACCTATCGCTGCATAAGTTACGGGTCTTAGGCCTTGCACAGGTCATAAAGACTACCAAAATGCTCATGTTTGATGTCGTCTTATGAACGGTGGTGGTCCCTGGCTTTTATCCAGACACCGAGAATGTGTCCTGTGTGCACGGGGTGTATGGTCGTTCGTGCCTACGCCTGTGGTGAAGTGTGCTTAAATTGCACTTTCATTACTATGTTTGGATTTGCTAATACATTGCAGAGAAGGAGCTCCAATGCCCTGAGTGAGGGGCAGTGTCATTATAATTTTGTCAGCTTTAGCAGACCGTTGTCTTGTTTTGCCACCGTTCGGTGGATTGTTCTTATGTAGGAATAGGTGAGCCAAGTGGCAAGTAGCGGGCTAAAGCCCTTGTTGCTGTGCTGGCCCTTGAAGGCCAAAGCGAAATGTTTACTTTTACTGTTTTCATGTATGGTCGGCGTGCGTGCCGAAGTATGTAAAACACTTTAAATTAAAGTTGAATGTTGTAAGGCAATAAGACCAAGACTCTTTGTGTTTGTTCTTTTATTCCTTCTTTTGGTTTAGTGGACATTCATGTTCTGTGATGGGTTATTCTAACTTACTTAAAGCTTCCGCTATAATGCTCTGTGTTAGGTTTCGAAATGGTATCATAGTAATTTGGTATTAACATGTAACTCCGCTGACTGTCCATGGAATATGGCGTGGGGCCCTGGCCGGACCTTTTGTTATATCCCATGTGACAGATAGGGGTGTTATAATTTGGTATCAGAGGAAGGTTTCAGAGTTTCCTGATGTTTTTCCTGAAAATCTCCCGGGAAATCCACCTCAATGAGAGATTGACTTCACCATTGAGCTAGTGCCAGGTGCCAAGCCTGTGTCATGCTCCTTGTACCGCTTAATGCCTAAGGAGATTGCGGAAATGAAGGTACAACTTCAAGAGCTGTTAGATCAAGAGTATGTGCGTCCAAGTTCATTGCCTTGGAGCACGCTAGTCATTTTTGTTAAGAAGAAGGGCGGGAGTTTACGGCTATGTATTGATTACTGAGAGTTGAATAAGCTGACAGAGAAGAATAGATATCCGATCCCGAGAATTGATGATCTGTTCGATCAGCTGGTCGGGTCGACTGTGTACTCGAAACAAGATTTGAAATCCGGGTACTATCAGCTGAGGATAAGGGAAAGTGACAATCCCAAGATAGCTTTCAGCATACGTTATGGGCATTATGAGTTTACCGTCATGCTATTTGGGCTGATGAATGCGCCATCCGTATTTATGGATTTGATGAACAAGACTTTCAGAGAGTACTTGGACCAGTTCGTGATAGTCTTAATCGATGATATACTGGTGTACTCATAGTGCGAGGATGATCATTTCAAGCATCTACATATGGTATTGGAGACGTTGAGGAGGAACCAACTGTATGCTAAGTTATCCAAATGTGAGTTTTGGTTGTCCTCGATAGCGTTCCTTGGTTTTATAGTTAGTGGAGAAGGTATTGCGGTGGATCCGACAAAGATAGTTGCAATATAGGAGCAGCCTGTGTTGTCTACTGTGGCGGAAGTCTGGAGTTTTCTAGGGCTTGCCGGCTATTACAGGCGCTTCATGGAGAACTTCTCGCGGATAGCATTGCCCCTCACTACTCTAACAAGGAAGGATCAGGAGTTTGTTTGGTCACCGGAGTGTGCACAAGCTTTCGAGGAACTAAAGTGTTATTTTACCACGACACCTGTCTTATGTTCGCCTTGTGGTTCGGAGGGCTATAAAATTTACAGTGATGCTTTTGGGAGTGGATTAGGATGTGTTCTGCTCCAACACGAGAAGGTGATAGCCTATGGATTGCGCCAGTTGAAGGTGCATGAGAGGAATTACCCGGTCCATGATTTGAAATTGGCGGCCGTGGTATTCGCTCTCAACCTTTGGAGGCATTATCTGCATGGGGTAAAGGTCAATATTTATTCATATCACAAGAGCATAAAGTATCTGATAGATCAGAAGGACCTAAACATGCGTCAACAAAGGTCGATGGAGTTCCTTGGGGACTATACCTATGAGATACATTATATTCTCGTGAATGGGAACGTTATGGCAGATGCTTTGAGCCATAGGACTCCTGCGCGGGCCAACTAGTTACAGATGCACGACAAGCGGCTTATTCAGGACTTGGAGGCCTTGGAGATCGCTTGTGTTGACAAGGGATCTAGTACAAACGCATGTTTGAGTTGGATGAAGGTTCAATACGACCTCGCGGATAGGATTCGGCCGGCCTTGGAGTTGGACGCGAGCTTGAAACGTCACTGGGCGGAAGCCATTGATGGGTCTAACATCTAGTTCTCTATCAACGATGGTCTTTTGTGGAAAGGTAGTCGATTGCCCATTCCCAATGTGGGGAAGTTGTGAGAAGAATTGATGTACGAGGCATATTTTACAAAATACTCGATTCACCCCGGGAGCACCAAGACGTTCAAGGACATGAAGGAACTGTTCTGGTGGCCAGGTGTGAAGAAAGACATAAAGTTATATTTGGCGAAGTGTCAGACTTGTGCCTTGGTGAAGGCCGAATGTCAGATGCCTGGCGGATTCCTGAAATCCTTGCCTATACCAATGTGGAAGTTTGACGACGTCTCCATAGATTTCGTGCACGGGTTGCTGAGATTGCACAAGGGGAACGATGCCATTTGGGTAGTCGTTGATCGTTTAACGAAGGTATCACATTTCATACCCAATAGAAAGGATGATTTTGTGGAGAAGCTGGCGAAGCTTTATGTGGACAACATAGTCCGTTTGCACGATGTACCCCGGAGCATCGTTAATGACCAAGATGGTCGGTTCACGTCTAATGATTGGAGGCTCATTCATTAGTTGTTGGGTACCAAGTTGCATTTTAGGATGACTTTTCACCCACAGACAGATGGTCAGACTAAAAGGGTGAATAGGACGTCGGAAGATATGCTTCGCATGTGTGCTTTAGATTTTGGGAAAATGTGGGAGGACCATATTTTTATGATTGAGTTCATTTATAATATCAGCTACCAAGCCAGCATTCAGATGGCGCCTTTTGAGGCTCTGAACGGAAGGTGTCGTACGCCGTTGTCTTGGGTAGAAATGGGAGAGTCGAAGCTGTACAAGTGAAGGGACGTTGAAGATGCTACTTCAACGATACGGTTGATTCGATAACGGCTACTTATTGCACAAGATAGGCAGGCCAAGTACTACAATGCCAAGCATCTGAACGTGGAGTTTGCGGTGTGTGATTGGATATACCTCAAGATAAAGCCGTTTAACGGCGTATCAAGGATTCGACTCTTAAATAAGCTTAGTCTGAGGTATGTTGGGCCTTTTGAGATCTTGGAGCGGGTTGGTGAGGCTGCATATCATTTGGCTCTCTCAGTGGAGTTGAGCGGATTGCACGATGTATTTCACATCTCAGTGCTACTGAAGGCCATTCAAGAGCCTACACAAGTGATTGTTGTGAGTCAAGTGCTGGTCAATAGTGGGTTGACGATGAAGGTCAAGCCCAAGCCCATTCGTATGGTGGGCGTAAAGGTCAAGCAGCTGCGGAACAAGTCCATTAGATTGGTCAAGGTCCTTTGGGACAACTGTCACAGAGAGGAGCTGTCTTGGGAGCACGAGCAGACTACGAGGGAGGAGTTCCCTGAGCTATTTCTCTAAGTTAACCAAATGCATGGTTTACTTTTTATATTTTCCCATAACGTCCAAATTTCGGGACGTAATTTCTTTAAGTGGGGGAGATTTATAACGCCCCAAATTTCTTAAGGCATGAGATGCTTCTCTGGGGGTTATCGCCCGATGGTAACTAGTTACCGCACGACGGTAGCTCCAGGGTTTGCGTTAAGAGCGTCAAACTCTCAAGAAAACATCTGCTCTACGGTACTGTGCAACGGTAGTGGCTACCACATGGCAGTAGCTTAGATCACTTAACGCTCTCAATGCTCTCAACGCCTCAGCCCTTGCTACCGCGCAACAGTAGAATTAGCGCTGGCGGTAGTTTTGGAGATTTATTTGGCCAAGTTCTCGGGATGTTACCGCACATCGTTAGCCTTATCGCGGAGCGGTAGTAGAGTAGTTATGACGCATCCATGTGTAATTGCCCGATTCTAGTTTAGGGGTTGTGGCGTCCTTAAGAAGCTAAACGATTAAGGTACCTCGCGGCGGTAACTTCCTACAACGCGGTGGTAGCACTCGTAAACTGATTTCTCCTTTAAATCATGGTCGTCTGCTGGTTTTGGTAAGGTATCCGATGGCTGGAGGTTATCCCTGCAGGTATTTGGTCGAGAGTGTAGGGTTTACATCTCATTTTCCTTTGGACCTTCTCTTTCTTAGGGTTAGAGAGAAGTACGAGTGAAAAAGGAAGAAGAGGAAGGAGATCTCATCACCATTGGAGTTCTGAAGCTCTGATTCGGAGGACGAGTCAAGATCTGTAGAGGCAATATCGTTGCGGTCGTGTTCATCCGTCTAGATCTTTGGAATGGCACCGAAGAGAGCGCATAGGGTAACGATTCTTTACTTGGACATGTGATGTCCTCTTCCTTTTTGCATAGGAAACCCCCTCCCCTAAGTGTGCGGTGAGTGTGAGATTTTCCTTCAGTTAGATATGGTATAACCCCATAGTTTTGAATCTAGAGTTCGGAATCGAAGTACAAATGTAGGCATGGTGTGTGAAGCCCATCCGGACGGGTTGGTCTGGATTGGTGATGTTTTCCTTATGCTTGTAATGTCGGAGAAGACTCTGTGATGTTTGTTTTTAGGGGTTCTACGCGGTAGATTGCAGCAGGGAACCTTGGGGACTAACCCCAAGGAACACCCGGAAAATTGGGAAGAATCGCATTTCTGCCAGGTACCACGTGGCGGTAGTGTTACCGCTGGCGGTAGCTCCTTGTGAGCTTTATTTGAGGCTTGCATCGTGGAGACATGGGGCCAGTGTTTGAGGTCTGTGTCATTGAGACCTAGGGCCAGTGTTGTGGGGCTGTGTGCTTGAGAGCCCATCTTGGTGGCCTGAGAGCCATCCGTATAACCTATCATGGTTATTTAATATCTGGAGAAATAGGAAAGGGGAGTTCGACCCACGTCGTGGCTTGTTGTGCCCGACGATTTAAGTAACGGGATATGACCGAACTGTATCCAGTAGATATGCCGATCGACCTATGGGTAATGTTACCTGTCGTAGACATAGTTACGAGCCTTAGGCTTTGAGCCGTAAAGACTACCGTAATGCTCATGTATATTACCGTCTTATGAATGGTGGTGAGTCCCTGGCCTTTGTTCGGACACCGAGAATGTGCCCTGGGTATACGGGGTGTGTGGCCGTTCGTGTCTACGCCTATGGTGAAGTGTGCTTAAATTGCACTTTCATTGCTATGTTTGGTTTTGCTAATACTGTGTAGGGAAGGAGCACCCCACCCCAAGTTAGGGGCGAGGTCGTTATAATTTGGTCAGCTTTAGCTAACTGTTGCTCTATTTTGCCACTGTGCAGTGGATTGTTCTTATGCAGGAACAGGTGAACCAAGCGGCAAGTAGTGGGCTGAAGCCCTTTGATGTTTTTAGTTATCTACCTAAATCACCTAGAGGGGGGTGAATAGGTGAGGTCTGCGTCTTTTTGCAGAATAAAAACTTGAAACAACAGAGTGCAAAAAATAAACAAACAAGCCACAAAAGACATAAGATTTATAGTGGTTCCCCAACCTTGGGTACATCCACTCTCCACCTCACCGATCTAGCACTACGCTAGACTCCGCTACTTCACTATTATCTCGGATTGAAAACCAATCCTACAACTCGGAGCAACGCCCCTACAACTCGGAGTGAAAACACTCCTACAAAAATCTCGGAGAACAAAGCTCCTACAACTCGGAGAAGAATCTTCTACAAGATTAAAGATGTTGTACAAAAAAAAAAAATACAAACAAAATTATCTCAGATCTGAATCTTTAGCCTTTCTTCTTTATTGAACTTTGAAGCTTTGTCAGAAAGGAATCGAAGAAGATAAGCCGAAATCTCTAGATCTGAAAATCTTAAGATCAGCACGATCAAGAAAGAGATCCGTAGAAGTTTAACGCCTTGATCTGTTGATCGCTTATTGTTCTGAATCACTTGAATTAAAGAAGAGAAGCGATGAGAATGACGATGAAGAGCGGCAGCTTTTCCGATTTAGAATGAATAGAACAATTCAGAATTCTTGATTTTGTGTGTTTGGGTTAGTCGATTTTGATAAGACATTTTATTGGACTTGCTTAACGGTCATAATCATAAATGACTGCACACATGGATCAATAAGAATAGAGATTAGATTTGAAAACATTTCCATTCGGACTTTTCGAAAATTCGGAAAGATTACTGCATCTCTCGAGTGAATAATTGACTACTCGAGAACAATAGTTGTTTTTCAAGAAGAGGATGTATGGTTCTCGAGAACAAGTCCTTAAGAAAAACACGGGAAATGATTTCTGGCTTCTTGAGAGATAACTTATATTACTCGAGAACTAGATAAAGACTTCTTGAGAACTAACTTTACTTCTCGAGAACAAATAGACTTCTCGAATCTTAACTTCTTCTTACTCAATTACTTGTCTTCTGCTTTCTTGAGACAAGGCTTGTCCTTCTCGAGTAATGGCTTATGTTACTCGAGTATAGGACTTAGAAAAATTCTGAAATGAATTTTTGAGTAAACTCGAGAGGAAGATAAGTCTTACTCGAGTACTCCATGACTTTCTCGAGTACTAAACAAATCCTTCTCGAGCAATAGTTTCTACTACTCGAAAGATACACTGAGCAGTCTCGAGAAATCATTCCAACACTACTCGAGTACAAGATGTCCTTCTCGAGTAATGGACTTAGAAAAATTTTGACTTTCTAAAATAAATTTTTCTTCAAGGTATTCAGCAACTAGTCTTTCTCCAATTACTTTAGTACTTGAAAAATAAGTGTGTCCCAATAGAGAGGCTACACATGAGTAAACACCATGGATCACACAATGAGGGATTACATTGTATGGTCCTGTGTTTGGTGACTCATTGTAGACTTACATTGGTCTACACTTGGCAATTATAACCTGCAAGCACTCAACTTGAAAAGAGCATCAAATACAAATTTAATTCATCTTAGTTCAAGGGTGACTTCATACAAATCTGGGTTATTGTGGATACAATACCCAACAATCTTCCCCTATTTTTAGAAGTCAGAACCTCTACACTAATGCGAATTACATGAAGATAAACAAATAAAATGACTAGTAAACAAAGTAATAAAGATAAATGCTAAGAAATGAAAAATCAGATCATCAAAATTAAAAGATTTATATTTATTGATTATGTCCAAGGAAAAATCCAATTTCACAAAATCTTATAAAGAAACTTCTGATCATCTTCTATTACTGCTTTCTTTGCTTTTGTTGCTGCTTCTCTTTCTTCTCTTATTGCCTCTTCTGATAACTAAAAGGTTTAGGATAATATTTGGCAGGCTTAAGAGGAGCCTTAGGATTATTCTATCCATACTCTTCGTCATATATACTTCTCTTAATTAAAGATTTCTCATATAAGCCCCATTCATATGAGCTGTAATGATCGTTTCTGTTCTCATTATAATCAATAACAAGTTTAAGAGTCTCAAGGATTAGGGATTTGGAAGTTGGGCTCCATATTTCAGCAAACTCTTGAGCTCTTCTTCTTTCTACTTTAGGATTAGGAGTGGACCTGCTAGCAGAGGCACCATCACCATACTTTCTTTTCATGTGAACTGGGATGTCTGAAGGAGGAACCTGAGGCATTTCTGTTTCTGGCCAAACTTGAGAGTATTCAATAGGAGGAGCTTCTTGATCTTCTGGTCTAGGAGAGAATTGTGGCATTGGTGGTATTGGTGGCATTGGGGCAAAAGGATGCTGAGCAGTAGGGTTGATATGATGTGGAATAACATTTTGGTCAACTTGAAATTCAAGAAATATCTGGTTATGAATCCACACAACTGTATCATAAGTATGAAACTTGACACCATCAATTTGGGTCTGAACATCAGCATGTATTTCTTTCATCTTACCTTCCCAAATAAATTTCATGTTACCATCAGATTTCTCTAAATATTCTTTTACTAAACTCTCCCCCTTTCTGACTTCTATGGAGAGGGTGCTGATGGCATCTTCTTTGAAAGTACCAACTTCTATGCATGTCTTGAAATTGTGTTCTTGAGCTTTCTTTTACAGTTGGATCTGATTGTTTGCCAAAGTTACTGATTGATCTATCACCTGACCAATATTGTTAATGGTGTGGTCTAGAGATTTCCCACCTATTTGAAATAGGTGTTTAAGTTCATCAGTATAGTGCTAGATTTCCACAAATCCTCTGCTCATTTCTTTCTCTAGAGTAGTTACTTTCTCAGTTATAACTTTCAGAGAATCTTCAAAGTAAGTTCTTTGCTGGGCTAGCATTAACTCAATTTTACCTAGAATGGTATCAGAAGAGTGTACTTTAGCTTGAGGAGGTGGAGAAGGCAGATGGGGTTGAGCTGGAACTGACCAAAGTGGTTTTTCTTCAATAATAACCGAGCTCTGGGCTCTGGTGGTATGAATCAAGACATAACCTTCCTCACCAAGAATAGTAGGAAGGGAGAAGTCTAGGCTTTTGAGAGGTGCTTCAACTTGTTCAGGAGTAGCTTCTTCATCAGAAATCAGAACTGTTTCTTCTTCATGTACATCTTCAGTAGTAGACTGAGGGTGAGGGGATTCTGGTTCAGAATGATGGTCTGATGGAGATGGTTCTGGATGAGGAGATTTCTCTACATGTAGAGGGGAAAGAGGTTCTCTGGAAGTGAGTTCATCAATCATTCTATTGATATCATCTTCTATAGTTAAGACCTATTCTTCTACTTGTGCATCTGAAAGAATTTCTTCAGCAGGTAGATCAACATCAAGAATACCTAAGTCATCTGGTTGGGTAGAGTTGTTCTTAGCAGCAGCATCTGAAAGAACATCTGGAGCAACATATGAAGGAACATCTGACTGAAGAGCTGGATGACTTGCATCTGGGACTATAGGAGCAGGCTCCAACTCAGCAACTGCACCTGAAGTGCCAGCCACTTGATGTGAAGGGGAAGATGGAGTCTTGTCCTCATCCTCTTGCAGATCATGGGATTTGGCAACTTGTGCAAGGTTCAGAAGCTTGAGTTGCCATCTTTGAATAGAAGAGATGGATACTTTCTTCATGTGATGTAGAGAAGTACCTTTAGAGAGGTCAAAGACTTCTGGCTTGAGTTCATGAAGGATAAGAGAGACAATTCTGCCATAATTTGGTGCCTTAATGCTTTCCTTGATTTTATCAAAAATCATCATGCCCCATTGAAATTTCTTCCTTCATATCACTTCTATCATCATATCGAAGAAGTCATTGGTAATGAAACTAATTGAGCTAGTGCGACATAGAAGGATTTTTCCAAGTATATCTACAAGTAATTTGCTCTCTGCATTGAGTTTTGGGCGGCGAATGGTGCAAGCACCAGCAGATATACCACATAATCTGAAGGCACAATCATAATCTTCCTCATTTAGGTAATCTTCTTCATAAATAATCGGCAACTGAAGAAGTTTAGAGACTATTGGGGTAGTTAACTTAACCTTGATTCCATGAACTTTGGACTTGAGAAGCTTCCCATTCCTCTTCAATTTGGAATTTTGGAAAAATTCTTCAACATCTGGAAGTAGAATTTTGCACAGGTGCTCCAGAACGAATGAAAGTCCGGCAGCTTCCAATAACAATAGAACGTTGGAAATCATCTGACAGTTCGACAATTCCGGTAGAAATGAGTTCACTGCCGATTCCAACCTTCGACGGAGGGGCCATTGATCAAGAGAGATGAACTGAAATCCTTTTTCCTAGAGAGAACACTGAAGCGACGGCAAGAGGGAGACATCGACAGAGAAGACGAAGAGTTTCTTTCTCTCGAGAAAGGGTTTTGAAATTTGTGATTTGGGATTTTCCGGACTTTAATCTATTTATATAAGTCTTAAATTATGATGATTAGAGAAATAATAATAATAACATACCTGAAATATGGCGGTAGTAGTGTCGGGTGCGAATATCAGATTTGAACTTCAGATGAAAATTGGCATCAGACTTCTCGAAAGGTAGGTCATTTCTCGAGAGAAGATAAGAAGTTCTCGAGTAGGGAATTACTTTCTCGAGAAGCAGTTCTGAAGTTCTCGAGAAGTAGACTTGAGGTTCTCGAGAATTAATTTAGTACTCGAGAAGTATTTCTCGGGAGTCAATCTTGTTTCTCGAGTAGTAACTATAGTACTTGAGTAGTAAATATCCTTCTCGAGAAATGAAGTCCATACTTAGAATATCCTTGAATTTTGAAGAGTAGCCCAATTCTTGAACCTTTTTCTGTGAGACCTTTTTTTTCATTCTTCTTTATTGAGCATGCCAAGTTCTGTTTGAAGAACGAGAACTTGACCTCGTCCAGTGTCTTCGTGAAAATGTCAGCAACCTGCTTGTTAGTTGGAACATACTGGAGGTTGATGTCTTCATGCTCCACATGCTCCCTGATAAAGTGGTACCTCATCTCTATATGCTTTGTACTATTGTGAGAGACTGGGTTGTTGGTGATTGCAATTGCACTGAAGGAGTCATAAAACATTGGAATGTTCTTGAACTTCATATTGTAGTCTTCAATTTGGTTATTTATCCATGGCAATTGTACAACAAAACTCCCTGCATAGATATACTCTAACTCGGCTATTGAAATTGTGACACAATTCTGCTTCTTGCTGCTCCAGGAGATAAGCCTTCTTCCTAGGAATTGAAAAGTCCCGGAAGTGCTTTTGCTATCATCTTTGCTTCCTGCAAAATCTGCATATGAAAAACCAATTAGTTCGCTCACATTACTTCTTGGGTACCATAAGCCAAAATTTGGTGTACCTTTAAGGTATCTCAAAATCCACTTTGCAGCAGCATAGTGAGATTCCTTAGAGTTCACTTGAAATCTAGCACACAAATATGTTGAAAAATTATGTTGGTCTACTAGTAGTAAGATAGAACAAGGATCCAATTATGCTTTAGTACTTGGTTTCATCAAAAGGTTTCCCTTTCTCATCCTTATCCAGAGACATAGCTGAACCATTGGAGTCCTCATAAAGGTTTTGTTCTCCATTCCAAATTTCACATAGCTGAACCCATTAGAGTCCTCATAAAGGTTTTGTTCTCCATTCCAAATTTCTTAATTAACACATTGGTGAATTTTGTTTGAGAGATGAAAATTCCATCTTCAGATTGTTTCACTTGAATTTCTAAGAAATACTTCAGCTCTCCCATACTGCTCATTTCAAACTTCCCTTGCATAAGTTGGAAAACTTTTTTCAAAGGTTGTCGTCAGTAGAGCCAAATAAGATGTCATTGACATAGATTTGCACTAGAAAAATCTTGCCTTTTTTTCCTAAGAAATAGTGTCTTATCTATCTTTCCTCATATGTGAACTTTTTCTCAAGAAGAAAGCTTGACAACGTCTCATACCAAGCTCGAGGAGCTTGTTTCAAATTATATAAAGCTTTAAATAAAAGATAAACGTGCTCAGGATGGTTAGAATCAAAAACCTAGAGGTTGTTCCACATACACTTCTTGCTTTATTCACCATTAAGGAAGGCCGACTTAACGTCCATTTGATAGATAGTGAAGCCCTTAAGTGCTGCATATCCTAGGAATAACCCGATTGCCTCCAGCCTTGCCATTGAAGTATATGTCTGATCGAAGTCGATTCCTTCTTTTTTGTTTGTATCCCTTGGCGACGAGTCTGGCCTTGTTATTTATAATTATTCATGTTCGGCCATTTGGTTTATTTAGACCCACTTTGTTTCGATAATGTTCTTACCTTTGGTTCTTGGAATAAGCTTCCAGACTTGACAATGCTTGAATTGATTCAGTTTTTCTTCCATTGCCATTATCCAAGATGCATCTGAGTTTGCTTCCTCAAACTTCTTTGGTTCAACCTGCGAGATGAAACTTAAATATAGATTTTCATTAGTTATACCTCTACAAGTTCTGACACCATCCCGAGGATCTTTATGATTTGATCAATTGGGTGATCGTTCAAGTGTCTGAGCTCTAGGGTTCTTGCATCTGGAGCTTCCTTTATCACTAGAGTGACTTCATCAACCTGGATGGCATCTTCATCATGGTGATCATCCTCTCCAATTGGGGCTGGAGTGTGTGGTGATCTTGATGAACTTTTGATCTTTTTCTTCAGTCGGTCATCCAAGTTTCCTTCCTTTAGTCTTGAACCTGCATCTTCAATAAACACACTAGAAGAGATGCCTTGCAGCAAGATCGTCTCATCAAAAACATTATTAATATATTCTTCTACAACCAGGGTTTTCTTGTTGAAAATCCTATATGTCTTACTATGGCTACTATTACCTACGAAAATACCTTCAAAACTTTTTTCACTGAACTTAGTCGTATGATACTTCCCATTGTTAAGTACGAAGCATTTACTACCAAATATTTTAAAATATGAAATAGTCGATTTCCTTCCCTTTAGTAGTTTGTAAGGTGTCTTATTATGGTTCTTGTTTATGAGTGCTCGATTTTGCACGTGGCATGCAGTGTTGACGGCTTCAGCCCAGAAATATTTCGGTAGTGAGGCATCACTCAACATGGTTCTGCAAGCCTCTATGAGTGTTATATTCCTTCTCTCAGTGACTCGTTCTGTTGAGGAGTACGAGGAGAGGAAAACTCATGAAAGATACTAGGCTTTCACATTATTCTATCATGGCCCAGACTTGAACTCTGTTCCATTATCACTTCTGATTTTAACAATGGAGCAGCTGTATTCATTCTGAACTTGCCTGACAAAATTAGTAAAGATATCAAAAGTATCTGACTTGTGTTTTAGAAAGAACACCCACGCAAAGATAGAGTAATCATCAATAATAACCAATGTATAATCCTTACCTCCACAACTTCTAATTTGCAGTGGACGAACAAGTCCATATGAAGTAGGTGTAAACACCTATTAGAATCTTTGCCACTAATGCTTTTAAAGGTAGCCTTTGTTTTCTTGCCTTTTACACATACGTGACATGGTCTATCTTTAATGCATTTAACATTGGGTGCATCACGTACTAAATTAAGAGAAAATAATTTATTAATAGTTTTGTAATTTATATGTACTAATCTCTTGTTCCATTGGTCACCAAGAGACGCACTATTTTTTTGCCAAAAAGCACACTAGCGTAGAAGAGTCTATGCAAATAAAATTTTAAAAAAATATATTTCTACTACGAGTGCCCGATAGAATCTTTCTAAGTTATCGACGATTTATCAAACACCTATCTGCATGAAATTCTACTAAGTATCCTTTGTCACGGAACTGGCTTACACTTATAAGATTGTGTTCCAATCCTTCAACATAAGCCACATCTTAGAAGGATACACTATCATTAGTAATCATACCATAGCCTTTTATAATCCCTCTATCAAAACCTCCAAAGATGCTTTGGACCGTTCATGACTGGAGAATAATTCTGGAGTAGGCTTCTAGTCCTGGTCATATGCCCGAGAGCATCCACTGTCCAAATACCAGATAGTATTTTGGTGGCCTTCTGACATTACTGCAAAAAGTAGAATCAATTTGCCTTAGGAACCCAACTTGTTTGGGTCCTTGGTCTCTAGTTAGCATACTCCCCTATGTGTGTTAACATTGTGAGTGGTATTTCTCATAATGTTAACTGAGGAGCTATAATATCTGGGGTTAACCAGCAATCTATAGCAAAGTGACCAATTTTACCACAACACTAACAGTCAAACCTATTGTATCTTTGCCTGAAGTTTCCTGCTTGACATTTTTTAGAGTGTGGGCTAACATGGGCAGCAGTCTTGGAGGTAGAAGCTTCGTGGTGATGACACTCACATGGCTTCTTCCTTGAGAGGCTTTTCCACAACGAGTTCAACTTTTGGAGCTTTCTTGATGTTATGACCATGATTATAAGGGTCGTAGCTCTGAAAAGTGATTGCTCATAAGTTGCTTTGAAGACACTTTCACCAAAGTTTCGGGGAGGGTCCATCCTTGGTAATGAGACTTGGGCTCTACATAAGTAGACCTAGCAAAGTGACTGTAGGACGAATCAAGATCCAAACTTGTTTGTTGGAAAGATAACCTTTTTAAACGAAGTTTGGTCTTGTGGAGCTTTCCCTTCTCCTTGGCTAGTGCTTTCTTGGCAGCCTTATTTCTTCTTTGGGCTTTATTTCTCTAGAATATTTACTAGAGGCAGCCACATGGCCTAAGACAGCTCCTTTACCCTAAGCAGATAATTCAGCCATAAGTGGATGGGCAGTCTTGGGCTTGGAGAAACTTTCAACAAGTTTCTTTTCAGCAGCAAGTTGTTCTTCAACGCTTGAATGATTTTTCCTTCAGTTTCAGGTGCTCGAGAGCTTTATATATTCTTCCCTCGCATCATGGAATTCCTTTCTGAGTGAGTCCATCAATATGACTTCCTCCCTCACACTGCTCTCCTCAGCCTTAAGAGATTTAATATCCTTAGCTTAAGCTCTTGCGACTCTTCGACATTTGTCGTAAGCCTTGATTAACTCTTTGTATTGATTCATGAGTTCAGATTCATCATCAGAGAACAATCCTCATGATCATGGTCAGAAGCATCTGATTCAAGAGGAGGGGTATATGAGTTTACCTTCCCAGTGAACTAGGGTTCTTCTTCATCTGTATGTGTCATGAGCCCAAAGTAGGCTTCTCATCATCACTAGACTCAGATGAGTCTAGTCACTGAGGTTTCTTTGCCTTCTTGGCTACCAGGATTCTTTTAGAGTAATACCTATCTTGGTACTTGAGCTTTTCTTGTGATGATCGCCATCGTGACGTTATCTTCTCGACGATGCATCTTTGCCTCTCCATTGTTTCTTTTGTTCAAGAACTTCTTGAACTGCCTTGAAAGAAGAGAAAACTCTCCTTCAGATATCTCTGAGCCCGAGGTACTTGGCTCTGAAGCTTCTTCTTCACTCTCTTCCGGGGTGCGAGAACAGGAGATGTAGCTTTTGACTTCCTTGAGATGTCTATCTTTAGAGTGATAGACTTCTCTTGGATGAGACCGACTTTTTCTTCTTCAGCTTTTTGAGTTTATTTAGAGTAATACCTGTCTCTTCAGCTTACCAAACTCCGGATTGCACAGACTTTGTTGTCCATTTCCTTTGTCAGGGATCTTAGAAATTTATCATTATTCTCCATTAGTGAAGACCGACCATAGACTCTTAGGTCGTTGACAATCTTGAAGAAACTTTCAAATGTGTTAGCAATAGAATCCTTGGGACTTGTTGAATGCTTTATACTTTGATTTAGTAGAGATTCTATGATCCCTTATATCTTCAGTACCTTCCATTAGGATAATGAGAGACTACCATATTTCCTTGGCGGATTGGCAGTGAATCAGATTTACAACATAGAATCATCGAATGCACTTGCGATGATATTTTGTTTTCTTGTCTAAGGAGACAAGTGCAATTCATCTTGTCAAGATCATAAGCTCTTTGGAACTTGCTTTGTTGGATCAATGGTGGAGGATATTCATTGGAACATGGGGTCCTTCTTCCACTATCATAAAGATCCTTGTCTCCAAACTCCTCCAAAAATTCAAAAAACACCAAAACAAATTTACTTTGTGCTAAGCTTCAAAACCTCTGTCAATGCATCAATAAACA